>JAOTQJ010000091.1:14902470-14933631 GCA_025642045.1 Solanum sejunctum
ACATTTGGTCCCAATACTTTATTAAATCGAACCAATTAAGGACGTTCGGGGTTTAACTTACGTTGCGGGTCCTAACATCTTCCATCCATTCACTAATGGCATTTTCATAAATGTTCATTACTCTAATGCACTTTTTACACTTCAGATGCTATATTAACCTTCCTAAAAGACCTAAACAATGTGCCAAAGGATAAAACTCACTACTCTCATCTCAATTACACTCTCAAATCCTCTTAAAAGCCTCCATCAAGCTCCAATTCAATTTCAAGGAAACTAAAGAACAAGTTTGGATTACAAGACCCACTTCCAAGCTTCCATTCTTCCCAAACTCAATTCCAACGAACTCAAGGTCTAAGGTATGTGGGTTGATCCTTGATTTTTTTTCAATCAAGGAGACCCAAAATTATTTTTAAGCAATCTCATGGATTTCTAGTTTACTTTAAATCAGGATTTTGAAAATTATAATCCTAAAATTTTAACTATGCATGGGGTAGTGTTTATTTGATGATTTTAATGTGATTTAAACTATTATATGAGGATTTTCTTTGGGGTTTATGGAATTTCAAGTATGAATGTCCCCTTTGAGACTTCTAAATGCATGGGTGATTACATTATGAATTCAAATATGGATTTAGTTATGTTTTCGATTGAATTTCATATTATATTATTAATTTTAGAAGGAATCCTAACTACCCATGCCATTCACTCATTGTCCATAGCCTATGCATTCATGTACATAGATTATTTTGAGAAACTATATCATAGGTTAAGCCCAATTATATTCTATGATATGAGTTTTAATAAAATGTTGGTTATGGCAATATTGTGATCATATATATGTCATTGATTTTGGCTCTTTGAGCATTTTGGGTGCTTGCACCATTTTGTATATGGATGGACTATTCCTACGCATGAGTATAAAGACTATGAAATTATGTTTTGGCCTTTAAGCCTAAGAATGCATTGAGATGGTTTCAAAAATGATTTACGTCATTTGAAAGTATGTATTATATATATATATATGTATATGTATATTTATTCTTGTGGGATGATGACTTAGCACCGATGGATTGGGAGCGTTAGGGCTATTTCCAAGGGCCCTCTCCCTTTCCTTGAACTATGTGCCTAGCATAAGTTTTTGATCCGAAGAGGGAGTTGTCCCGTAAGGAGAAGGAATGATTTGAATTGTGATTTGTGAAAATCCTATCCAAAGAGGGAGTTATCCCATAAGGAAAGTTACATCATACGAAGAGGGAGTTATCCCCTAAGGTAAAGTATGGTCTACCCTTGGAAAGTAGATCACCTCTTTACCGATGAGAGAATTTCATTATGATTCTAAGTAATAGCCCGCTTGGTCTTACTTATGCCAATCACATCCCCAATATATATATATATAAGCGCATCATATAACACCCCACACCTTACAATATTTGTAATATGCAAATGAAACATGACATGGTTTGGTCAGCACTAATTTTCTAAAGTGCTTGAATCTTGTATTAATGAGCTATATATGCGTCTAACGCTTAAGAGGGTCGAGGGTATACATATTTTATATCGAATTGAGTAGATTACAGCCTTAAATAAAGTAAGAGAATTGAGGTGCTTGTAGGACTTAGTAAGCTAGCAGATGAGTCACCTACTTGCTTAGCTTAAATTTGCTAGCTAAACGGAGACGAGGCTCGACATCGAATTTATCCAAGTTCGATTATGAATAAAGTCCATGTAAGGGTGTGACTTTAGCCCATGTTTTAGCATCATAAATGAACTACATTTTCAGCCCAAGAAGTATAATAAAAAGGACCTAAAGACATCACAACACACTTAACAATTTGGGCCCAAAACTAAGTAAAAAGAAAGTTGAAAAATAGGCAGCCCAAGCCTATCAACATGGAGACCCATTTAGGCCCAAGTGTGAGGGCCAAGATGGTGGATAAGCAGCTTCTTAATGTGTAGTTTAAGATGGTCAAAATTTCAAGGGAAGGTCGGCCAAAGACCCCTTTATAAAGGGCTCCAAAGCAGCTCCACAATTCATTGTTCACTTGAACTCAAGAAAAATAACAGATTTGTCTTCAAAGTTCTCTCAACTTTTCTTCACCTTGTAAAGCAGATAAACAACTCTCCTAGTCTTCTTGGAGAAGACTTACACCTTGAAGTAAGTTATAAGTAAGTTTACACATGTATTTAGTATGGTTTCGTATGAAAAACAAGAAGTATATGCTAGTATGTTGTGCTGGAAAATCTGGACAGATTCTGTTTTGGAAGTTGCTGCACATTTTCCTTTTGTTTTAGTGACTTCTCTATGGTTTGTGAGTTATATTATGAAGAGAACTTGGTGTTTTTAACATGGTTTGAGTTATAAATATCACCCTAAGGTTGTTGTCCTGATTTTGGTTTCATTTAACAAGCGCATTTTATTGTGTTATCTTAAGCATCATGTGGATTAGAACTTGCGTATTGTTGTATATAAGGCTATTGGCTCACGTCCTTCATGACTTCTTAAGTGCTGTTATAAGACTATTTTAGGTCTGTTTATATTTGTAAATGTTGCTGGAAAAAGTTTGGTTAAAGTTGGAATAGGTTTGGTGTTGTCGACATCTAAATGTAGCGAAGGAAGGTAACGTCATACTGTCCATTTTTAGATTGTGTGAAATTATTATGTCTTGTGCTTTGTGGGCTGTTGTAAGTCTGTTATGGCATTAAAACAGACTGATCATGATGTGTATATAAAATACGATTAGAGATGTAGAGGTTGGAAGAGTACGCTCGGGTTTATAGATACCCGTTTGTTGTCCATGTGTTATTTTGTTTTGTTATTGGACTGCCAAGATGTATTCATTGGCTTCTAATGATAGTTTTAACACCTAATATATTATAGATAAGTATTTGAAGGAAGGGAAAGTTATGTTGAGGTAGTAACGAGGTCATACAGGTATGTAAGGTTACTTGATTTTGTATTACTTGGCATGAAATATAGATCCTTCCTTGGCACATAAAGGCACTCACCAACTCCGACACAACTATTAACCACGTCTCCACTCTTTTACATGTTCATATATTCCATACATAGTTACCTTCAAATCTCCACACATGCTTGGTTACCAAGTTACATGAGTTCCTGTTATAAAATAAAATTCATGAGTTGTTCCATTTCATATGCATTTCATCATTTATGTAATGTACTCTTTTCATTATCATATTGTCTAATGTGATTAGACACATGTCATATGCTACATATACAGTCCTACAACTCTAATATTATAGCCACCAAAAGAATTATCTCAAAGGTAATGAAAAGATAAAGTATACAGTTTTTGATAGGTGGTAGCCCGAGGGGTGGAGATAGCACCTAGCCAGGGATGATCCTATCACAGGGGGTAGCCCGAGGGGTTAAGTAAACTCTAGCCAGGGACGAACTTTATACAGTTTCACCACTGATCAGTTGGTCATTTGTTTTACAACTATGCACAGATTTTACAGTAAAGGTAAGTAATATAAAAAACACAAAGTACATGATCCCACAGTACAAGTAAAGGTGGTCTCTTATGTTGCACCAGTGTATAGTTTCATTTAAATTGTTACTTCATATGCAGTGTTTCCTCCCTTACATACTCAATACCTTATCTTGTATTGATATCCCTTATGGGAGACCTGCATTTCATGCTGCAGGTACAAGTGCTAGTAGATCTCCCTAGCAAGAGTACAGGATATTCAGCTGTTGTTACTAAGCTCCAGGTTGCTTCAGAGCTTTGCATGTCTAGAGCTTATATGTTTATATTGTACAGTTAGTGGAGACGAGGCCTGTCCTTACCCTTATAAATGTTTTCTTTATCTAGAGGCTTTGTAGACTATGTAAAGTAAAGTGTGATTATGTCTCATACTTTAAATACTGTGGCCCCAATGGCCTAGTCATATGCATTTTCTTTTGATTTGTTATCACTATTTATCTTCTTAAAGGCATGTCAAACGCACAAACCCCTTATAGTATGTATAGAAAGCACATAGTTATAGGTTAGTTCTCCTGAGCCTTATTGGTAACGGGTGCCAGTCCGCCCTAACGGGACTTTGGGGCGTGACACATCATTTGTATTTCATGCATCATGACTTTCATAGCATCTCGTATATTACGTTCTTTGATATTCAACTCTTTCTATATTATGTGACTTGTCATTTAACGTCGATATGCAGGTTTTGGTAAGTTACATGCATTGCACCCCGCATACTTAGCATATTCAAATGTACTAACGCATACTCTATGCCTACATGATGTTATCATGTAGGAATTGGAGCCCCTATTGATTCCCCTCCTGGCTAGCGGATTGTTCAAGTTAACTTTTGGTGAGTCCTCATGTTCGAGGAAAACATCTATCTTATTACATGCTTATGTTTAGACTACATCTTGTATATTTTGGAATACTTATGACTACGAGGGTTAGCCCAGTTATTTGTCTTGGCCCTCGCTAAAGTCTATGTCTAGAGGTGTTGTTGGACAAGTTATGTATTACTCTTGAGCTTTGACTTATTTATGTTATTCAAGTGATTAACTCTTTACCTTAGACTCGATTCCCCTTATTTATGCCTATCTCTTATTATCATTTCAATTGCTTTCATGACTAAGGATGTGTAATGATATGTTATGAGGCTTGTTTGGGGTTCCTTCGGGTCCCCCATTCGCCGGTCACATCTAGGCCCTAGGTCCATGGCGTGACAATATATGCAAATACTTCTCACACCTAGGGAAAGAGACTGTTAGTAAAACTCTATTGTCCCATAATTACATGCCACCACTGGAAATAAAGGCACCCCTAAATTTAATCCATCTAGTTGCTACTAATGCGCAGAGAAAGAAACATTGATGATTCCCTAAGAGAACCACCTGACCTCATCATCATCAACTCAAGAGTGGAAGAAGTACTTATATAAAACACATCAATAAATAAATATAACTCTTATGAATTAATCTTTAATGAACAATTTTGGAAATAGAAATACTCAATGATCCTCCACTAAATGTCAACGAAGCCTCTATCTGACAATATAGATGGTACAATGATAGGCCATGAATATCCCAATCAAAGAAATAAAATACTCCATAAAACTAAGAAGGAGGAAAGGGTTCCTTCGGAAAGCAAGGAGGGCTCACCAACTCTGAGAATATATTGATCTAGACCTCAACGTGCGCTGGTTGAAGTCCTCTATCATATTTATCTGCATCATGAAATGATGCAGGTCTAAATCATGGGATATACTGGTATGTAAAATAGCTCAAGAAAGTAAAGCTCAAGTTACTCATATCAACTTAAACAACTCACAACTAATCTCAATAAATATATATTTTTAAAGTAAATCATGCTTTTTTAAAAAATAGACTCAGTAGTGTTTAACTCATTTTAAAATATTATGCTCAATTAGTGTTTTCTTAGGAGTTTCTCTTAATCGACATCCAATTCCACCACCTTTAGTTTGATGATGCACAATGAATGTGATGTCATTGCCACACTTATCCTAAAGTTGCCAAGGTAAAGGTCGATTAACTTTCTCATGGATCCATAATAAATGTCTATCTTTTCGAAGAAGAGTCTCCAGAACATGTTACAGGACTAACCTATGCTGACAATGTAGTTTTATGGGTTAGAGTAGTTAGTTACTCTCTCCCAGCTTGATGCTCGATACTCCTCGCAAGACTAAAACATGTTCAACTCATCAATCAACTCGAATCTTAATGATATTTAATCAATCAACTCAAATCTCAACCTCATTGGGTTCTCAACTCAGCTCATCTCAGTTTCTCATTAACTAAGTCAATCAAGAAAAATCAATCAGACTCAAATGTGTAATACCCCACATCTTACCTGTACTAGTTCTATGCTAATAAAATATGATATGGTTTGGTCAATTTAGCGCCCATTTTTAAAAGTGCTTGAGTTTCAGATTAGAGGACTATATGAATGTCTAACGTTTAAGATGAGTGAGTATATATAAGTTTTAAGCCAAATTGAGAAGGTAGAGGCCTTAAATGAAGTTATACAATTAAGGTGCTTATAGTACTTAAGAAGCTAGCAGGTGAGTCACCTACTTGCTTAGCTTAAACTTGCTAGCTAGACGAAGATGAGGCCCGACACCGAATTTATCCAAGTCCGATAAAGAATAAACCCCAAGTTAAAGGTGTAATTTTTTTACCATGTTCTAGATTTATAAATGGACTATATTTTCAGCCCAAGAATAATATTAAAAGATCCCAATACATCACAATTCATTTGATAATCTAAGCTCAACTAACTAAAGAAAAAAGGGGCAAATGGGCAGTAAAGGCCCATCAATTTGCAACCCATTAAGGCCCAAGTGAAAGGGGAAAATGGTACATTACTAACTTGATAAAATAAGTCTAAATATTCAAGAGAAAGTCGGCCAAAATTTTCTCTTTAAAAGGGCTTACAAGCAGCACCTTTAAGCCACTTCAACTTGTAAAAAAATCAGATTTTCTTAAGGCTTTTTCTCTACACTTTCTTAACCTTGCAAAGCAGCCACAAAGAGACTTTTAGGGTTCTTGGATGAGACCTACACCTTGAAGGTAATTTTAAGTAAGTTTACTTATGTGTTTAGTATGGTTTTCTTATGAAAAACAAGAGACTCTGTTAGTTAGGTATATGCTAAAACCTTTGGACATCATGTGTTCCAAGGGTTGTTGTATACTTTTCTTGTTTATTTGGGAACTTTTCTCTTCTTGGTTGGTTTGATTATGAAAGAAGGTTGTTTTTCTTAATTTGTTTCAGTTCTGTAATGATGTATAAAATTTGCTGCACTGTTTGTCTATATGTAAACAATTGAGGTTTAACATGTTATCCTAAGTGTGTTGTTTGTAGAAATTGTGGGCTGATTGACTGAGGACTATGGTCTCATGTCCTCCACTTATTTTGAGGACTATTTTTAAACTATTTTTGGACTATTTTTATGTATAAATGTTGTGAGAATAGTTTGGTTGAAGTTGGTAAAGGTTTGGAATTGTTGACGTCGTAATGTAGCAAAGGGACGTAATGTTATGCTTTTTATTTGTATATTATGTATAATTGTTACGTGTTGTGCCTTGTGAGTTATTGTAAGACTATTAAGGGTATAAAACAAGTTGTATATTACATGTACATAAGAATAGTTATTAGAAAATAAAATTATAAGTGGAAAGGTTTAAAGAATGCCTTTAGGTCGCTAAATACAAGCTTGCTGCCCGGATGTTATTTTTATAAGATTGGACTGCCAAGAAGTGTTACTTAGTTGCTAATACCAATCTTATTGCCTACTCTATTGTAGATAAATATTTGGAGGAAAGTAAGGTTATTTCGAGGTAATAGTAAGGTGGTACAATGAGGTACATAAGGCTAGTCGATTTCGTATTACTTAGCATGAAATCTAGACTCTTCCTTGGTACATAGAGGCTCTTACAAACTCCGGCATAAGAAAAAGTCATGTCTCTACTCTTTCACATGTTCATATGTTCCCATACATAGTCACTTGTAAACCTTTATATATACTTGGATACCAAGATACACGAGTTCTTTCTACTAAATAAAGTCCATGTGTTATTCTACCTCCTATGCATTTTATTATTTGGTGTGACCTACTCCTTTCATTATGGTGTTGTCTTTTTTGATTAGTTATATATCATATGTTGTATCTACAATCCTATAGTTCCAATATTATAACCACCAAAAGAATCATCTGAAAAGTACTTAGAAGATAAAGTATATTGCTTTGATAGGTAGTAGCTCTAGGGGTGGAAGAATCACCTAGCTCGGGTCGATCCTATCACGGGGGGCTAGCCCAAGGGGTGAAAGTAAAGCCTAGCCAGGGCCAATCCCAATATAGATTTATCACTGATCAGCTGATCATTTGTACAACATGATGGGCATAGACTATATAGTGAAGATAAAGTAATAAAAAGAATATAAAGTACATGATTCCACAGTATAACTAAAGGTGGTCTCTTATCCTCACACCGGTGCATGATTTTATTTGAGTTCTTACCTTATATACAGTAGTTTCTGCCTTACATATTTAATACATTATCTCGTATTGACGTCTCTTACGGGGGACTTGCATTAAGGTACAGGTGCTAGTAGCTCTCCCCAATAGGAGTACAGGATATCCAGCTTCTATTACCAAGCTCCAGGTTGCTTCGGAGCTTTGTGTGTCTAGAGCTTATATTTTTGTATTGTATAGTTAGTTGAGGCAGGGCCTGACCTAACCCTTATCAGATACTTTTCCTTATCTAGAGGCTTTATAGACAATATAAAGTAAAGTATAGTCATATCTCGTACTTTAGACACCTTGGCTCTAACAGCTAGTCATATGTATTTTCTTTTGGCTTGTTATTACTGTCTACTTTCTTAAAAGCATGTTGAATATGGAAACCCCTTATAATATATATATAGAAAGTGCATAGGTACAGGTTGGTTCTCTCGAGCCTTATCGGCAATAGGTGCCAGTCCGCCTTAATGAGACTTTGGGCGTGACAATGGTTATTCGGATACACTCAATTAGAGTCATCATAGAATGCAAGTAAAATGTATAAATGTACATGCTATTAAAATGAAACATGTTTCTCATGCTTGATTATGCTCAAGTTACTCAACTCAGGTAAGAAAACTCAAACCTCAACTAAATCCGTATACAGAATTTTATAAAATTCATATAGTTTGGGGTTCATACTATCAAGTGTAGAATCATATCTCAATTTCATATCAGTAATTGTGCAATGCAACAAGTACCTCATACATTATCATAAGAATTCATAATAAATGCAGTAAATTCGATATTAGGATAATAGGATTTTTCAAATCTCAACTCTTATTCTAAATTTCGACTCAAGTAGGTGAAAGGATGTGTGAATGAACATAGTTCAATAATTTAGGAAGCCTTACATACCTATAAATAGGAGAATAAATTAAAGCTTAATCGATCCTTGCATTTGAACACAAAGCCCTCACTTTCCTCTCCTCTTCGTTACTCTCAAGAAATCCCTAAGCATGAAAAATGGTGAAAATACAGTTAGGATTTTGATTTAGGGCTTAAATTAAGTCCACAATATTTAATAATTGGATTAAAAATGGGTAGGAATGGACATAAATACCCCTATTAAAAATTGTCGAGGGGACTTACAAGACCCTATACAGGTTGTAAGACCACTTACAGGCTATAAGTCCATCTCATACGGGAGGGTGTCACAAAATTTGATTACTGAAATTTGCCACGAAACCATCCTATAGGTTGTGGATGCTCTTACAAATGTAGACCCTTTCATAGGTCCTTATAGACTCGGGAAGGTTCACTTACAAGGCCACCTCTACGAGTCGTAAGGGCCTTTGTAATCCTCTCTAATTGCAGTTTTGCAACGTTTTCTTAGGCTTTTCTTAGTGCATTAGCAACTACAAGATGGATTAAATTTAGGAGTGTTACATCACCGCTAGTAGAGGTTGACTTCTAGACCATCCGTAAGTAGAGGTTTGCTTACTAGCGAGCTTTAGTGGATCCACTTAGGCATCTTAGGAGATCATCTTGACAAGTGACTTCCCCCTTCTTTCAGTGTAGGAAAAACATTGAACTCCATGTTTTAGCTCAAATGGTTTATGTCAGTTAAAGATTGCTCTCATATATATTCACGTTCCCCTCATGTCCCTAAGGTATCCTCTCATGATGATTTACGATGGTCCCTTTTTATTATATCCAAAGATGTTTACTACTATTGTAGGTGTTTTTAAGATGCATATAACTCATTGTTATATGAATTTAAATAATTTTCTTACACATGCTTATAGTCCCTTGATATAGCTAAAGGTATTTCACATAGAGAAATATGACATTCTCTTCTAATATGTATGATGTTCTTCATTATGATCATTATTTTCCGAAAGGTATTACAATTATACTTATGCTTAATGATGTATGTTACTTTTTATTCTAAGTTTAACTGTTTTATCATAAAATCAATGAGTATACATTCTTTACTTTCCACATGTCTTATATTATGTTCCATAGATTCAGAAATGTCTTACATGATCATATTGTTCATTAGCTTATGACTTGTACTTTATTACATTGCATGCTCATATACTAGTACATTCAAAGTACTACCGGGTACTCTATGAATATATGAATTAATCGTGCAGGGATCAGTGTTCCTCGATATCCCCCACGTGGCTAGCATTGGATCATAGAAGATATTGCTTATCGTGAGTCCTCTTGTTCGAGGCCAATATCCATCTTTTATCTATATTGCTTATGTTATGACGTTGATACTCTTATTACTTTACTTTTGAGGGTGAGCCCAGGACATGTCTTGACTCCTATCCCATCTATGACTTACAACTTGTTTGGATGGTGGTTTTTTATAGTATGGTATAATATTGTTATTAAGAAAATAATGTTTGTTTGGATTATTTTATTAATTATGTGGTATGATATGATTTTGTTTCATGGTACTGTAACCACGAAAACTCTCACTTTTTGAAACTACTAATTTGGTGGTATCCCATGGTTTTCTTATTTTTTTTTCAATTGTGCCCTCATTTAAATTTAAATAGTCCTAATTTATCCTTTGTTAAACTTTACTCTAATATATGTAGTGTTTTTGTATTACTTATTTCCCCCCGCATCAACTTTTGAAACTTTTTTCCGCCTCCTGTTTTTTCTTTCAAGTTTTAATCTATTTTTTGAGGTTCGTTTTTTTAAAAGTTCTTACTACTTTTTTTATTTTCTTACGTTGTTTGTATGGATTGGAATATATTAGCTTGTATGTTTCCCTACTTGATTCTATGTATTTATTTTTTAAAAAAAAATAAAAAAATATTGATAAAGTTAATATTTATACTAATTAAGGACATTTTTATAAATTTATAAGTTACGATACAATACCATATAGTCAAATCAAATAATAAATTGTCATTAAATAATAGCAACCCATACAGTCTATCCAAACATTGTATAGTATTGTACTGTACAATATCATACCATACTGTACAGTACCATACATTATGAAATCACAAACCGCCATCCAAACAAGCTGTTAGAGGTATTGTTGGATAATATGGTATGTTACGACTCATGCAATACTTATGTATCTACGAAGACTTTCCCTTAGTCCCTCTCCCTTATGTCTTGTTGCTTGTGATGGTATTATTAAGATGGTGAAATTCCTTAGTCCCTATTCCTATGAAGTGCATCGCATATCCTCTTTTATCTTATATTTACTTTGTGTGATTGAATGCCGGAAATTCCTTATCCTTTGTCCCCATAGAGTGCGTCCCAAGTCCCAAATTTCCTCAGTACTAATTGTTGATGACTGATCCACGCTTCTTAACCAAGGATGTGCTTATGTATGTTATGAGGCTTGTTTGAGGTACTCAGGTTTGTATTTGCTATGTCGCACCTTGACCCGAGGCTTGGGTCGTGACATTTTACCCTCTAAGAATTTGATTGACCTTTCTTGACATCTCATGTGTTTTTTGCTCAGAAGATGTGCATTATGGTGCAATAATATGGTTCTTCTGTAAAATGATTGTTTTAATGATCATGTGTACAATTTTCTAGAGAAAAACAATTGTCTTTCAACATAGTATCTTACATGATACATGCATTTTACATTTTTGAATTGAAATACACATGTAAATGCTTCACATAAATAATTACAAAATGTAAAGAAAACAATCCACTTGGACTATTAGCGAAAATTTCTAATATCAGAAGTACTCCTTGTGGAACTCGAAACGCGTGGATGTCTTGTAAGTTAATTCTTGTGATAGGTTCTTCAACTCCTTTGCCAAGACAGGCATCCCACAGTAGAAGACTCCTGCATATCATTTTGTTAGTGAATCTACCTTGGTTATTTTTAATCTCCAGTTTCATTTTGCACTTTCTCTTTTTAACTTTTGGTTTGTTTTGTTCTTTTTGATTTCTCTTTTCTTTTACAATGGCATAACACATAAATATGACCTTAACTTGGCTTAAGCTAGCAACTATAACCTCTAACTTTATCGTGCATAAGCAGGCACTTTAACTATCCAAAACTTGAACAAATAGACACATTCGTCATACATGACATCCTACATGGCAATTTTATGTCTCACGTGGCATCCTACGTGTATTATACCATGTAGGACACGTGTGTTCACTTGTTCAATTTTATACAAGTTTAACTGCCTACTTGTGCACTGCCAGAGTTGGAGTGGCATATATGCTAAGTGAAGTCAAGTTAAAGGACATATTTATGTATTATGTTTTTTTTATATTCAATGTTAACTGGAATGTGCCTGGTTGGATGTCCAGCTTGTAAATGCTTCAATAAGCTAAGTACTTTCTGGTATTAGTTGATCTAATTGTTTGAATACTTCATCATGCAAGTGCACAGAAGTTACTGGTCATGACTTCTGTAATAACTGATCTATGCCTTTAGGTCCTTTCTAAAGGAACGTAAGATTGAATCAGACCCACCGAGTATAATAGGGTCTCAAACCACTTGATGATGTGTTATGGTTGTAGAGTTATGTCCACCGTCTTCATCTATTCTACAACCACGTTGTTCTTTGGATATAGCAATATTGTTGCATTTTAAGATTCTTCTTCAGTCTTGTATAAAACCTTTGATACTAGTTATTTTATGTGATGATAGTCAGTAGAATGGCATTAGGTCAAAATGAAGTAGCACAATCATGTAGGAAGGGGCACTTGTAAGAACTGCTGTTGCTTAATAAATTATCATGATTGAGATCGTAGAGATTCTTTACCTACTGTTGAATAAGGATGTTTCAGAGCTATGGTCTTGAAAACTTCAACCCATTTGGGCCTTGCAAAATGTGTCCTCACCTGCAGTAGAATTAGTTTCAATGTCAGCACTGTTTAAGTGAAACAACTTTTATTTTCTTTTTCATTTAATCGTAGTAAGTAATGGGTCATACCCTAGTGCCAGACAGGATGTCAACACCATGTTTTGCATGATTAAGTGCCTGAAGCATGGTAATGAGAGCTGATCTGGCATCAGCCTCTTCATAAACACTCGTCAGATAATTATGCATCTCTATCTGACCCTGTTCCATGACCAGAATACAGGAACATAACTGAGTTGATTGGCAACTAATTGATAATATTAAAACAGAATGATCAACTAATAAGGAGGAGGGAAGAAATGTGGGCAGTTTAACGATATATAGCATCAAGTATGTGTACACTACTTTGCGATCCATCTCTGCAACTTCATTCATCACTCCTTTGAACCACTCTAAGGATCCAGGTTCTCTGGTAACCCAGTAAAAATGTGCAGTTCTTGTCCTTTGTGATTTCTTTTTCACACTTGATCCTGTGCTTAAAGAAACAAAGCTTGTCCAGCTATCATCTGATGAGGTGGTCTCAGTATTCGAATTCTGAAACAGCATTATCATGGACCAAAGATTTTTACTTGGAGCATTACAACGTTATAGTTTTGAAGTTGTGATGAAGTAAGATTTTACCACATTATCATCTACTCTTGTATTGTTCAGTAGATCCTTTAGGATACTTATAAAAGGTGTAGCTCCAATACCAAGTCCTACAAGAAGTAAGACATCATAATTTTGATAGTCCTGTGCTGGAGCGCCATATGGTCCATCAACTAGCAATCGAGGTAAACTGCATGGTTGATAGCATTTTAAGACCTCGAAAAGGAAATCATGATGTAGGTTTGACTGGTCGGAAGTAGTAAAGTTACCCTCTTTGATCAACACTTTGATGTTCTTCAAACTTGGCTCGACCAACAACACATGCTGGAATCTCTGTAAATACCCTCTTAAGTTCTTTTGTCCAGTCACCTACAATCCGGATATAAACACTGAGGTAGTCATCTCCCGGTGCTGATGTTATAGAAAATGGATGCCTGGAAAAATATTGATACATATGTTCGATCAATGCCTGTTGGAAACATAGTAGCTTGCATGTGAAACAGCCATACCTACCATTCAAATGAGGATATTGTCGGACACTGCAGGAATATATACTGCCCACTCTTGTATTTGAAGCCAGCTGGTTTCGACATGGTCAAGCTTAAGACATCTCCTGGAAGTTCAGAAACCTGTAAGGTCCGAAAATCAATTCTTTATTTGTTTCATCCTATTTTGTTCTGTATCTTCCTCTCCCTACATTCTTAGGTGGTTTTACAATTTCACATTAGGAGCTACTGTCCCAAGAATACAAGTGTAATTGATGAAAATGCCATCTATGTAACCAAATGTATCGGTTTCTTGCCATTAGTTTGCTAGAGATGAAGACCTCATTGGCAACTTACCTTCAAGATCTTTACTACGTAGTCTTCTGATCGCCATGTTCGCAAAGTCCTCTCTGCAATGTACAGGATTGATGGAATGGAAATATACATCCACGTCTGCAATTGTTATTGGTGATACATTTTCAGCATATCATCTTTTGCAATTTAATGCTCCCTTCGTATGAATTACCTTCATAGTCCTTACCGTTTTCTGATACCATTTGTGGACAAGGTACAGGAATGTTCCGTGTAGTAGTAACAATATATAGACCAATGCGAGAAGGTGATGAGAATACCAAAATGCATTAAAGCCCGTTAATCGGTTCAGAGGGGGTGACAATCTCAGTGTGCTCCTCCTGAAGCATCGGGTTGCCAGTATGAAGGCTATAGTCATCAAAATTACCATAGAAATACCAGTGATGCCCTCAACACCAGTCAAAAGACTTTTGTAACTTGGCTTCAAATTGTCAAAATCAGAAGCTATGAGCGCAAATTTTTCTGGCGATGAGTTGACCAGATGGGGAAAATCACACGCTAAATGGTTGGCTGCATGAAGTATTACGCCAACAGCTATGGCATGTGCAATAATCTGCCAAGTCAATTCCCTAGTTAAGGAATATGATACTACTGAAAAAACCAGAAGAAATTTCAGGTACCTTGTGAAAATTGATATTGTCATCAAATGGAATAAGTATCCTGGCTCTTGTTGAACGCAACCTAGTTAACATGTTTCGACAAACTGGTAAAAGGATTAGTGCCATGTTAAACTTGAGCGTCTCCGCAGCCCCCTTAGCTGTTGCCAAACAGTAACCCATTACTCGAAATGCTTCCATTTGCCTATACTGCATGAATTTCCAAGTGAAAAGTCCGATCATAGACAGCAACCACAGTAAAAAAATCCAGCCTCTATGCCAGTTCTCTAAGACAAGGCATTTCAAGGAAGAACTTGCTTTCTTTACTATGTTGTTGGCCTTGCTTGTTCCTAGGTTTGGACTTCCCTCGACATTGGTTGTGCTTAAAGGCCTACTGTAGCTCATGTAATTGTCTCTTTGTAGAAGAAGTGTTTCCAACTGCCATAACTGAAGCAAAAGGCACATAAGAGCATCATATCTCTAGCAGTTCTAACCAAACAAGAGTTGCTCCATGAAACTATTTTCACACACTTTTCTGTGGTGGCGATGCTTGATTATATCTTCCTTCTCATGCCTAGATCATATGATCATTAAACTATATTTCAAGAAAAACCATTATATTCTGATGTCATTTAAGCTTAAAATGCATTATACTTTGATTGTTTCTCACGTGAAACGTTCAAGCAATGACTAGACAGGAGAAGGAGAAAGTGTTGTTATCTTTCTTTGTTAAAAAGTCGGAGAAAGTTAAGAAACTTGTCCACTTCTATGTTGCTCAGACTCTTCAAAAGAGTCAGAGGGTACATGTCAGGTTCACCAAAAAGTAGTGTATTTTTTGAGAATCCGACACGGTTGCGGCATTGAAAGTGAAGAGTTCACAACTTAGGTCCACTTGCTTGGAGGCAAATCCAAGGTGGATAAGTTCTCAACAAACTTTAGACGGTAGCATTGGAATAACCAGTAAAGTTATTGTTATGTGACTAGGAGATCACAGGTGTAAGTCTTGGAAACAGACTCCGATAGAAATGCAAGGTAAGATTGCATAAAATAAACTCTTGTAACCAAGAATTAGATACCTCGATGTAACCAAGACCTTCTTGGTCTAATTCCTCCATTATCAAAGAAGCACATTCTGCTGCATTCTCCTTCAATTTTGAGAGGTTATTTGCTGAAGCACTCACCATTATCAGCTGATGAAGGAACAAAAATATATAAAATTATCAACTATTTGACAATGTAAGTTTTTTATTTTTAACATGCTCAACTTTATAATGTTACTTACCATCTTTATCACGTTTTAGACTAATGCTTACTGAATACAATTATAGCAGTAACTTGATGTAGATTTTTTTTTAACTATTAATACAAATTAAATTGCTTCTGAAATACTACTAACTGCTCAGAGTCTTGAAACCATCAAAATTTTGGAAGATTCAACAATAATATAGTCAATAAAATTTCACAAGTGGGGTGTAAGGAGGTAAGATGTACGCAGACCTTATCACTACCTTCATCTTTAAATATACATAAATAGAATAAACTAGATATGATAAAAAAAATTAGAAAAAGAACCACTAATAAGGAAAACACATAATATTATGAAAATAAGATGATTGGTCAATTATATGGTTTCACCCAAACTGAACCACTCTTTTTGTTTTTCCTCTTCTTAGTTCACCCTATTTGTTTTGATTGAGAAAGTTCAACCAATAATAATCTTACCTCTTGAACTTCTTCTCTCGTGATTCTTCCATCCCCATTGCTATCAGCCCTATAATAAAAATATCCATATTTACATAGTTGTCAATTGCAAAGTTTAAAACACTTGAATATTAAGTACTCCAACCACCATCTAGTTTTATGTAGTATTTTTTATTTTATGAGATTTAAAATTAACTTTTTAAGTTAAATTGAATTAGAACAATTCAATACTTTAAATTTATATATATATAGAATTATTAAAAAATTTAATTTTTTTATACTAATATGATTGAAAAAATATATTTTAAAATGTTAAATAAAGTGAATATAGTTTGAATTTTAAAAATTAAAGAGTGTCACCTAAATTAGAGAATAGATGGAGATAGTTATCACGATAAGATTTACTCCATTCGCTCCCTTTTATTTGTCGTCTTTAATATAAATAAATGATCCTTAAAATGCATAAATGATACTATTTTTTCTACTTTATCCTTGGTAGTTATTGAGTTCTGAAAAAATATATATGACCAATTAAAAGAACTAAAAACAATCAATGAACATTAAGTAAAGGTAAAATAATAAGGCCACTTTTTTTTATTATAAGTGCAATTATAAAAGGTGACTTATAAAAAGGACTAGAGGGAGTAATATAATGCTTAAGAAAGATTTATTAGAAATAGTGTTTGACTAATATATCCTTTATAAGTAATTAATTTTTATTTATATATTTATCTCTTAATTCTATAATAATTAATGCTAATAATAAAATTTAAAAAAATAATTAATTTTTTTATTAATAATTATTTTAATATATATAACAACTAAAATAAGAACAAAAAATAACAATCCACACTCACTCAGGTAAGTGTCTAGAGCAGAAGAGTGAGTTATTCACTTGGAAAAATAGGCAAGTCGTTAGAATTTGCTCCAAATAGATAATCTTCATGTTGATCTATAACAATAGGTAAACGTGTACATGAAAAGATACAACAATAATTTTAAAAAATAGGATGCAATATAATTGCTCCTTGCGTTAAAAAAACAAATCTGATTGACATAACACAAATTTTAAGAAAGTAAAAAAATAATTTTATAATTCTAAATAAAATTATATTAAATATATTAAAATATTATTTTATTTTATTATATTAAATATATTATATAAAAAGATAAAATTTAAATTTAAATTCTGCATTGTCAATATACAAGATTTATTTGTGTACATAATAATTGTGTTTTATTTTTAAAATATAAATAAATAAATATTTTAAAAAAATACTTCTTGGTAACCTGAAATAACAAGTGAATATTATTTGATGGTGTAAAAAATTTGATATGCATCAAAATTAAACTCATAGAATATGATAGTGTAGAAAATCTTTTATACTGACGATGCATATAATTTAAATTCTTATTCTATCAGTTAAAAAAAAAAAGGACCTTTTGATTTGTTTCAATATGATCCTTTTGTGTGTGTGTGAAAATTTTGTGCATGTCAATGTATAAAATATTTTACATCATCAAGTAAATTAAATAATTATAATAAATTTATATAATTAACATTTAGAAAAAAATATTAAAATCAGAATTCTAATAATATTCTAACTAAATTAATTATTATTTTTTTACACCATAACTCAAATCATACTTTTCATGTTTTCCGTAGAAGCCATTATTCTTTTCATGATTTTTTCGACAATATTCTGCGATGGGTCCTCTGGTGAGCTTATGCAAAAACACATAAATTTTAAGTTGAAAAATTATTAACTTTTCAATGGGATTTATCATCTTCTTAACTACTTTGTTTGTTTAAGAGTTCCTCTTTTATTGGTAGAGTGTTAGATATGATTCCATGAGAATAAAATGAAGAAGAAGAAGAAGAATTAACAGTGAAAAATTACAACAAATTGTTGAAGAAGATGAAGAACTCCAAATAAATAAAAATGTAAAACCTCTTAAAAAAGGGGGGCCACTAATAAAAAGATGAAAAAAAAATAAAAATTAACATACTTTATTTAAGGACTAATAAAATAGTATCACCTGTTCAAATTTGTCATTTGAACATTTTTTCTTCTTCTCTAGCACATTAAGGAAGGGGAAGCTACTTTCTCTTTCTAAGAGGATATAAATATCACTTTAAACAAGATTAGGTATGTATTTGATCGTTATCATAGTTGAAATTTGTAACTTATTTTTCGAAGCAAGTTGAGAGGGATATTTATGTCTTTTCTCTACTTGAAAATTACATTAAAATTACTATAAACTTAATAATTTAAAATATTTAAAAAATAAATTATAAACTCGACTAACTCTTAAAATTTTACACTGCCACATAAAAATTAGGTTAGAGGAAGTAGCATATATTTTTCTAAAATTAGGACTCAGGTACATAAATAGCACTATAAAATATAATAATTAATAATTTATAATATTTAAAAGTCACATAAAAATTTAATTTATTCTCCAAATTTAATATGTGATATATGGATTGAGAAAAATAAAGGTTGTATCTAGTCACACTATAAATACTCCTACATAATTTGGTAGGGGTTAAGAATCAGATTATAATAGAGCAAATTTACGTAGATCAAAAGAATTGTGAATCCTTTCCATCAATCTCGGATGGAGCCAAAGATTGATTATTTTTTGGTCTTGGAGTATGATAGAATAAAGCAAAATGACTCTTTAAATTATCTGTGCTTTTTCATTTGTGAAGTAGCAGTTAGTCAATGCAATTTTCGATGCTCCTCGTGGATCATCTGAAAACAGACGCTTTATGTTTTTAAATATAGGGGGTTAGACTGTGTACATCCGATCCCTCCCTCACCCCGCAATGAGCGGGAGCTTTTTGAGGCACTAGGGTATGTTGTTGTTGTTGTAAAAGAAGTGTGAATCCATACAAAGCTTTCGTGTTAGCAGCGAAATGCAAAGTATGTTTACTTTGACGAGGTGATATTTTTGTTAAAAGTTTTCATATTTTTAGAATTTGAATATATAATTTTTATATTAAAATTATTTAATAATTGATATATATTAAAATATTTATATTTAATTTATAAATTTGTAAAAATTTTTTGATGAAGTATATTCATATAACCATTCTCGAATGAATATAGATTCACTCCTAAGAAGAAGAAGACAATGGAAAACCGAAAAAGCATAGAATAAAAGAGAGAGTGAGAGAGAGACACACATGTCAAAGAAAATTTGAAGTCTGGCGTGAAAGCTTTGGTCAGAAATCTGCAACCAGAATTCGTGCAGCTCTGTTTTGCTTATGTTTGCCATCTTTTGTCGTCGTCTTCGCATCAATGCATCAAAAACTGCCACCGCAAACTCCTTTGAATCTCCCATTCCTACACGTAGCGAGTACCAACTTATATTAATTATAATAAAAGTAGTTTTAAATATATGTTGATCGATGACTATAAATTTAAGATTAATTATTTTTAATTCACAACGCATGGACACGATTAGCGTTGTAAATTGAGTGTACCAATGCATTCACCGAAATCTTCTCTATTGAGCAAACCATCCTTAGCCAAAGCATTGAAGTGAGTCTCAACTTTTGCCCAAAGATGATTATTAGTATCAGATTCTGTTATGAATTTCAACCCTCCAAGGGCTTGGTGAGTGCTCGAAGATTCATTCAATTTTGATGATTCCATCTGCGTCATTTGATTCTCATGAAAATGAGAAGTTTCAGAAATGTCATCGGGAGTTGGTTTTACGCTACACAAAACAAAGGAATTGTGCTGGAGCTGTAGCGTCACCTCAACCAAGTCTCTCTCATTGTTTCTCTGTAAATCCTTGAGGAAAATGGGCAACATTGCACCGTCACTGTAATTGGAGCTCTTAGGAGATGACACCACCTGCATTTTTCTGATCTCTTTTTTCCTATGCTTCTGGAATCACCCTCTTGACACCTCTTATTCCCATGCTTTCTCGTTTTGCTCTTAATTTCATCATTTTCAGTCAGAGAGAAAAAGACAAGTAGAAATAGTAGGCGGGGTTGGTTTGCACACTTCAATTGGAAGAATGTACATTAGCAGCGTCTTCCGTATACCATAATCATAGCTAGTGGGAAAGCTATACTACTTTTAGTAAACACTTCAAAATATAAAACAAATAAAAATTCAATATACAATATATGTTATATACATACGTATTGTACTTAATGCACTGCCCACCACGTGTAAACCTATTGTTTTATTTTCTACATTTTTTTAATTACGTTTAATTGTAAACCTCATAAAGACTTCTTGTACATTAGGATACCAAGGTGATCTTTCCTGCTTCTCCCTCTATTTGACTTCTTTACAATTAATATTAGTAATTAATGAATTATTACACAATTAGGTCAGTTAAAAATCAAGGTTGGTTACAGCGACACTAAAGCGTAACTCAAGTCACTTGATTAATTAGAAGTGAAACTACATTGAATCATATCAAATCACATTTATATAAAATAATAAAATGTCACTTCTTCTCTCTCTATAAGATTTAGAAGATTATCTTATATCAACTTCAAGAATTGAAATTCATCAATCATTTATAGTTTAAAATTTTATGTGTGTTTTTTTAATTAAAATGCTTGGAACTCGCAAATTTTAGTAAATACAACTTTTTTTAATATCATTTCTTCATATCTAGCAACAGCATCCAAATAACGCCCTCTGATCTTTGCTTTATAGACAGCATCCACAATAATGCTCCATCAATCATACATATATTGTTGCGGAAATGAAGTGAAGATGCTACTCTTCAAGAAATAGAGAAAATAATCAACATTTATTGTGCCTATACCTTCTAGTATATATTTTCATTTATTTATTTGTACTTTTCCCTATGCACAGATAGGAAAGTAAAACAATGACGACATACAAGATAGCAATGCCATGAATTACAGACGGTTGTCCTTTGGACATATTGCAAGTTAGTCGGTGTTTCATCCACATTTTTTATTTGTTCACATCAACCATTTGGAACTGATTAATACTCCTCTCTTTTGTTTATCTGATTTTAATTTTACATGATATTTAAAATAATAAAAAAGAACTTTGAATCTTATAATTTTAAATTAAAGATATGTAAAATATACTAAAATATCCTTTAATCTTATGATTTTAAATAAATTAAAAATTGAGATTAAAGAATTATCAAAAAGAAAAAGTGATCTTCTCTTAATGACTAAAAAGAATAGTAAAACAAATAAACTAAAATTGAGGAAATAATAATATATGATTAACACAAAAATAAAAGATATTTTTTCAAAAATATTTTCATTTACCAACTAAATAATAAAAAATATTTTTTACTCACCAATTAAATATGAAAAAATTAAGTTATAAATCAATTCGTTTTTCAAGAAAATATTTTCTAGAAAAATTTCTATCAAACACACCCTTAATATAAAATGTTTTAGGCTTAAGAGTGGTGTTTGTTGTTTTTTAATTCCGAGTAAGATTTGACTAACAATGGTTATTTTTTCAATCATGTGAGTCTTTGATGCTAGTTTTTCTTTGGAATACATATCATCTATGATTTTGACGCACAAACAAAATTAGTATATACTTAGAGAAGTTGGTGGAATTTGTGATAAGATTTACATTGTCAATTTGTGAATCATACATTTGACAAAGTTCTAAGGTAGTAACTCGGAGCTATGATTCATTTAAGAGTGATCAGATAAATATTCTTTGTCAAAAATTTTTTTTTGAATATATAGGTTAAATATAGACATTTTAATATATATCAATAGTTAAATAATTTTGATATAAAAATTACTCACCCATGTTCTACAAATATGAACACCATTAATAAAAATATTGACTCAATCACTGTAATAACTCCAAATATTGATTAATGATCATTAGATAGAAATTTGGTTTTTGAACTGTAAGTGAGCTGTCTTTTGTGACCTTTCTTTTGTCCTTCTAGAATCTCAACTCCTCTCACTAAAAAAATTAGAAGGAAAGACGATGATAATAGCATCAAAGGATATTTTAACCAAATTACGACCAATGACTATCAAACTTCTTTGTCAAAGCATATATATCAACGTAAGGTTTTACAAGTATTTGATTGTGACCATACTTTTGGGAAAAAGCATTAATGTCCTTCTGAACTTATTTCAAAAGTCAATTACACGTTTTAATTATTATGACAATTTATTATATATTTAATCTTATTTAAAGTAATATTAATACCCGTAAACGATGACATGGTAGAGAAAATACCTTCACCTTCCTTAAGATGCACGAAAAGAAAAAAAATGTTCAAATTACATTTTTGAACAGATGGCACTATTTTATTAATCCTTACATTGGTAGCCCCCATTCTTTTTTAAAGCTTTTATATTTTCCTTTATTTTGAGGTCGTCTTCTTCAACAATTCATTGTAATTTTTCACCACTCTTATTTTTTATCACTTTATCCTCAAGGAAGCATATCCAATTGTTGAGAAAATATAGCAATAGATCTAGTATAATCGAAAGACCTTCTACTGGCCCAAAATCGTTAAATAAGATCGGAAGATTCAACTAAAGAAGAGAAAATTTTGTTATGAGAGAATACTACTTGAAATGGATTCAATTTTTAGTTTAGGTTGGTTACAAATGCCTAGGTAATTCCTATTTATACTAGTGTAAGGATGGTTCTGGATACTATTCTAGATACATTTATAAGAAGAATCTAGATAACATTATCTTCTAAATATCTCACAAGGATCTAGACTATTCTATGATTTCTACAAATATTATCTATAAAATATCTTTAAGAAAATTCTAGTAAATTTGTCTTCTACCTTAAAATATCTAGATATTTCTTCAACATAATTATCTAAGTTTCTATACTAGGATAATCTAGAAAAATCTATCATGTTCCTAAAAAATTTACTTAATATTTTTCACACTCTCCTTTAAAGTGATTCTTTGTACGCTATCCAAGCTTGTTACAAAGGAACTCAAATGAAGCTTTGAATCTTTCTTTAGTGAAGATCGCATGTCACGTCCTGGGAGGGTACCCTTGGTGTACCCGGTACTCAGAGACTATTGCTAGCCCCCAAATGAACCACTCGCCCTTATTACATCCATTCAATCACATTCTAATTGCGGAATACATAAGTGAATAAGAATACTCAAATGAAAAGTAATGACAAAATAAAAATCAATGGCCAAAGGCCAAACAGGATATCCATCAACTAAGTAAGACTAATATGAAAGAAACTAGTCAATAATAACATCCAAGCACAACTCAATAGTCTAGTCTATGAAGCCTCTAGAACATCTAACTAAGTGGTGCCAATGACAAACTTATGGCTACCTCAAAATAAAATAAAAGGCTAAAACTCAAAGCTAGAAGGAAAAGACATGATATCCCCCGAAAGCAGGCGAGGACTCAACCGATCAGCTGAATGTAAGTAGGTCCTCAATGTGGTGCCTGTTGATGATCGCTAGTACCTATCTCTGCATCATGAAAAGATGCAGGCCAAATGGACGCTAGTACATGGAATGTACGAGTATGTAAAATGGCAGAAAGAAACATGTAAAGGAAGAATAATATTGTCTCAAATAACTCAACTCAAGAAATAGGAAACTCAATGATCATGTCAAGAGTGTAAAGTTTGTAATTAGACAATGACTACTCATCTATCATCTACATCCCATCTACTCAGAGTACTATCAAGGCCTATTTGGGAGTTTCTCTAATCGAAAACTATCACCTATAGCGGTAATGATATAACAAAGCAATGTCGTTGCCACATCCATCCAATACCCTACTGGGGCTATAGGACATCCCATCAGTGAATCCAAAATCAGTAACATCAAGTCCTCATTTTGGTACAATAGGAAACATCCGATTTTACAATTCAATCTTCTCCTATGCCAGTTACGTAGTTATTGAGTTTGAGTTGGACTTACTCTCACTCAATTCGGTGCTTAATACTCCTCCAAAAACTCAATATGCTCATAAGACATCAACCCTATGATTAATTCAGTCATCTAGTCTCATCGAACATCTATCAACTCATTCATCACATCAACCATTGACTCCTTAGTTACATCATTTTAAGGTTCAACTCTTGACTCATGAGGATTTTATCATACATCATTCTAACTTATAGCACTCAAGAAAAAATAAGTAGAGTTAAAGCATTAAGGGATTTTGTATACTCTTTAGGCTCAAATTATACTCATGCATGCTCATTTAAGTGAAATATGTGAAGACAACAACAATTCATGCTAGGGCTTATGTAGTAAAGGGTCGTTTGGTTTGGGTAGAAGTGATAATGAGATTAGTTATGTTGGGATAAGTTATGATGGGATAAGTTATGTCGGGATCAGTTATGCTGAAAGTAATTTTTATTGTTTGCTTGGTTTGGCATATTCATAATACTATTCATAGTACAATTTCTAATAATAAGATATTTGTTTACTAAAGTACTGTTCATCTTATTTAGTTTTTTTTTTAATTTTTTTTCCAAGATTTAATTATTTACTGTTAAAAATAAAATTTCATCTTATTTAACATATGTGTATACATTTTTTTGATTGTTCCATGTGTTTTTAAAATTAAACTTTCATATTATTTAACTTAAAAATAAAACTTCCCTGCATCTTCTTTAGCTTTAAATAATTTTTCATCTTATTTAAGTTTGAAAAATAAAATTTTCATCTTATTTAGTTTAAAAATAAAACTTTCATCTTATTTAGCCTAAAAATAAACTTTCATCTTATTTAGCTTAAGAATAAAACTTTCTTTTTAATTTTACTAAAAGTTAAAAAAATATATTATTGAAATAGTTGATATTTTAATTGATATATTTAATTTAAAATATAGACTTCAGTAGTGGAATGAACATTTAAGAGAAATCAAAATATAAATAAGCATAAGTATAGATAAATAAATTCAACTTATAATATATTCATGAATAAAAATTGCATTTATAAAATATAATTTTTAATTAAAAAATATACAAAAATAACGATTAATCAAGGTTGTGAATATTATTAGAAAAATATATTAATATACATACATGTACAAATAGTGTATAAAAGAGAGTTTAAGGAGGGCATTTTTATTATTGCACTTACTTTATCCCAGGATAAGTTATCCTGGAATTATAATTCTACCTCCTGAAAGGGATAACTTATTCCAGGACTAATTATTAATCTTGGGATAAGTTATTCCAATTTGTGCAACCAAACAAAGAATTAAAGACCACTAAAAAATTATCCTGGGATTAACATCCCTTATCCATCACACCAAATAACCCATAAGGTAAAATCATCAAATTCAAGTAATTAAATCATAAAAATAATAATTTGTGTAAGATTATGTAGAAATACATTAGATTTTAAGAAAAATCTTCAAGAACCATTGTCACGGACTTGGTCGTGATTCCAACGTACTGTGCGGCCTAGCGAAATTTTTACTTAAATTGCTAGTCAGCCTAACTCTCGATGCTTAGCAGAACTTTGAAAGACTAAGCTAGAGATCTCAAGAAGGAACTTGAATACTTTGAGGAACAAAGAAAGAACTTTGTATTGAAGAGAACTTGCATGCTTTACAATGCTTAGATTGTGACTTGCTTTTCTTGATGATGAAAATGAAAGCCTAGGGGTGGTATTTATACTACTCCCCATCCTAAATGGATGGCTAGGATCAATTTGATCCAAGGGCTACAAATGCTCCTTTAGAAAGTTTTACAGAAATATCTAAGATATTTACAAAGGTAAGACTTCTCTACTCTTTTCTTGAGAGTTCTGGAACTTTCCAGGTTCCTCCTTCAAGATCCACCTTTTTCTAGAATCTTCCATACTTCTCTAGAGAACTCCACAAGTATCTAGAACCTTCTAGGCTCCTCTGGAGAATTCCACACATGTCTAGAATCTTCCAGACTATTCTAGAGAACTCTACACGTCTTTAGAACCTTCTAGACTTCTTTATAGAATTCCACACATCTCTAAAGTCTTACACACATCTATAGAGAGTTCCACATATCTCTAGAGTCCTCCACACATCTCTAGAGAGTTTCACAAGTCTCTAGAGTCTTCCACATGTCTCTAAAGAATTCCACATATCTCTAGAGTCACCAACATGTCTCTAGAGCCTTCCACATATCTCAAGAGAATCCCATATTCTTCCATATTATGGTGGATGCCTCTAGATGATTCCGGGCAGTACCTTGGACGAATTTAAGTGGCACATCATGCCAATCATGGGAGACTTAATTTACTTATATCACCATCGATCCCAATTATGGGACACATGGAAGAACAAAATCTATATTTTTGTTAGCCTTATATACCTAGAAGTTTTAAATCTTGAACTAGCTTAGAGGAATTCAAAAGATAGCCTTAAAACCTAACCCTTTTTCTCTCTAAGAACCTTGCTTCTACATGTGAGAGAGTGTTTTAGCATAAAAAGATTGATCTAATATGATTAGGGCTTTATTTAGGTGTAAAACCATTTAGGCTTTGAAAGGATGGAAAAAGACCAAATCAACCTTTCTTAAAAAGCTGTCAAAAGCCATCTATGGGCCTATTTATGGCCGGTAGAAACTTCCACGACCCATAGGGACCATGTGGTAAACTTTTGAACAATTTTTGAGGTCTTTAGATAACTTTCACGAGCCTAATCCATGTCCTATAGAAGGTTTTATGACCCATAGATTGGTTCGTAGAATCTGGGACTGAAAATTGAAGTTTCAGAACTTTTTCCCACGAGTTAGCAGATAGGCTGTACTTTTTTTTATGGCCCGTAATAGGTTTCATAGAGCAACTCTACATCTAATAGTCTCCAGTAAAATGGACATAACTTTTAGACTCTGAACTCCAAATAAAGTGAAACCTGTTGTGTTGGAAAGCTAATTCAAAGAGCTTTCATTTGGTAGGTCATGTGACATCTAGTTCTTTGTGTTCTAATAGTTATGATTGTTTAAAGTTGACCCTTGCATAATCTAACACTAGATACTCCATTTATAAGGAAGTTTTGAACTCGACTAAGTACTAAAGGTCTCTTAGGGTCATAATACACTTCCCAAATAGAAGAATGAGGCTTATAACATAGGTACATGTGAGGATAGAATTATGGGGTGTCACATCGCAATAGTTTTCTTCTGACTCCTCTTAGTTCTTCAAATGATGAAGTTTTTTTTTTGTAATCAATTAACCCTACAAAGAAACAAGAATATCTATTGATAAAATCTCCATTCTATAGTATACTAACTTGATAATATTTTTGCATGATCTTTTTGAACCATATGAATTATCTCATCGATAAGTTCCTAGACTTTCCTTTTCTCTTAGCTTTTCGATATTTGTACTATCTGAAAAAACATCTAAGTTGATAATGACTTGATCATCAACTATTTGTAAGCCTCAGCGCCGTAATAGAATCTACCACCAAATTTCCTTTCTGACTCTTCAATAGCTTGTTTATCAGCTTCAGAGCTTTCAAAGATCACACCATCTTTATGTTCATTTAAAATTGAGACTTTAATGTCAGCTTCTTTATCCATTTGGTCTTTTGCTTCTTCATATGTTTCAAGTATTTGTTCTGAGTTAGTGAACTTCCTTGATATGACAGATGATTGTCCAAAGACTTCAATTTCCGCTACATCTTCCTCAATTATTCCTTTGTCTAGGTCACCACTGGCATATATAATTTTAGACATTAATTCTTCAAGATCTACTTTGTTTATTTCCCTGATAGAAGCTTCCATATCACCACTATGAATATCTAAGAGGGCTTCTTGCTTTATGTTGCTGACATGTGTGTCTTTCATCTTTACATGATCGACAAGATTATATTCTAAATCCTCGATACAATCTTCTTCAAGATTGATGAAACCATGCCATCTATTTTTTGAGCCTCAACTAGCTAGAAACACTTTCCCCAATCTTCTTCTTTTTCTTCTTCTTCAATAGCATTCTTAGTTTGAGCTACATTACTCTCCTTCGCTGGACAAAATCTTTTTATGTGTCCTATATTGTCACATTGATAACATCTGCAAGGCTCCTTGCTATAATAATTAGAAGACTCTTCCTTCTTTTCAGGTTAGATTAAACTACTTGAGGATCAATTATGTAGTAAAAAAATAATAATAAAATCGGCCACATGCATCACCTTCAGTTACACATCCTCTGAGAATATTTGACAACCTAAAGGAAGCTTTAGTAGAAATAAAAAAAGGTGAGAGAGCAAGACTTGAGAAAAATGAACCCTTTTGTTTATATAGCTTTTTTCTTTGTTGGTGTATCTTTAGCTTCTTTTCATATATTTATTATTTGGAATAATATATATTTAGGGATCGTTTGATACAAAGATAAATAAGTAGAGGCTAGTAACGTAGGGATTAGTAATGTAGTGATTAGCAACACATCGATTAGTAATGTAGGAATTATTTTTTATCAAGTGTTTGGTTAATTGCTTCTCATCTAATCTTGTGTTTAGTTTAAAACTCTACAAAAAGATTCTTCCCGATTATACCCTTTGGATTATTATGTAGGATGAGAGGCTGTTTGCTAAATATAAAAAATGGGAATTTTGGGTAACTAGGAGGTGACTAGAGTGGTTCACTTATTGGCTAGATTGAAGTTGAGAACGGTAGTGTAGTGGCTTAATGGTTCCAAATACAATTTGGTTGAAGAGGTCAAGATAGAGCAAGACCTTGACCCCGTCTTCCTGGAATTGAATACTTTAATAGAAGATGGTGAAGTGGAGGTTTTCTTCCAAGGGGGAGATGGTGTCTTTAGGTACTAAGGTAGGCTATGTGTGCTTGTGTTGATAATTGGGTTCACTTGAAAGTCTCACCCATGAAGGGTGTGATCTGATTTGGCAAGAAAGAGAATTGAGCCTAAGGTTTGTATGTCCTTATCGAGTGTTAAGGAGAATTGGTAAAGTTTCTTATGAATTTGAATTGCCCAGGGGAAATGGATATGGTTTATCCGGTCTTTCATGTATCTATGTTGAGGAGATGCGTTAGTGACCCAAGTGCTATAGAACTCTTTGAGGTTATGGGTGTTGTGGTGTGAATTGACCTATGAGGAGGTCCCGGTGGAGATATTGGATGGACATGTGGAAAGTTTGAGGAGCAAAGATATAACATCCATCAAGGTCTTTTGGAGGAATCATCAAGCCGATAGTGTCATGTGGGAAGCTCATAAGGACATGAAGAAGCGAAATCCATACCTCTTTCATTCTATTCAAGCTTAAGATGGAAAACTAAGTCTCTTTTATAATTTCAAGTCTTAAGTTTCAACCCTCATATCATATTGCATGTATTCATGTTTATGGTAACAAGTTTATGGTGATATTTGACATTCATATCAAGATTTTTAAAAATGATGTTTAAATGTAATTATCACATTCATGTCATCCTGAAATCTTCATGATTACTTATCTTATAAAGGTTTCTTTGACATTCGGGGATAAATGTTTCTAAGGGGGAGATATTGAAACTTCCCAAAAATGTGCTTTGGGAATGCCCATAATCATAATTCCATATATCTCAAAATCCATACGTGATATCAAAAATTTAACTTTACATTCTTGATCATGGGAAACAATTGAGTGGAAAATAGGTATAACTCATATTTTGGAAGACTCGTAGCAAAAAATAATTTTTAAAAATAGTAAGGATGCACGATGGCTCTACGATGCGAACCCATCATGGAGCAGTGTTAGTACTTCCTTAATTTTTTGTCTCAGCCTAAGAGCATTGGGGTCATGGTCCAATGCCCACGTAAGTATGAAATCACCCATACTTAGTCATTTTTCAGCTCTATATCACTCAAAACCCTTCAAAGACCTCTCTAAGACTTAACAAAATATTTTATCCAAATTCAAGTGCCCCAAACTTAATTTCAGATCTCAAGAACCCCATTCAAGCTTCAAGTATCCTTCAAGTCTACATCAAGTAAACCCAAGTTTATGGTAACTTCCCCCATTTAGTTATTTATTTCTTGGTAATTTCTTGATTAATTAACTTCTCCGTTTTTCCCCCCATTTATTGCTCTTTATCTGGACACCATTATAACCCCATTTAGTTTTAGTAATTCACAGTTTTTGGTTTACTTGTTATTCTATTAGTCTCTCTTATTTATATTATTTATTTGTAATAGTTGATACTCAAGTTTGGTTGTAGCCATTTCTAAGTATTTTAGTGAGCTCTATGGTTATTATCCTTTATTTGTTTCCTTTCCTTTTTGTTGTGTTATTGTTGTAGTCGTATATTATTTTACATTTTTTTACTCTTGTTTGTATTATAAGGTTATGACATATATATTAGATGTTAAAATTGCCCGTTCAAAAATTAATCCCTCGAAATTTAAAGCCTTCCCATTCAAAAAGATGAAAAAATTTAGTTTAGAATTGTTAGACCCCGTAATTAACTCAATGGAGGTTAATTGCTCATTCAGGAAAATTATTGAGATTGAGGTGTATTTTAAATTTCACCGGGAAATTTCGCGGGTAAAAATTTAGTTGAAGTCGGGAGTCCTTAATTGGATTAAAATAGAAAAGTTTGGGGACCTAATTGGTCAAT
>JAOTQJ010000091.1:14934656-14951926 GCA_025642045.1 Solanum sejunctum
AAAATTTAAAAAATTTAAAAATATTATACAAAAAATATTTAAATTTTGTAAATTTATTTTTTTTACTCCAACTCGGACCCTCATCCTCCTACCTCACTCCCCACTCACCCCACCCCAAACCCTTTACAAAAAAAATAGAAAATTATTTTACAAAAAATCACCACAGCCCACAAACCCCAAGCCCACCTCATCCCCACCCCATACAAAAAACAAAATAAAAAATATATTTATAAAAAAATCAATTTAAAAACCTTAATTTTACAAAAATTTTAAATATTCAAAACTCTAATTTTACCAAAAAAAATCAAATTTTATAAATTTTAATTTTTAAAAATATATTTGAATTCATTATTTATTAAAAAAAAAAAAGGGCAAAAAATGTGTAAGAAAAAATGGAGAAAAAATATTTGATTTCGTTATTTATTATTTTCTGTAATCCTGAAATCGCAATTCTAACATGTTCAGTATAATTCATTTCGCACTACCTAAAAAATTTACATCCAACCTATTTACAAACAACAAAATAACCATAAAAATTAAATCTTGATTATTAAAATTTAAACAAAAAAAATTGTTATATCATACTCGACCATCTTCACATCCAAAAAATCGACGACCTAAATTATGTGCAGACCAAGAAATTCATTATTGTTCTTTTTCCACAATGACAAAAAATATTGAAATTCATTATTTATCAAAAAAAGGTCAAAAATGTGTAAAAAAAAATGAAAAGGCAAATACTTGTGTATTTTTAATAAAAAGAAGAAGAAGAAAGTGTATGTTAATTTAAAACGCAAAAGATTTCATGATAATTACACCCCCTAAGAGAATACTGTCAGAAAATTGTTCTTGCTACGATGGCGGTTCCTGAGCACAAACAGCAAATACAAATGCTAAATAACTACGTATGGATTATGGTACACCCTTAGAAGCTGTAGACCTTACCTAGAAATGACATGCCTACCAAGTATAAAAGTCATCCATTGAACATTTGCTACGACAACATCCAAGTAACAGAAGCTTCTCTGATAAATACATGATGTCATGTCCACTTTACTCAGCTGATTACACTGGAACCCATCGAGCAGTGCATTGATAAGGAAACTCAACATGCCGTAGATGTTTCAACAACTTGTGCAAAACAAGATTTTACTGACTAGAACTTCTGGTAATAAATGCTGCTCTTTCAAGATTGACTGACATAGAGCACAGGGACAAGGCCAGCCATTTTCCCATCTCTGCCAGGGCGTTTTTTCTTGACCTGAAACAAGATAGCACCATTAATGTCACCAAATAATTATCAGAGATAACACTTACTACACGATTCCGTTTTCCCTGGAAGGCAAAGATGACAAATAAAAGGAATTGTAGGGAAAAGGGTGCACGGTCAACTTAGCAATAGGCCAGCAAAGATATGGTTATCAGATAATCTTATCAAGTGATCTTCCCAAGCACATAAGTCACATACAAGCTGCAAGATAGAGTCTCCTTGAATTTACTCGGTGAAATGCTAAGAAAGAACTGTCAACTGTGGTTCAGAAGTATCAGTAGATCAGTGAATTCTCTACAATTTTTTTTGGATAATGTGCTACTTCCTCCTTCCCAACTTTGTTTGGCATTGTTACGTCTCCCGAGAAAGAGAGGAAGACTTTTGATGCATAAGTTAAGTATGCATAAGTATGCATATACACTTGTATCAAACAATTTGTTTTGACACCCAGTGGTGTCTACAACAGCCACGTGAACGACAACGTGGACGTGTAAAATTGAATTAGCTCTAAATACAGAAAAGTGCCGATCTTTTAGCGAAAGACAAAAAAGGACAAGGTGCCAAACAAATAAGGCGGAGAGAATAGCAAATAGCAGGAGCCGAAAGAAGGATTACTTAATTGGGACTCAGACCATCCACCTATACTATTATCTTTGATTGATAATAAAGGGATGAATGCAGAGGACATGAAACCTTGTAATTTAATGTATAGATCTGATACTTCTGAACAGACTAACCATAACCTACACTGTTTCCTTTAGCTTTAGATAAGTAATATACAAACATAAGCACTAGGAGAGGCATAGTTTTACATATCTATTTACGACATAATATGTTAAACACAATAATACAACTTTACTGATCATCAGAAGATTAATGCAGCAACTAAATCATCACATTACTAGGCATACTTTCAGTATGTTCATATCTTTTAGAGATTGGAAAAGCATACAAAGGTAAAGACAAAAAGCATACGAGAGATTGGAAAAAAAAGATTTGAGAATGTGAACCTGTTGAATCAGATCCTTCAGGATCTACATTGCACCCATGTCTTTGGATGCCATTTGGGTGTGGATGTGGGATCCCCACCGGATTCGATCAACCTAACTTGGGTGCTTTGACTACAGCTATAGTCGAGAAGTATATATTGATTTGGTATTTGGTTCTTTTTTGGTTTATGATATATAAATATTCACATAAAGTACTAGAACACTTTATTATTATATAAATGCAATATAACTTACGAATAAAATCTTTAACTGTTCACAAAAGATTTAATTTTTACCACAAATACTTTATGTGTCCTAGTTATTAAAGACGCACAAATAATTTTTGCTTTCTAGTTACTATAACAAACCTCAAGAAGCATAAATGGATAATGAGAGATACTAACCAAATTTCTAAAAAGAAACAGTTACTTCTCACTGTTCAAAGGATATTATATATTATATTACTGTATTTAACTAACAAAATACTATATTTATAGCAATTTATAGTATGCAATAGACATTTTTTCATTTGACTTACTTGACAAAAACGGATTTAAATCACCTTGGTAATAAACAAATAATTTTTTTTCACAATCTTAAATAACTGTCGCATATTATTCTTATATATTTCTGATCCATATTCTAATACCCGTGAAATCTTAAATAACTATCACATATTATTCTTATATATTTATTAGCCGTATTCTGACACCCGTATCCGTACTCGGCTCTATACTCCCAGCTCCCAAAAATTAAACTGATGACAAAGTCGACCTTCAGATCCACGCCTGTATTGGATAACAGCACCCATATCCGAGCAACATAGATGTGACAGTTAAAATTCTTACTTCCCAACACAAAAAGAAATTTAAACCTTTCTTACTTATTGATTATCACGCGAAGTAATGACAGAAGTCCTGCATAGCCCTTATTCTTCCTAAACTGGAATGACAGATACTTTCCAAAAGACACTTTAGTTAGCAAGAACCTACTATGATTGTCATTCGGAAAAGGAGGATTGGATCAATATCACACTGTAATAAATAGATCCAGTCCAACATATCTTCCTTGTAAAGAAAGTGATGATGTGCTTACGGGATGAATACTATAACAACACAGGTAAGCTTAATCACATAAGATGCATGATTTGCAAAGAAGAGTGGCTCTACAATATCCAATAGGAATTACTTACGTAAAACCAGCCATCTACTTCATACTCAATTTCCAGCTCTTCTCCCGCTGTCAGATTAAGCTGCAAATCAGAAAATCCGAAATCAACCTTTGCATCTCCACTGAACCCAACGAACCAAGATACAATGAAGTAGAATTTGGACATAGTTCAACATTTCAACATCAAAATACATGTTAATGGGTACAATTTTATAGCTAGCAAGAAAAGCAACACATGGTGTCTTCATGCTCGCTACGCATACCACTAGAAAGGATAACTAGATCATTAACCAGTCCTTCAGGGGAGAACATCTAGTAGTTAAGGTAGACCTACCTCATCATCTCCACCAGCTGTGAAGTCATAAAGTGCTGTACCAGACTGTGGGTTGCTGGAAGAAACCCCTTCCTCTTCATGGGATCCAAAACTGTGAGAGCCAGACCCAGCCAAGGGATTCTCAAATGACTCGTATCTTTCTCTAATAGGTGATGAATATGGAGGAGGCTCTTCTCTTAGCTGCAAATTCCTTTAATAAAAGACTTGCATCTCACATGACAGAAGACAAGAAACTGATTGACTAGGAGGACTTACCGGGGAGCCTGGACCATCATATGAGGAGCCACTGTAGGAATTATTATTATATCGGCTCCCACCAGATTTCCCCTATCGTAAGCAAAAATGACCCTTTACATACTAACATGGGCAGAAAAGAAAGGAACCCAAAATGAAATACAATGATGGAATTGCTGCTCAAAACTAGAAGCAATGCAATTGGAGTACAGAGATTTTTTTTTTCTTTTTATCTATTTTAGGTACACTGAAAACATATGACTTGTTCCCAGTTTACCAAAAATAATTTAAGTCGGTCCAAATTTCGCAGCGCACTCTATTCCTATGAATGTTTTACTTGGGACTTAAGTCTGAAAAAAGCAAATTTAATGAATCAAACAAATAGGACTTCGTTCTGATCCAAACTTTTCACCACTGCTGTAGTATGATTCTCTCATTTCACAACATGCACAAAGTTTAAGGAAGTTCACTGATCATGTACACTCGAATGTGTTGATCAGGTTCACTGATCCTTACAGAACTGTTCGCTAAGTTATAAGAGACAAAATTAAAATTCAGTAATATCGTTCACATTTTCTTATGGACCCCATTACGTGACGAAAGACGAAATAATCTGTTATCTTCACCTAATACTACTCTTTTAGAATGAACAAATGGCTGGGAGAAGTATATCCATGCCCCTAATATAAAGCAAAGTCTGTCTTTAGTAAAATAGCATGCCTTGCAATGTACACCATCAGGGTTATTTTGTGGAACTAAACAAAGACCAAAAACTCAAATTTTTCAGATTTTTTTCCCTCAATTGAAAAGTTTATTATCACCAGAAAATGGGTCCTCGTCATGGGTTCTTCATTCTTAGGACCCAATAGGTTAGTCAAAACTTCCGGTGATGTCGCATAATCTTTTTTCAGGTGCTATTTGTTTAGTCTCCTTGTACAGCTGAGTTACACTCGCCTTTAACATGCGACTTCAAGTGTTCATAGTCTACAGGTGTTCAATTCCAGGAGATGGAGTACTACTGAGTTTGAGTGCTCCAGAGAGAACATTCTCTTGTCGTTGCCTTTTTAAGATCATTGCACTTCAACTAGTCCTTAGCAATTCTAATTCACAAGTTCTTTCCTTCTAATTTAATGTAACCTTTCTTTTACTTGAAGATTATTTTACAAACAAAAACAGAAGGAAAATCTAGAGGCACACATCCATACCCAGCCCTCATCATTTTAAATCATGAGTGTGAGACCATAGTTGTGTAGTCTCAGCAAGTTAACATTCTGTGGTGATCCAAAAGAAGGCTGAACACAAGCAACTTATGTGCTTCTATATAGAACAGTTTAACTACATTTATACATACAAACAAATTGTACGCTAGTCATGATTACTGGTTCGCACAACATTCTATACATATTACTCAAGAGATGACAACATAAAAGCAGTTGAAAAGAAAAAGAAATATATTACAGTAGAATGTTGACAAACAACAAAATTTACCAAATTATAAACCAGTAGACTCTCATTCTCTTAGGAAGATTTTACCGTTTGGCATGTCAAGCTTAATAGAAGGTAAGCCAAGTGGTAACTGTTAGAATAGGAATAAAAACAAGAATAATATATACAATCCTATTTAGAATATAAATAGGAATAGTATATAGAATCCTACTTGGAAAAGGATTGTAGTGTAGTGTCCTAGTTGGAGAAGGAGTCTAATGTAATGTCTATAAATAGGGTCTCAATGTAATAACGTAAAGACACAATTCAATAATATTTTTCTTCTATATTCCTCATATGGTATTAGAGCTTCTTCTATATTCCTCACATGGTATTAGAGCTTCTACGATCTTGATTGAAAAATTTTTAAAAAAATAAAAAAAAACTTCCACTGCCGACAGGCGGCTATGACCCACCTATGCCGCCCGTCTGGCCATTGGTTATGTTAACAAAATTAGGGCCAATAATATATGCATGAACCCCATATTCAGGGGAAGAATACTTGGTCAAAGAGGTCACCGTGAATCAATTTCCGGCGACTTTCTAGGGCTGTTTTGGGTCAATCCCGTATCCGGCAGCGTTTGCATAACACCGTGTCATTGTACCAGTGACTACTTTCTCATATCTAGTTTGTGTAGCACTATGTCATCTTCCAGGTGACTATTTTTTCATATTTAATTTAGGTAGCACCGTGCCATCTTTGCAGTGACTACTTTATCAAATCTGATTTACGTAGGGTCATGTCATCATTCCGACCTACCCATATAATTCTTTGTAGGGTCGTGCCATCATTCCGATCCTACCCGTATAATTTTATTTCTCAAGTTCTGACCACTTTCAACCATCAAATCTAGTAATCCGACATATGAGCATGTTGCGGCCAGTTTTACAGTGACTTTCTTGTTTAAGAACTACTCATCTCTTGATTTTGAGACGATCCATATATTTTATTTCAGATTTGGAGCACTTTCCAGCGACAATGCATTGTTTCCAGCAGAACTGAGTTTTCATGCAACGTGTTCTTTCTGTTTCAGATTTACTGTTGCCAAAAAAAGAAAAGAGGAAGAAAAAGATATACTATGATATTTGGGTCAGATTATAGTAATATTCTCTCTCGTGGTTAAAATAGCATGTGTCCGCCTTTTTCTATTTATGGTTGTCGTTCTCTATTGGCTTTTGAAACTATTGGACATTAAGAATATTTTTCTCCACGATGATCTTGAGAAAGAAGTTTATATGGAGCAACGATTTTGTTGTCCAGGGAATATTTGGTAGCCTTGTATGTTGATTGGTGTAAGTCAAACGATTTAGTCAAGCTTGATTTGGAAAGTTCAACACTGTAGTTCAGGAATTTATCACTTTATATTTTGTCGACATTATGCATCAAATCCAATATTAAATAAAAAGACTAAGCATATAAAGATTGACTGTCAATTTTGTGAAGTTGAATGATCAACTTGCAGATATCTCATCAAGCTCTTTAACGGTCCTCGTATTAGTTACATTTGTAACAAGCTAAGTACATATGATTTATATGCACTTAGTTTGAGGGGGAGAAATAGAATAGGAGCAGGAATAATATATACAATACTATTTTAGAATAGGAATAATATATAGTCCTACTTGGAAAATGATAGTATTTAGGGGTGGCAAAATTAAGCCCAACCCGTTAAAGTTTGGGCGGGTTAATAACCCGTCCAATTATTAGCTCAACTCATCTCAACCCAACCCATTTCAATCCATTTAAAATTGGGTTGATATGCAACCCGTATTAATTCAAGAGCGATCTTGTTAAAATATTTTCAAAACACCTTTTTTTTCAATTTGATATGTTTTATATAGTCATAATAAAGAAAAATATAATTTAATTAACTACTAAAATATTGAAAAAGAACAAGTAAAATAAGTAAATCTCAGTAAAAATTGGGTTGGGTTGGGTCTTGACCCGTTATATAACCCGTTACTCAACCCGTTTTGACCCAACCCAGTTTGACCCAAGCAAATTGAGTTAGGTTGTGTCTTGACCCATTATAACCCGCTCAAATTTGACCCAACCCGCCCAATTGCCACCCCTAATAGTATTGCAGTGTCTTAGTTGGAAAATGAGTCTAATGTAGTTGCAAACGAAGAGAAACTGAGAAGTGCAGTAGAACTTCCCCAAAATATATGCCATCAGACACTTATTTTCTTAGGAAGATTTTACCATTTGGCATGTCAAGCTTAATAGAAGATAAGCCAAATGGTAACGACTTTATCTTTTGTATGTGGGATAAGGGAGATTTTGCAGGTGAATTTAGGGAATGAATACCCCCCTCCCCTTTTTATGGAACTAGAATCCTACCTTCACCAGATGCAAGGGATCGTACACCTCAATCTATTACTTGTAAAACAGTGTCATCAAAGGCGAAAAAGGCAGAAAGCGCCAAGGTCCATTGAGCTAACACAATTAAAGTGTGGGCTTTAATGAAAAAAGGCACAAATTGAGAAAACTACAAGTATGTATGTGTAGTCTAAGATAAATAATTATAAGCATGTCTATAATTACATGGTCAAGGAAATCTTTTAAAAAAATTACGATAACGTGAAATATCAATTGTTAAGTGATACCTCTTTAAGATTACACTCATTGGCAAGGAAAAGTCTGGAGCGTTTTGAAGAATGGGATATGATATAATAAGGTAAAATGTTGGAAAAATGATCTCGGTGGTGTTTAGGTCAAGCAGATCGCAAAATAAAATTTTCGAGAACTTCAGAACCAAAAAGGTACGGGACAGGACCACGTCGCAGACCTGCTTCAGGTCAGTCAATTTCTTCCTCAGTTCAAATATGACCAAATCTAGCTAAAATTGAATTTCACTCAAAAATGAATTGAGGTGGAGCACCTCCGCGACTCAGTTCAAATCTAGCAAATCTAGCTAAAATTGAATTTCACTCAAAAATGAACTGTGGAGCACCTCCGCGCTGCGGAATGGCTCCCCTACTGTTGTCCGATTTCAGGTTTAAGTAGGGGGTACATTGAACTTTGCTCCATTCATTAGTTAATGAACATGGACGATTTTTTAACTAAAATTCTGACCTATTAAATAACCCAAAACCCTAACTAGTCATTCATTCACTCATAATTCACCAATCCAAAAATTTCTCTCTACTAAGGCTCTCAAATTCTCATTGAAGACCAAAAGAAATTCTTCAAGTTCTTCATTAAAAAATTTCAAAATTATTTGACTTCTTACCCAAGGTATGTGAGTCTTTATCCATGGAATCCTTCCTTCCATGGAGCTCCTTCAATTTCTCAATTTTCATCTGAATTCAAGTATGCATATTTTATGGGTATTCTCAATTTCTATTCAATTTCATGAATCATAATTTATTTTATGACAATTAATCTATTTTGACATGAATTGCATAAAATCTATGATTTTCTACATGGATTCTCTACAACGCTAATTAGCGCTTACAATTCTCTTACGGATTTGTTGAATTCTCCTTCAATTTCATAAATTGAGGTTTCATTATTGTTTATTTATTTAATTTAGCATGAATTATTATTCGATTGCATGATTTTGATGATTCATAAGGAATTTCTCCTATAAGTTACTTAGGGTTCATGATTTACACAATGGGTCTTGTTTAATTCTCATCAAATTGTATGAATTACATTCCACTCATTGTTTATTTACTCAATTAAGCATGAATTGCTAATTAATTGCATGATTTTGATGACTTGAAAGTGACCTCTTTACAAGGTTCTACCTAGGGTTCCTGATGATCAAGTGGATTCCTTTAATGATGATTTCAACTATTATAATCCTTCCTAATTGAGCATGAAACTATTCAAATTACATGATTATCCATGTTTTCAATTCAATTACATGATTTGGGGATGATTCCCTAAAGATCCATGCATGACACCCTATTTTCTATAGATAAACTTTATGCTATAGTCATATATATACAATGGTTTCAAGCAAGTTACATGAAAAGTATGGAATAAGTTTTATGATGAAATTCAAGTCAAGTATGAATGTGTAATGACGAAAAGCCTATACTCGCATGACATAAGTTTAAGAAGTTATTCTATGACTATGTTTTATGAGTTGTGAACGGGTAGTAAATATGTCCCCTCCTACATAATGTTGACTTTATAACTTATGATTATGACTATTACGTTGAGAGTTTACTTAGCACCGAGTGGACCTTCGGATAAAGGTGACTAACCCGTAAAAGGCGATTTCTTGTAGCAAAGGCAAGAGACCTATAGCAAGATCCCATTGTCCCTAACTACGTGCCACCATAGGGTTAAAGGATTACCCATAGTGAAGGCTCAATCCTTTTATATAGCTTAGTGGATCCACATAGGCATTCAGGAGTTTACCTTGGCAAGTACTCTGCCCCCTTCCTATAGTGTAGGGTACACATTGAGACCCTCTCGTGTAGGGTACACATTGGGACTCCATGTTATAGCTCACATGGTTTATGTTGGTTAATGGTAGCTCTCACAAAGGCAAAAGGTTTCTCTCACAATGTTCAAGGTGTCCCTTATTTTGATTAATGATATTTCACTTCAAGCTAAAAAAAGGTTCTTGATTATCATTGTTTTTCTTATTATGACTATTAATGTCTTTCACAAGGTCCATGCTTCTCCTATGGTTTATAAATTTTACTATGTCATAAAGTATATGTTCCCTGCGTGCAAGCTTTTGCGTTGACTATGTTCCATGATTTAAATGGTACTTCAAATGATTGCATGATGTTAGCTTGGTCTATTGCATCCTCGTATTATCATGATATATATTGTATTGCATGCTCACATACTTGGTACATTCCAATATACTAACGTATACTCTGCTTACGTTGTTTTATAATACAGGGTTTGGCGATCACCCTACACATTCTCATGACTAGATAGAAGATGTGTTCACTTGATTGGTGAGTCCTCATGCTTCGGGCGCTACCTATTGAGTTTATATTTACTTGTTATCCTTAGACGATGTTGTTTACTTAGAAACCATTTTTTTCTTTTGTTTGGGTGAGCTAGTGGTTTGTTCTATGCCTCCACCTTTATGGGTATACTAGAGGCATGTCTAGACAGGGAAATATGTAAGTCCGTTTAATCGGGCGTAAGTTTTTCCTTTACCTTTTGATTTTGTTTTGAGGCTTATCTATTATGTCACTTCCTATTGATGATTTACTTGCCTTATGTATGTCTTTATAAATAAAGCAAGTGATATTAGTAACAACATCAAGAAGATGCAAGAATTAAAAGGTATGGCATTTGAGCTTACAAAAAATCTCTGGCTAACTGCACAAACTAAATAAAATCCTAAAATTTTTCTGCATTAATAGTAGGATACAAGTTGGACCAAATAAACAAATTTGCAATACACTCGACCTTCAAAATGCCTAAAGCGGTTGAGTCTCCATCAAAACATCTCCTATTCCCCTCAAACCAAATACACCAAAAAATATAAGCAGGTATCATGATCCAGATCTTCTTAATGGCTTTGTCAACTTTCCAAAGGCTCCAACTCTCATAAGCATCCTTAACTATGAGTGGTGTGATCCAACTGAGTCCAAGCAGACTAAAAAAAGTAACTTTGTAAACTTGTCTTATGTATGTTTGATATGCTATGATAGCTTGGTTGGAGTTTCTTTTAGGAATCCTAATCATCGTGTCCCACCTAGGACCTAGTTTGGGTCGTAACAAAAAGTATGTCTTAGAGCCTTGATGACAACACTATTGAACTCGCTACGCAAGGAAAAGCGCGCACTCAATATATTTTGTGCCTCACTTCAGGATATAAATGCGCCTCAGACAACACTACCATAAAATTGAAATATGACAATCAAGTTGCAATATACATTGTTTTGAATCCAAGTTTTTTTATGAAAGAACAATGCTTACAGAAGTAGATTGTCATTTTATTCTATAAAAATGATGAATTGTGGTGCACTGAGACAGGTCTCATCAACTCAGATGATATTCAAACAAAACCCCTTCATGACTCAAGTACTGAATATATTGTTTTCTTGCTTTTGTGTCAGCTCATGATCTAAACAAGTTGCACAGACACCTCTATTATATGTTCCTTGACACTAGGGCACCCTAAAGAGCAGGCTATTGCCTCACCAACTAGCTAGATTTTGTGACATTTCTGATTGGCTGTCTTTTATTATTAATATAATAATTTGACAAGTTAGAAGTATACAATATGTACGCTCCAACTAAAGGGGTATTTTAAGAACTGAGGAAATTAATAATATGGCAAGAACCTATTCATTGTAAATTATGGAAAGGTTTAAGTGTCCGTATAGCTAACATAAAATAGGAACTATTTTCGTTCTTTAAGGATTATTTTCCTTTCCTTTTGAGGATTACTTATAAATGCTATTTAAATCCAAACATGCTTGAGGGCATAATAAAACAATCCATTCCTAACATCTCTTATTTTTCTTCTTTCTTTAGCAAATCAGGAGGAAAACATAGCCCTGAACAAATAAAAATAACTTTATCAATGAGGTTTTATTTCATGCAATATGATGAAGCGGCCATCGCAATGTTATCAAAGGCACACTTAAGGCCTAAAGTGAGGCTCAAAACATGTTGAGGGTTTCGCCTCGCTTAATGTGCACTTCAATGTCGTCATCAAGGTTCTAAGACATACTTTTCTTGCCAATGAACATCTGCTGAAGAGACGACACTAAAAAAGTTGATATTTCACTTTATCATAATTATTTTTCCATTTCTTTGTTCATATATTTGTCATTTATGCTTATAAATTACTGGTTTTGGACTAAACTCATATATTTGTATTTTTTTTCCTCCCTTTGCACCTTTTTCATTAAAGCCCACAGCCCGACACTTTATTTGCCCTTAAAGCCCTGACAAACCTCAGAGCTTTTTTGCGCTTTATATTTCGTATGTCATTAGTATAGTAGTATACTATTATATACCCTAGGTCAAATATCTTATTAAACTATATGGTTCTTCATTAAAAATCAAAATATATTAGCCCAACATTTCTTCAAATGGGATAAGTTAAAATGTAAACAAACAAAAGAGATCAATTGAAATATTAACATCTATAGATAAGGAGTTCCATCAAATACTATAAACATTTTCAACACTAAATTTAACAGACTTAAAATGCTAACTACCTACCTTGGTTTGTGCGGATGGCTTAGAACTGAATAACGACGGATAGTTCATTCCACCAAAGTGGGACGATATAGACGTCTCGACTGACCCTACTGAGTCTGGGGAGGAAGATCCTGAGGATCGTCCATCGTCTTCCTGCAATCACCAATTGTATAAATCTATCATTTGTACAATGTTGGACTAACTAATGAAAGCCGCATATACTCAAGAATTATTACCTCCATTTCCGAAGATTCCAAGAGTGTCTTTGCCCACATATCATCATAACTCATGGAAGGTCTAGAAATAACATTCTCCTCCTCAACATCAGGAGCATCAGTACCAGCACCAGCAAGAAACTCATTAACCTGGGAATGAAATAACTTTTTAACAAGCATGAAAAGATCCCTACTGCAGGGGCTCTGATCTATTTAACTGAATATAAGATTATATATAAATATGTTTTTGAGCTAAATGGAAAGATAGTTCGATGCCAAACAAATTCAGATACAATTCAAAACATACTTGAACACATCTAGTGAACAGATTTCTAAATGAAACTAGACATTAAATAGCATCTTGATAAACCTGTCGAGTCAACTCAACATCCACAGAAACCTTTATACAAGTGTTAATGACATAGAGAACTGAAAAGTTGTGAGCACATTTCTGTAGTTTGATCCATTAAGCTGTACAATTTGACAGACAGAAAAAGAAAGGTGAAAGGACCAGTTTTCATGTTCGATACATCACTCAAATACTTACCCTGTTAATTGCAGGTGCATTGTTCAAGCTATCATCACCAAGATTTGCAGCCCAGAAGTTCACAAGGTCATCATCAATTGTTTCAGGCTCAGCAGCTTTTGTGTTGGTAGTTTCATACATAAGATCAGAGATACCCGTGGCTACAGCTGGATCACTGAGTCCAGTTGACGCACTTATGTTATGCCGAGTACGATAGACATCGATTAGCTTCGCGCTGTTCAATATATAGAAAATTATTCGGTACATTGTTGAAAACTTTGAAGAGTCCAAGCACAGTAACCATGATATATATCAGCACGTAAAAGATGAAAAACAACAATGTTGAAGATTTTGACAAAGACAATCCAACACCAAAAATGGGAAATAATTGGGTGAAAGGCAAGTGGGGTTTAATACCAATTGGGATCATGAATAAATATTCTGTTCATTATTATTAAGACTTCATTTTGCATGTTACCTTTGCCAACTGCTCTAGCCAAGAGTATTTGGTATAATGTGCCATTTCCCCATCAAGTAAATGACTATAAGTTATCAAGTGGTTTTAATGACTCGTGTCTTACCATTATGGAGTCGCAACCCCAAACATTTGCAAGTTCTAAGAGAAGCTTTGTTTTTCCTCGGAAGAGTGCCAAGGGCTCCGAGATGGTCACTAGAGAACATAAGACAACTAAGGTTACTCCTAAGTTGTCTAAGGATATATTTCTTTTATGCTATCGTCCCCCACAATGAAATACTTTTTAACAAGGTAAAATTGGGAATCCTTGGATGTGAAGGAGGCTCGAGAGGCCACAGGCTACCATGAGGAAAAGAGTCACACACTACGATAGAGGGCCAACCATCCTGTGCATGCTAACTAAGGTTGTCCCTAAGTTGTCTAATAAGCAACCATCCTATGCATACTAAGGTTGCCCCTAAGCCGTCTAATAAGGATATATTTCTTTTACATTATCTTCCCCAACCAATGAAATACTTACCAATAAGGTAATATTGGGAATCCCCAGATGTGAAGCAGGATCTAGAGGCCACACGGCTACCTTGAGAAAAAAAAATAGCTCACTTTGATAGGTGGTCATCAATTCTGTGCATACTTCACAATACTTTTGCACCAAACTTCCAATTGTTTTGTGCCAAACTTACAGTTTTTTATAGTTTTTAGAACTTATGGGTAAAAGTCATGTTTCATGTTTTTCAAGAAAAAAGTGAAATATGTTCCCAAAAACAATGGCCAAACGCATTTTGAATGTTCAATCCAAACTTCACCCAAATCTGATTTCCCAAAATATTTGGGAATCTGCGGCCAAACCCAGCTTAATTTAATTCGCATAAATACTTTATTATGCTAGATAGTGCAATTAATTCTTTACATTCTTACATTTGCTTTCAACACTATTTCATATATCCTCACAATTTTATAACTTTTACCATTTAAAATTTTATTTCATTTTTACCCATGATAGTTAAAATCATTCAACCTACGTCCCCACCTCCCAAAACAAGTGTCGTCAAAGGCGCGTTTAAGCGCAAGAACAAGTTGAGCACTTCAACTCACCTAGAGAGCGTTGTAGTGTTGTCATCAAGGATCTGAGGGATATTTCTCCTTGCCACTGAGTGGTAATCCCGAAGACGCAGCGCTTGAGAAATTGATATTTCACTTTATTATTAAAAAAATTGAAATTTCTTTAACCATATATTTACTGTTAATAATCAACATTATCAGTCTTCTGCTAAACAAACATATTTGTATTTCCTCCAATTGTGTTTTTTCTTCATTAAAGCCCACGCTCAAATTGCATCTTCTGTTGAAAGCCCTAACAGGTCTCCTTTTTTTTTCTTTTTGCACTTTCTGCATTTGATAACACTGCCTGATACACTCCTAACAAGTGAATTGATGGTCACTCTCTCGCATTTGCATAAAACTAAAGAAAATTCATTAAATAATCAAAACAACAATGCTCAGGGGAACACAAGAATAGGCGTACCTTGTTGGCCCTAAAGGAAGATACTTAGATCTCGGAACATAACAGAACAGACAAACGAGATCCAAGAGCCTCTCATGAGTTTCATATAATTTCTTTAGCTCCTCGTCCGCCCATTCTTTTTTTGCATTATCATGGTTGCGCATCTCCCTACATAGCCAAGCACAATGTGTCATGTTGCACCTTACAAATGGTTCAATAGTGTTGAAATGAGCCAGAATAGTGTACTTACTTTATCAATTCATCCTGTGCAGAATACATTTCATCAAGTACCTTCAACATAGGACTGATTAAAGATCCAAGGCCGGTGCCACTGGCTCCCTGGTCCTCTCCATTGCTAATATGCATATCTGAGAACTGAGACTGGACACCACCCTGGACTAAGGCATGTAAGAATTCATAGATCTGTAACCTATACGGCTCACCAGATCGAATTGCAATAGTTGTAAGAGCCTGGGCAGCAATTATACGAACCTGAAATTTAATAGTAGTAAGAAGTGAAACAACAGAACACTCAATAATATACATTTTTTAAATTAAAATACATTTTTTAAATTAAAATACACAAAATGATGTATATTGAGAAAAGTATGAAGCATCAATAGTTGGACTGATAACTAGAACTAAATTATACTCATATATTTGTATTTCACATTTGCAAGGAATAAAAGATGAGTAAACACCTCAACCTACTAATAGGAGAAAGGAATTCCTCAGAGGTATCTATGAACATATATAGAGGGTGTTTAGAGCTCTTTCAAGAGGAATGACTGCACTTCTTCAAGGGAGGCAAAGACTACACAAATTGTTGAACTGACACGATTTTAGAATGGATTCGCTCCGGTGGACCTGGATGAGGAGGCCAAAAAGTTCATTTGGGAGGATTTGGATGTGGTAGTAAGAGGTATACCAAACACCGAAAATATTTTGATTGGTGGAGATTTAGTAGTCATATCAGTGCAACTTCTAGTGATATTGATGATGTTAATGGAGGCTTTGGTTTTGGGGAGAGGAAGAGAGGTGGGGTGCCATTTCTAGATTTTGCTAAAGCCTTTGAGTTGGTAACTGCTAACTCATGTTTTTCAAAGAGGGAAAACAACTTGGTTATCTTTAGTAGCATGGTAGCTAAGACTCAAATCAGTGTTTTGGACGGTGAAAGGCGACAAGGGTCTGCCTCGCCTTGGCGAGGCGCTTGCATTTTTGAAGTGCAGCCCCAATTCATACCAAAAGATAAAAATATTTAATTACATATATAGATATTCAAAATCTCAATATCAATAACATATTAGTAAACATTTCAAATCAAAAAACTAACAATAGATAGTAGATACTAAAAGTCTAGAACTTGAATGAGGGAAACAAAAGTCAAATAAAGAAAAAACAGAGATAGAAGGAACTCTGAAGTCTGAAGGAGCAGGAGGAAAAAGAAACACAGGAAGAAGAAACCTAAAGAAGAAACAAAGAAGAAAAGAAGAAATACGTATCAGTCAGACTTTGGCATCGCTAGAAAAGTTTGTCTGGTCATTGGAGAAGTCTAGTCGAGTCGACTAGTTGCAGTCTAAGTCTAAGAGTGCAACAGTGCAAATTTGGAAAGAGAACTCTAAAATTACCTTTTAACTTTTAAAACCCTAAATTTCTCACCTTTTTGAAGAAAATACAAAAGGCAGCGCCTTTTGAAGATTGTCTCGCCACATAGCGAAAAGGCAATGAAGGGTCGTCTTGCCTCGCCTCGCCTCTTGCCATTGGCGACCGGCACCCGTTGCCGATAAGGCTAGGGAAAACCAACCTGTAACTATATGCATTCTCTACATATTATAAGTGGTTTCTACGTCTGACATGCCTTTAAGCAGATAAACAGTGATAACAAGCCAAAAGGAAATGCATATGACTAGACCGTTGGGGCCACGCT
>JAOTQJ010000091.1:14958784-15003066 GCA_025642045.1 Solanum sejunctum
GATTAGGAGTTTTAATTTCATTGATGTATTTTGACCTACTGTAAAAGGGGTTTAGCACTACCTAAGTGCTGAATGTTTTAATACAATTGTTACTTAAAAAAAAAAAAAATCAAAAGTACATACATTTCTCCTTTTCATTTTGGTGTAAAGAACAATTTGCAAATGATGCAGAATCACTGCCAACCTTTTTGAATTCTTGTAACAATTACAGGGGTTTGTACTTGTGAATATTAGATACAGACCCTGTTTTGGGTGCTGACAGATATAACATGTTACCATTCTCGAGAGAATATTGTGAGAGGCAGTCACAACAAGATAACACACTGTCCCATTTTATTTAACCTGGTTATACTCTAGAAAATCGGAAAATACATTTTTGATCATGATTTGTTCAATTATTTCTTTTTGTTTGTAATCATGTTCCACGATTCTTCAAATCCACAGTTCCATATTTTTAAAAGCAAAATAATCAATGTTAGACAAAGATTGATCTAGTCAACCCTTGTAAAAAAAATTGGGAAGAAGGGAGAAATATAAGTTCTCATACTTTTCATATTCACAACTAATAAGCACTTATAACCAATAACCAAATGCATAAATCACGTATGGAATAAATCAAAGTTTTCCAAGCAAGAACTATTTAAGGTCTTAAAACCTCTACCTCCCAGCTTCCATTGAAAGCACACCGTTGGAGCCGAGTCAGAGCACCAGAGAGAGTAGGGTTACGAGAACTGGCAGCAGCAACCATCTTATCTGCATCTAGCATCATCAATGCTGTACCTGGAGGGGTTGCAGACTCCCAAGCATACTCAGAGGCAGCATAATTTGCATTTTCGCCAAGGAACCAAACCTTCGAGTACGTCATAACCCATTCAGAAAAATAAATGCAGCCATTACAGATAGTTGCTAGATACCTGGTAGCTCAACTATCAACAAATTAATTCGTAGGAGAGATTCTTACTGCTGCTTGGACCATTCTCTGCAATGCCAGAGCAGACTTTGGATCAGAAGCAGGTACACTATCAACTGAGGTAAGTCCAGACATTGAGCCAGGTTGTGGAGGCGGCAAATCCAGAACTATGGTAACTGCCTCCAGTGCAGTGTGTTTTCCATCTGGACCAGCTCCAACTAGACAGGTCTAGAAATAATATCAAATATTAAATTAGCATGTATGTTTGCTTCATGATCCCGCACAAATGGCAAAACTTGAAAAAATGACATAAGGGTAACATTGGGAAATGTATGATTTAACATGAAGATCAAGTTAACGTAGCAAGAGAGAGAAAAGAGGATGTGCATTAGCAAACAATGTCAAAGATTCATTCAACTCAATGGGAAGAAAACTTCTGCAAATTATACTGCACTGGTTGATGAAAATACCAGTACCATTTATGATCACAAAAAGAGAAACCGAACATTGATGATCACAAATATGGAAACTCTAAGGCCAGGTTTGAGTCACACATGGACATGCTTATCTTCAGATTGAAAACCCTTTTTTTTTGCATATTTTGTCCCTTTTAGGAGATTTATGAGTGGACCTGATGTAACGAGAGTCCTGAACAGATTGAGAGTGATCTTGGAAAAGGAAAGAGCAGGCACAATAGGCTCAAATGGGCCTATTGTCAGAGAGAGAATAGGCTCAAGGAGTGAAGTAGTAACTAGTAAGCCTGAAACAGAGTTAGTGACTCATTGGACTGAATTGAGAGATACGTTTAAGATCTAGAGTGGCTTGATGGAGTTAGTTGAGCCAAAGAAAACGGGCAATACATTAGGTAGAAAGACAGTTTGTGAAATGGGCTTACAAAAATTTAGGTCTAATACCATGTTAAGAAAAATGGACCTCAAGTGCAACTCATCCTCAAAAAGTAGCTCATGAGATGAGGATTGCCCAAGATCAAACAAGCATATAACAATACATTTCTCAACTAGTGCCGGTAGTGTCATTAAAACCATCACTTAGTGAGGCGAAGTATGCACTTCAGATAAGTGTATTCTTCAACAATGAAGCCTAAATGATCAAAATGAGAAGCAGTAGGTTCTTTAAATTTCACTTTTGAGGATTGGATTAATATTAAAAATTATTATGATTCGATTGGACTAATATGAGCTACTTCTATGAGGTAGTGGTAAGGTCTGCGTACATTCTACCCTCCCCAGACCCCACAAGTTCCACTGGGTATGTTGTTGATTGGACTAATATGAGCATTATTATACTGGATGCTTAAATAAACTATTTTTTACTTGCAATCTGAGTATTGTAGTACAGATTTAGAATGTGGTTGAAATTTTTAATTTGTTCGTAAACTGTGCACTTCACTTCAAGCACACACATCATTTCTCACTCTTTGCTTCAATACCCACGGAACTTGTCAATGTTTGGGGAAAACACTACAACAACAACATACCCAGTTAAATCCCACAAGTGGGGTTTGGGGAAGGTAGAGTGTAGGCAGACCTTACCACTACCTCATGAAGATAGAGGGATTATTTCCTTTTAAACACAGAACGTAGGAATTCCAACTCCTTTCCACAAACCCAAGATTAAAATATGTGGAGCATGGATAACACAACATGAAGAACCGACATTGAGCAAACCAAGAATAGGGTGGCGGGGACCTTTGTAAAAGAACCTTGTACCTAACTCAGCTCCAAAGCTAGATCCTGTGGTGGGCACCACCAAAGACTATATAATGAGACAAATAGCCCATTCCTAGAAAAATTTCTAAGATGCACAAAATGGGTGCGTATAAGATAATTAGACTTTTGGCAATTTCACTATTCTACATATGACCATTTAATTGTTAAGAAAATGAATATCGAGAGGAACTAAAAACACAAATCCACCATCACTAGCTACTTGATCAAGCATATGATGGAAGAAGTGCACCCAGAAAATACTTTATCATACCATGCGTAGAAGTATTTATAGATGCAGAATTTTCAAAAATGTATCAATTCGATAGGGCAGAGAAGTTCCCATTTAAGGGCACTAGAGCTGTCAATACGGGCCGACCCACCCTATCCGAGCTAGCCCTTACAGGCTTTGGAATTTGATAGGCCAGGCCGGGCTGGCCCTTTTTTTTATGGGCTAAAAAATAGCTAGCCCAACCCATTTGTACATGGGTCGCGGGCCTTGCCAAGCCCCAATATTTTTATTCTTATATTTTCGATAAATTTTTCAATTAAATTATAATTTAAACATATTAAAATAAATAGCAAAAGGACAATATTACATAGTATTAGTGTTACTATTACTCCCTCCGTCCATCTTTACTTGTCCACTATACTATTTTGAGATGTCCAACCATACTTGTCCACTTCATGAAATAAAAATATAATTTCAAACTTAATTTTTAGTTTACCCTTACCATTAATTATAGTAATTATTTTCTTGTTACATTTTTCAAGATGTTCTAGTTCCTATATTCAAAAGGTGATTTAGTAAAATTGCTCATATTATTTACTGTTTCTTAATCCCTGTGCTAAATCAATAAAGGACAAGTAAATATGGATAGAGGGAGTACATATTATAAAAATATAATTTGTATCTAAATTTTAATATTTAAAAATTTTAAATGAACTTTGAATTTGGACTCTTGTTATTTTTAATATTCTATTTTATTTTTTTTAATTATTTTTTTAATTTGGCCCACGGGCCGACCCAACTCATATTGCCAAAGCCCCACAAATCAGCAGGCTTATTCAGGCCGGGCTAAAAAGCCCATTTTTTAAATGGGCTCCAAAAGTTGTAGCCCAGCCCTGCTAAATCACAGGTTAGGCCAGGCCGGCCCAACGGGCCTAGCCCATATTGACAGCTCTAAAGGGCACAAAGATCATTGACACTATATAGGAGTTAGGTTGTAATATCATTAACACAGCATTTTTATACAAGAAAGTAGATGCACCATGCATAAACATACTCATATTAGAATTCGTATGTTATCAATACTTGTTCAGTCCATGTGATAATTAAGGTAGCTGCAATCTGCTACACATACAACTTTAACCCATCAGTTCTATTCTATTTACTGCTTAACAGTATAATCTATTGGAAGCAATAACTACAAAGAAACTATAAGCATACCCATGACTAACAAAACTTTAGTCAAAAAATAAATGATACTTTGGGGAAGAAAGAACAAAGGCATTAATTAAGAAAAGAAAATCAACTCTATATTCTGTTACGACAATGAGCTTACTTTCCATAGTAGTTGTAGCACATCTGCATCTATCTTTCCGGGAACTTTGGTGGCAAAAATTCTGGCAATCTCTAGAAGAGTTACTGCCATATCAGGAGTAGCCTAACAATCACACAGCAAAAAAGAAAGTAGGATATGTGAGCTCTAGGTACTGACAATTTACAAAGATACCAAAAACACAGAATATTTACATGTCTATTAATTATAGAATGGAATTCATGAGCTTAAATTCATATTGACCCATCTCATTGTTTCTTTTATTGGTTGCATGGACAGAGATGCCAAGATTTTTTTCATAGATCCCAAGACTATGATCAAAAGAAACGCATCTTGATAAGGTAAGCATAAGAAAACCTCACCGTAAAATAAATTACATAAAGGCCTACTTAACTACAGTAGAACTTAAATAACCTAAACATCTCTCGACAAATGGCTGGAAAAAACAACCTCTCTACCATCCACAATAGCAGAGGAACACACTATATGAGAAAATGATCTCACGCTTCCATAAAAGAACAATGAACACCTTAATATACAGAACTCCAGTGTAGAACAAATATTCACTCAAGCATCTCTGTAGTTCTTACACCAAGATGTCTTTAATTGTGGAGCAAAAGTATAAACTTAATCTTTTCTCGTTGGTGAAAAGAAAAACATTATGATGGAAAAGAAAAGGGGTACAATCAGAAAAAATTTTAAGAATGTTGACATATCTGATCCCACAAGAAGAAACTAAAATGTACAAGGCTCCAAAGTGAAATACAGAATAACACTACTTAAAGACAAGATATATAGAGGATGATCACTTAACCCGTTAACCAGCCAACTCGACAACAATCCAAAGAATATGCCTTCCCCCCAGCCTTAAGTACCTTGAAACGAGCATGAAGTGTCAGCAATATATCATTCACTAATGGTGCTGGCCAAGCTGGATCTGTAAGTTCTGATGCGATGATGGATTCTAATTCATCAAAGGACTCATGAGGGCTTTGCATCCATATTAGTGCTTTTATTACCATTGCACGAACATAAACACATTCACATGCAACAGTTGTCCGCACCACCTCCATTAAGGATGCCAATAAACTTGCAATTGTGTCCTTGGCAGCATTGGTATTAGATAACGATGAAACCCGACGTATACCTAACCAACAAAGGACAAGAAAATCAAAATTTTGAATTCAGGATCCAACAAAGCGAAAACGAACATCATAGAAGAATTGAGGCTAGATACCAACAGTAATACAAGAGAAAACTAACAATTCCAACTAAACAAAGTCAACAAGTAAACGCTAGTCTTTACAGGAGTAATAATATTAACAGCAGCAGGTCATCCACAAAGAAAATCACCTCCAGAAAAGAAAAATATATAAGTAAATCAATACGGCAGAAACAAAAATAACTAATATAGGCATAACAAAGATAATTGAACTTGTCAATGAAAGACATTGAAGATCAAAGAAAAGGACGATGACCCAATATTAAAGGACCAATCCACACTTGGCTAACATTGTCTGTATTCTGTTGAAGATAACTAAAAAAAGCTAATTCATTTTCATTACCTTCAGGGTGAGAAGTTTCGTTATAATCCTGATCATATGAGTCATTATTTTCAGTAACTGGTTTAACATAAGCTCCTTCATCAATATCTTGTAAGCCCAAAGCAAAAGCTGCAGCACGACTTTTACCCATTTCTTGCACCACCCGTGCTGCTGAATGAAGTACAGGACGAGAGAAACTGCGGAAAGAACTCTCTAACCTGTCAAACTGATGGGTGTTAGCTGAACAATTCATCACATAAACGTTGAAGCGTAAAAGGGGTTTGGTCTGGTTTGGGTTGTGAAGAGAGCAAAAGACAAGCTTGAGACCTCCTCATCACAAGTTTGATCAAAGGCTGAGGGCGCCTTGTCTTTGAAGACTTGTCTTTGGCGGACTTTGAAGGAGCTGCATCCTTTGATTCAGAATTTGAGTCTTTAGTTGAAGGTGCTTCTGGAATCTTGAGAATTTCTCTGGTCAGTCTGTACCATCCAGCGGCTCGTTCCTCAGTCCTGTAGAGTCAAAACTCGACAGAAAAGTAAGTGCTCAATCTTACAAATTAGGCAGTTATCTGTAAATTAGGAAAAGAGAAGTTTTGAAGATGAAGCTACCTCTCAGCATTATCAACTTTACCCAGCACACAAAGGATAGCCTCAAAACAAACTCTTTCACTAGGATCAAGAAGTAGCTGATACAGCACTGAATTGAACTGAGCCTTAATGTCTGGCCTTTCTGCACATGCAATATGGAGTTTACCAGCAATCAGTGTTATTATCTACTCCCACTCTCCAAACAGAAAATGAACATGCTTGCTAAGAATATATTTCAAACAGACATACCATCTAATGACCGAGCTCTGGATATACTGTGGCACAACCTGGCAAGTGCAACTCTAGCAAGAACATCATGCATATGGAGTACATCTTGTAGAGCCCCTGATTCAAATAAATCTGATAGTATTAATGGATGGATAATAAATGACTGTGAAATCAGAGATATAAATTAACTTACCACCAGGCTGAACAAGCTTCCCTAGAAAAAGACAAAAAAAGCCTTAGTCAAAAAACAACTCAAACCATCAACCAGATACATCCTCTAAGAAACTCCCCTTTTACTAATACATACATCAACCGAGAAATTCTACTTATTTCATGAAAATCACCACAAGGATGCCCTTTTTACTTGGGTCTTAGCATAAGACACCACAACAACAAAATGTTAAAGCAATGCTACTTGTGAAGTGAAAACACACGAGAAAACAAATGCAGAGGTATTAATCAAAAAGGAATGTCAATGCAGATCGGAAACGCAGTCCTCCTTAAAGAGTCCACATAATGATCAATATAAATGAAAGTTCAAATATATCCCAGAAACCCAGAACTTTGCAACTTGTAGGCCCTTTCCTCATCTTATTTCACTTCTTACTGATTGAACTGCGGTCTGTTTGCACAACATATCATTCACTACTGTTCAAGGAGTTCCTTCTCTTCCCTTCAACTGATGAAGCAGCGAGTCTCAAGTTTTTTTCCCGTTCAGAAGGAACACTTCAAAAATTTATTAAGAAATATATTTCTTTTTCATTTTTAGGGAACATGAGGATCTTGACAGAATTTGAACTTAACAATGGAGACCCTTGTACCTTCCAAACATCCCTATTTACTTAACACAGCTGAGCGATTTATTCGAGACCAGTTCCCCTAATCTCATTGTCTTTTACGTCCTTGTTCAAGAGATAGCACTATATCTTTAAACCACAATGAATTCAAAGTGCTCTCTCCAACATGTCTCAAACAACTGGCTATAATCATAGCTGCTTGTTTTTTCCTCTTGATGAAGTAACAGGGATTTCATTAAAAAGCATCAAAAAGATGCATAACTGACCAAACAGGAAGGATTAAATTGCTCCAATACAAGTGAGTCTATGCTAATATCAGGGAGCTAATAAAATCACCAAAAAGAAATTTACTATTAATTTCCAGCTAAAAAGATCAAGGGCCTGTTTGGATGGGCTTATAACTTAGAGTTTATAGTCCATAACCATAAGTTAGGAATTCTGACTTATGGTTTAGGAATTCTAACTTACGGTTTTTTGGATTATTTTAAAAGCATTTTTTATTTTACCCAAACGCCACAAAAGTGCTCAAAATTTATTTTGGCTTAAAAGCACCTAAAATAACCCAATCCAAACAGCATCTAATTAAACAAGCAGTTTTGATGGAGTAGGTTGGAGTCAACATGCCATCAAAATACCTTTTCTATCTGTTCAGACACCAACAAATTACTGCTGGAGCCATTTTCCAGATTTTCTTGAAGATTTTATCAACTTTTGGGGAATAGCAGCTTTGATAGGCTTGCTTTATTTTCTGTGGCATAACCATTTCGGACCAAAAATAGATCTTTTACAATTGGGCAGTGAAGGAAGAGATAGCTAACACTTTCTGAGCTTTGCTGACACATGTAGCATCTATTAACTAGTATAATATTCCTCTTGAGTAAGTCATCTTGGGTGAGAAAGGACCCCTTGAGAGCCAGCCAGGTGAAGCACCTTTGTAGGCACTTTAGTTTGCTTGTTTATTTATTTCGTTCTCGCTCTTTTGAAGATTCTTGAAGTATTAAACCTCACTAAGCCTCTTGAGGAATTAAATATCATAATCAAGTTATCACATGAAGCAATGACAAGAACAGAAAGAGGACATGAAATGACATCCATTTTAGTCTTTTGGGAGCAAGTAAATAAAGAATATGTCTTCAAGGTATCTATCGTACTTTAGTTTAAACCTTTTTAATTCGATAGGTTTTACCCTTCGCCAGTCATCTCTATCCTCCATATTTGAATTCAGACCTTTTGCTAAACTTTTGTGGTATTATTCTCTTTATACCACTCCTTTTTAGTAACTTTTTCTTTTGGAAGGACAGCAAATGCTTCTGCATACATGCCCCTAGAGTTCCAATTCAGGTAAATATCTTGTCCATGTTCATTAACATAAAACGAGAATCAGCATAGCAATGCACAGTATTGTAAGTTAACAATAATAGAAATTGGAGTTCAGAAAGTGAAGTTCTTCACACTAAAGCAAAAAAAAAAAAAAAAGGACTGCCAAAAGCTAAAACAACTTGTTCAGGAAATTACCTAATGCCATTGCAACTGCATACGGATCACTTGTGGCTAAGTCAGAGAGAATTTCTAAGGAATGCCTCACAGCAACTGGATCAGCAAATGAGACTCTGTATCAACATACAAATCTCTTAAGTTTTGCTATTCAACCGTGTAAATAAAATTTAGACAATCATAAATGTACTTTTACTAAAAATGGAAGACCAATTTACTGTAGAAATCAGAAAACTAGCAAATTTGAGAAGATGTTGCGGAGCAAAATCGTACGACCTTTCTTGAATTTCTTCTCAGTAAATAGCAGCATCAGGCAATGGCTTTGCAACCCATCTAAATTTCTGAAAGGTAAAGGCATCTTTAACAAACCTGGCCTGGTATGCCAAGAGAAGGCTCCTGGTAAACTTGAGATCCAGAGGCTTGATTTTCACCTCTTAGACCTTTACAAGGTTGGGAATCAAACCCTCCCCAACAACCACTAAGATTCGTCCGAGGAAGACGCCAATCGGAAAGGAAAGCTAAGATCTAATTATCACAATAGACCACTACTGAAATAGAGTATACCATAATAAGCAACTAAGCCCTCATTTGTTTGTACTTAATGGAGGTCTAAATCAAAATGATTCAGACATTAGACCATTAAGAGCATTTGTTTTCATTAAATTAAGGCACTAAATGGGTTTGAATAGGTCTTAATCATTAGGATCTAAAAGAAAATCTTAATATTACTAAGAGGTGCTCTTGTATGGATAATATTCACCATCACTTTATCCACAATCAGCCCCCACCACCATTAACCACCTCTGTCATCAACCAACCCCACCCCTACCATTGTCAACCACCATCATTGTTGTCTATCACCAATCACCTCTGCCATCACAACCACCACTATTGCTAACCACTATTGTCAGCTGCTACCACACTTACTCCTCCATCATAACTATATCCATTGTCGCTGCCACGCCTGTCTCTGTAGCCATCGCTACCTCTACTACCACTATCAACCACTACCACCTCTACAATCAATATCTAGTACCAACAGACTCCATCATCACAACTAGCATCGCCGTCAACTACCAGCATACATTCTTCAGTCACCGGCGCCGCTGCATCTGCCACCTCCACCACTACTATCAGCCACTACTATCTTGTGGGCAATCTCTACTACCAACCCCCTCCATCATCATAACTAGCACCACCGCCAACCACCAATTCAACCACCACCATCAATATCGCCCACTACTAAAATACACCAACTTCATCATTACAACCACTAACACCACTACCAATCACCACCAATATGACAGTCACCATAACACCAACTACCTAGATTGTCAAAACTATCACCACCATCATTACTAGCAATTAACAACTATTATTACCATCACCACCACCACTACAAACTCTCTCTATTATCATTGGCAAGCATAAGTGTTTCATATTTTCAATCAAATACTGATTTTATATTATTAATTTTTAAAAGAAAATATTTAATTAATATTTTAATTTGAATTGTATATTTATTATGTATATATAAATGAATTATGTAGATGTTGAAAAACAAACAATCTTAATCATTTAGTGTTCAAATCTAGAGATAATATCTTAATCACTCAGATGTGCATTTAGATTTAGACGTCTAAATCTTAATAAAAACAAATGGGGCCTAAAACAAGAAAACTATTTTTTTATCAATCAATTATAAAAGATATCAACAGTCGGAAGAAAACAAACCCTTGCACAGCACGATGAAGGAAAGCTGGATTCCCTGGATCCAAGGGAAGTCTTCTCAATGCACTCAATGCAGCATACTGCAAATTACTCCGAATTGTAGACTGAAATATGAAGAGGAGAAACAGTAAGTTCTCGTCTACCTAGTTGAACCATGATATTGGGGAAAAGTTGAGGCACACCATCGTATGATATCTATTTGTCCAACAACCCTTACCCCCACCCCCACCCACCCCCCTCTCTCTCTCTCCTTTTCTCTATCTATCTCTATTTATCTATCTATCTATCTATGATCCTAATCTTTTTCTCTTTGGTCTTTCAAAAGTAGCTATGATCCTAATATTTTTTCTTTGGTTTTTCTCAAGTATTTTACTAAAGTTAAAGAGGAAACTCGGACATACAAGATGTACACATAGCTAGAGAATCTTACAGAATGCATGGTAGCTACATCCTAATCATTATCCAAACTACATTAGTAACTTTGTCATTAGTGACGAACAGGATCAGGCAAAGCAAAATAGAATTTCATTTTATTTTTGTGATTTGCAAGAATTATAGAATAGTTAATTTGTTACTGCCTCCTAAAAGATACATGCCTTGGTCTACATACTTCAGTACAATCAAATCCTGGCATATGGCTAAGTAAACATGTATTTTTCAATTATCAGTATTCTAGAATTCCAAGTCTAATGAAAAAATCATGAAGGACAAACTACCAACTCTTATTGGATATTATGCGAAAATAATATATCAAACAAAAATTGCACAGCTGGTAACAATAGAAATATCATAAAGAGAGGAAACAAACACTTCTTCAATCTAACATTGTGTTTCTGTTTATCGGAAATTTCTCCTTCTATCACGCAGTTCATAATATAGTTAATCAATACCTGATGAAAGAATACATTAATTTGCAAACAAAAAGATTACTGTGATTTGAGAAAAGTACCTCCTTATCACCTCCTTTAGTCCCAAGGATGCCCTTCTTGCGTTTTTGTGGTGCATCAGCAACCTAACAATTGTAAGACAAAACAAACAACTTGCAGTTCAGTAAAGCCGATTTTTTCAATGATTTAAGTAAATACGGTTAGTAAAGAGCATCATCCAAAAAGAAAGCAATTCAAGAAAATCATTTACAGTTGTTTATCGAAATAAATATTCCCTCCATCCCAGTGTATGTGATGATGTTTGATTGGGCATGGAGTTTAAGAATGAAAGACACACTTGAAACTTGTTGTCTAAAATAAGCCTAGATATTTGCCTGGGATATAAGGGTAAAATGTAAAGTTTAAAGCTAAATTGTCATTAAATATAAAAAGGTGCCAAATCTTTTTGGGACTGAGTAAAAAGGAAATAGCGTCATTGGGACAGACGGAGTAGAATTTATGAGGCAGAAAGAAGTCGCACTCATGAATTTCTAGCATAATTAACGAACATTGTTTCAAATATCGTATTGGGGCAGCATGGATGAAATGGAGGTTTGTCTCTGAAGTATTGTGTGATAAGAAGATACTACCTAAACTTAAAAGGTAAGTTTTACAGAATGGTGGTTAGACCGTCTTTGCTATATGGGGTGTATTCGAATAGTAATAGTAAATACAATCATACTTAGAATAGGAATAGGAATAACAATAGTATATAGAATCCTACTTGGAAAAGGATATTATTATAGCATTCTAGTTGGAAAAGGAGTCTAATATAATATCTATAGGTAGGATCTCATTGTACTAATGTAGACAATAATTAAATAATATTCTTTTCTAATATTTCACATATGGTATCAGAGCTTCTACGGTCCTAGTAGAAAATCAAAGAACTTCCGCTATCGGTGGGCGGCTATGACCCATATATGTTGCCCGTTTGGCCAATGATTATGTTAACAAAAGTAGGGTCAATGATATATGTATGATTCTCATATTCAAGGGAAGAAAACTCAGTCAAGTAGGTTACTTTGTGTCAATATTTGGTGATTTTCTAGGATTATTATGTCAACCTCATATCTGTGAGTGTTTGTGTAGCACCTTGCCATCATTTCGATGACTACTTTTTTATATCTAATTTGAATAGCACCGTGCCATCTTTTCCGTGAGTGTTTTTTCATATTTATCATGTGTATCACCGTGCCATCTTTCCGCTGATTACTTTCTCATATTCGATTTGTGTAGCACCGTGCATCTTTCCAGACTACTTCTCATATTCGATTTGTGTAGTACCATGAAATTTTCGAACTACTTTCTCATATCTGAGTTGCATAACACTGTGTCTTTTTAGTAACTCGGATTTGATTTGCATAGTTCCATTTGTCTTTTCGGTGACTCGTCAAATCTAATTTGCGTAGGGTTGTGCCATTATTCCGACCCTATACATATAATTTCTCTTTTGCAGTAGGGTCATGCAATCAATATGATCCTATCTACATAATTTCTTTTTTCAAGTAGGGTCGTGCCATCATTCCGACCCTACCCATATAATTCTTTTTCTCAGTAGGATCATATAATCAATCTTACCCTACCCATATAATTTTATTTCTCAATTTGTGACCATTTTCAGCGATCAAATCTAATAATTCGGTGCACAAGCAGGTTTCGACCAATTTTAAAGTGACTTTCCCAGAGTAATTCAAGATGATCCATATTGTCATTCTCCATTGACCTTTTAATCAATGGCAAATTAAGAATGTTTTTCTCCATGACCTGATTTTGTTGCTCATGGGGAGTCTGGTAACCTAGTATGCCAATTGTGTAAATCACTCTATGGTCTAAAACAATCTTCTCAAGCTACTTTGTGAAGCCGAAAGATCAACTTGTTGATATCTCAACACACCCATCATCGATCCTCGTATTAATTAAATTTATAACAAGCTAGGTACATATGACGTGTATGCACTAGCTTGAGGGGGAGTGTTAGAATAGGAATTATAGGAATACGTAAATACAATCCTACTTAGAATAGGAATAGGAATAACAATAGTATATAGAATCCTACTTGGAGAAGGATTGTATTACAGCATCCTAGTTGGAAAAGGAGTCCAATATAGTGTTTATAGATAGGATTTCAATGAAATAATGTAGACAACAATTCACTAATATTCTTTTCTAATATTTCTCACAGGGTGGAGTGCTAGCCAGTCAAAAACTCACATGTTCAGAAGATATAAGTTGCGGAGAGAAGGATGCTGAGATGGATGTGTAGACATACCAAGAGTTACAAGATTAGGAATGAGATCATTCGAGAGAAATTAGGGGTGGCCTTTGTGGCAGACAAGATGAGAAAAGCAAGACTGCGATGGTTTGGACATGTGTACAGAATAAGTGCCAACGCTCTTGTTAGGAGGTGTGAGAGGTTGTATTTAGGGGTTACGTGAAGGAGTAGAGGTATACCAAAAAAATATTGGGGGAGGTAATTAGACAGGATATGGCGCAGCTTCATATCACCGAAGACATGACCTTAGATAGAAAGGAATAGAGGTCGCGTATTAGGGTAGAAGGTTAGTAGGTTAGTAGGGATGGATAGCCTTGTGATATAATAGGTTAGTAGAATTAGTCGTGTCTTTATATATTGTCTGCCTTTTTAAACTCCAGTGAAAAAGGGGACAAAGATATTGAGTTGGGTGATTTGGTGCACTTTGATAGTCATCGAGATTTTGGCTACTGCAGCGTTTCAAGGTTGAGGAGGTTAGACATGCTATTAGTAGGATGTACAAAGGGGGAGGGATTGGACTCGATGCGATTACGAGGGATTTTTGGAAGAGCATGAATAAAGTTGGTATAAATTGATTAACTAGGTTGTTTAATGCTATTTTGAAGACTGTTAAGATGCCCGATGAGTGGAGGAGAAGTACAATGGTTCTATTTTACAAGAACAAGGGTGATATTCAAAATTGTAACAATTACAAAGGTATCAAGTTGGTAAGCCACACTATGAAGGTCTAGGAGAGAATGGTGGAGATGAGGGTAAGGAGAGAAGTGTCTATTTCAGAGAATTAGTTCGGATTCATGATGGGGCGATCGACTACTGAAGTAACTCATCTAGTTCGGAGACTAGTGGAGAAATACAGCGAACGAAAGAGGGACCTTCATATGGTATTCATTGATCTTGAGAAGGCCTATGACAAAGTTTTGAGGGATATCCTATGAAGGTGTCTAGAGGCGAAAGGTGTTCCAATGGTGTATATTAAGGCGATAAAGGACATGTATGATGGAGTCAAAACTCAAATAAGGACGATAGGAGGAGACTCGGAGTATTTTCCTATTAAGATGGGACTTCATCAAAGATCTTTGCTGAGCCTTTTTCTTTTTGTCTTAGTGATGGATGAGCTGACACGGTCTATTCAGGAGGAGATTCCATGGTGTATGCTATTTGTGGATGACATAGTACTGATTGATGAGACCAGGGATAAAGTTAATGATAGGTTGGAAGTTTGGAGACATACTTTGGAATTCAAACGGGAGTGCAAAACATAATACTTGGAGTGCAAATTCGGTGTGGCAAGGAATGAAGCGGGCATTGAAGTGATGCTTGCCACTCAATCTATTCCCAAGAGAGAAAGCTTTGAATATCTTGGATCCATCATCCAAGGTAATGGTGATATCGATGATGATGTCACACATCGTATTGGGGCAACATTGGTGAAGTGGAGGCTTTCCTCTAGAGTATTGCGTGATCAGAAGATACCAATTAAACTTAAAGGTAAGTTTTATAGAATGGTGGTTAGACCATCGTTGTTATGTGGGGTGGAGTGCTGGCCAGTCAAAAACTCACATATCCAGAAGGAGAAGATCGCGGAGATGAGGATGTTAAGATGGATGCGTGGACATACCAGAGCTTATAAGATTAGGAATGAGACCATTTGAGAAAAGTTAGAGATTGCCTCTGCGGTAGACAAGATAAGAGTAGCAAAACTGTGATGGTTTGGGCATATGCGGAGAAGTACCGACACTCCTTTTAGGAGGTGCGAGAGGTTGGATATAGGGGCTACGCGGAGGGATAGAGGTAGACCGAAAAAATATTGGAGAGAAGTGATTAGACAGGATATAGCGAAACTTCATCTCATTGAGGACATGACCTTAGATAAAAAGGAGTAGAGGTCGTGTATTAGAGAGGAAGGTTAATAGGTTTGTAAGGGCAGAATGTTGTCTTAACTTGTGATATAGTAGGATTAGTCATGTCTTCATATCTTGTGTTGTTATTATCTGGCTTATATTTGTTACTTTTATTGTATTTATATATTACCATTGGCTTTTTACCTTAGTCGATTTTCTTTTTCCCATATCTAGTATCCTCTGCTTTTGGGGCTTGATATTTTAGAGAAGAGGGTCTTCCGAAAACATCCTTTCTATCTCTATAAGTTAGTGGTAAGGTCTGTGTAAATTTTACCCTCCCCAAACCCCACTTGTGGAATTCCACTAGGTATGTCGTTGTTGTATTGTCCATCTTTTATTTTATTACTTTTTTATTGTATTTATATATTATCATTTGCTTTTCACTCTAGTTGTTTTCTTTTCTATCTAGTATCTTCTGCTTTTGGGGCTGATATTTTTGAGATGAGGGTCTTCCAAAAATAACCTATTTATCTCCATGAGGTAATGGTAAGGTCTGCGTACATTTTAACCTCCCCAGACCCCACTTGTGGGATTACACTGGATATGTTATTGTTGTTGTGTTTCAAATATTTGGAAGACCTGTTCTAGAAATATACTTACTACTTGTGGTACAGAGGTACTATTTGTTCTCATAATAGAAAAATATAAATAATCTAATAAGCCACAACCACAAACATGATAAAATGCACTATCTGGCAAAAAAAATGTTTTTATTTTCTTGCAAATGGTAACAGTTAAAAAAAAGATAATTTTTATTTGGAAATGATAATGGTACAAATACAATATACAACTGATGGGGGCCTAAGCAGTTGACAATGGGATAGGTTTTTTTTCCTGAGACGGTAACATGCAGCTGATAGTGTTTTTTCCCTTTTCAGACCTACCTTCCAAAGCCGCTTAGTTGCTAGTATCTCTCCATTAGGATTTAGGTATCTATTCAATTTTATTTTATTTTTATTTGCACCGGATGTCCGAGTCTCTTAGAGCCCCAACTAATCCCAGGGGTGCACAGGCCCTCGGCAAGGAGTTTCCCGCAAGTGCACCACGGTTAACTCAGTTTTTATCCAGTCCGATGGCCCTCAGAAATTGTTTGCACCCGGTGGGTTTCGTGTCTATTCAATTTGATCACTAGTAAATCATAATCATCATTTCCTTAATTCTTTTTTGGATAAACCAAAAGAGTTCAGTTATACCTCACTAACAAGGAAATCATATTCGTACAGTCAAAAACAGAGAAATTTAGGAATGATTCGGCAAAAAAAGCATTTGGTACTTAGGATTATTAAAATGTGTAAAGAGTTCCAAAGCACTTAGGTTGACACATAGGTCAAATTATTACCATCAGTAGAGAAGATAAAGAATATTGAGGGGAAGGATTTAAAATATTTATGGTCAACAAAATTAGCCAAAGTGGGGGAAAAAAACAGATTCTCCTGAGCATCTGAATCCACAAACAAAAGTGCATGTAGATGAAAGCAGGAAATTTATGCTAAAAATTGGTGTAGCTTCACTAAAAGATCTGGATGCAATAGCAAAACTAAGACAAAAAGAATGGGTAAGACCTGCCCTTCGCAAATCCAATTTCACTAGTTCCCTGAATACTACCATAAGAATTAGCATTTGAACTTGTAACATTAATAGAAGTTCCAATAACTACTCCTAGTCCGAATTTACACGACATCTTTCCCATTTTGGACATCTCAGAACTTGACATCATGGCATTTTTATACAACTTTAACCTGTTTCAAGAATTCAAATTCATGAAACTATTCAAATTTTGAAGATTGATGTGATGTTATCTATTTGGACTTATTTTCAGCCATTACAAGTCAAATAACCATCATGTGTCCAGTTTAATGTCGTCATATAAAATGGAACAGAGGAAGTAATGATTTGTAGCTAACAGTAATCAGTAATTTATACGAAACCATATCTATTTGATGACTCAAAAACTACTGTGTAATGATTAATATTAGAGAGAGTGTTTATTTTCAATAATTTTCTTTGGACAATTTGACAAATCAATTTTTCAGGTTTGCATTTAGTGGAAAGTAAATATAGACACCGCCTGCAGAAACTGAATTGTTACTTCAAATTGCATTTTGCAGCGTGCCTTTATCCCTTCAGGTAAACAATAAAATACAGCTGAATACCATGCAATCTCATTTTGATGTGTTTAATTTAAATATGTAAAAACATCTCAATTACTTCCAGCACACAACAGTGAACCATCCCCCCCCCCACACACACACACACACACAACTACTTTATGGAGAAGGAATGAAACAACAGGGACTAATACATTTGACTTATCAGGAAAAGGAGAGCTGAAATAAATTGGAGATGATAAAGCATATATGCTAAATATGTATCAGATCAATAAAGAAAATATGAAATCATACGAAATAGTTTGTTTAAGCGAAGCTATCAGTATTCATCAAAAACAAGAAGCTACATGTACAAAGAGAAGGATTTTTTATGTATAAAGGTAATTTTGTATTATCAAAAAATTCATCATCCAAACTTACATCCCACAGGGTGGTGGACACACCATCAAAAAGATAATACAGAATTACAAGTTTCCAGATAAAATCAACTATGTCTATGCTTTTCCCTACCAAATTACAAAGGAAGGGACTCTTTCAATCCAAATGCTAAATGATGTTTGTACAAAGGAGGGACTTTTTCAATGCAAATGTATAAAGATGCAGATAATAGATAGATTTGTGGACAAACCTTATCTAGAATACCAAACACGATTTCGTAAAGCTTCTGCGATATCTCTGGACTGCTAGAAGGTGCATACGTAAGAGCCTTTAGAGCTTGAAGACGTCGTGCATGAACTTCAGAAACACAAAGGAGTATCACCAACTTCATCCAGTTAAACAATAAGACAATCATATGAAACAAATTTATCTAATTTATAAAGTTGTGCTCGTAATGGCCCTAAGAATGATATACAGAAGTTCACAACATCATGTTTGAGGAATTCCTGTCAACCCAACAGATCTTAGAGAATGATCTGGTTCAAAACTTACTTATAGATTTGTTTTAATAGCAGCAAAATTCAAAAAAAAACTTCGGGTTGGCCCAGTGATTTGGGCTTGGGGATTTGATGTTGGGGGTCAAGTTCGAAACCCCTTGCCAACGAAAGCAAGGGGTTTGCCCTCTGGGTCGACCTTGTCGCACTAGGCTTTTGTGGGTGACCTCTCCTATGTGATTTGCGAGCTATTGCATAGGAACGGTGGCTTACCTTGTACGCACCCAAAGGGTAGCAACTACAAGTTCACCCAAAGGGTAGCAACTACAAGTTCACCCAAAGGGTAGCAACTATGGGTTCCCCTTTCCATAAAAAGAAATTCAAAGAAAATAATGTCATGGACAAATTGAAGTGCATGGCGAAAGTTTTGACAATTAAGTTGACAACAGAGCAGCTATATTCCTGGTGGGTGTATTTCAGTTTACAAGAATTCACTTTTCACCTTTAAATAATTGTGAGGAGGATTCAAAAGGTTGCATTCAAGCAATGCAACAAGCTAAAAGAAACAGCAGGTCAAACATCGAGAAAAATGCTGCTTCTGACATCTCAGGTTGTTATATACTATTCATGTGGCCCTAAAAATAAGTAGGTCAAACATAAAGAGATAGGTGGTTTATCCATTCCAACTTTGGGTTGGATGAGCAAGATTGTTAAAAGAGATAGCATGTGGATCCTCTAGCACTTAAGTAAACTGTTTGAAGGGAGAGAAATATGAGAGTTTTAGAAAGAGTATAGAATGATTTGCACAGTTGAGGAGTACCCTCTTGTCCCTTATTACGTTTTGGTACACCACGCAATTCCTATTTGTAGAGAAGATTGGGTGACTTTTGAGAACCCCATATATCATTTTGTAAGTTATTCTAATTTTTTGGTATACTACTTTTATTCAGGTGCTTTCATAAAATTGTATTACTTCATTAAAAAAAAATAACAAATAGTGATATGGTGATTATTTTTAAAAGAATTATAATATATAAAAATTGTAATTCTAATTGTAACTAAGAATAAGTGAATGATGGTAGTAGACTTTACACTCAACATCTTCGTTTAAGGCCTCTGATGTTAACCGATCTACTATTCTAGGTACCACGTCAGCTCTTGTCACCCCTCCAACTGCATCAATGTCAGCTAAAGCATCCCAGTTTGGTGTAGGAATCCCACCACCTGAACTTACACCTTGTGAACCACTATCTGAGAGAATTCGGGCCAAGTAATAGTAGACATAACGTAGAACAGTCCGATCCTCGCACTGTTGATCAAGCTGTAATGTAATAAAAGAAAGAGAAGTGTGAGTAAATTTTTCAGAAGATTGGGTAAATTTTTCATAAAGCTTAACAGAAATATAAAAACTCAAGGAAAAACAAAAGGTCACTCCTGGCATATGAACATAAAACAACTTTCACAAATCCACAGTCTGCTTAAGGAAGCTCTAAGGTACTTTAACAAGACAAATCGCCTCTTTCCTTAAGTAGAATAATTTACAATCTTCTCCAAACAAAAGTAAAAGAACATATTCAGAGTGATAAAGTCCTGCAACAACCAAATCCTTCACCACAGATGACAGATTTTTTTATTTTTTTTTGAAGAACAGACAACAGACAAATTTTTGCATTAAATTTATGCATACCTTCTTGAACAGGCAATTCTAAAGAAGAAACAAGAGAAATAAGTAGTCAAAATGCACATTTACATTAGATAGTTAAAATTTTCAAGACATGTCAAGCATTCAAGCTCTAAAGACACACCACAGCTGGGCTATGGAACCATTTCATGTAAATAAATGGCAGAAATACTCAATGTCTGCTCTCTTCTGGATTTATTCTCTAGTTTTGCAAACTAAAAATTCTTTCTAAAGCATTTTTTTCTTTATCTGGGAAGAAATAGCCAATGAATTGCAGAAATGGGATTAAAAAGGACATAAGCAATACCATAAGAAGAGATGGTGCTAAAGAAGGATCAACAGAATTGTATACAGCCAGTTTGGGGAAAACATGATGAACCAATTGCCGCTGAGAACTTTTCTGCAACCAAAAAGAGAATAATTGAAGAAGGAATTCTCCAGCAAAAATTACAAAGTGAGAAAGCTATGTACTTGATCAGACGTGGCTGCTAGCTCGTGGATGCTCCTTGCAAGTTGTGCATAAGAAACTGGCTGTACAGAAAAGTTAAGCAAATTGAATAAGTACACTAGAAAAGGCACACTAAAATCAGAGATATTCAAACAACTTCTGGCCAAAATACACTTTGTACCATTACCTTAAAAATGTACACCATTTAGGTTAGAGATGTATAGTCTTATAATATGAATTCCCAAAAGCTGGAAGGGACATTTTTCCTTCTACAACACCAACAAAGTGGTGGAACTGTTACATGATTATAGTTGCAACGAGCTTGTGCATTGTGCACAACGGAGGTTTACAAGAACAACTATGCAAGAGAATGAAGTATGCACGAGAAAGTAAAAATATTCATTTATATTATCCTCTTGAACAAATGTGTGGTTGCGGGCAGGTTTTTTAACTGTACTCAACTTGATAATGATGATTTTTTCTACTGCAGATTTAAAAAATCAAGGTTGTAAATTGGTTGACAGCAAGTGCACTAGAGTTATGGAGAGCGAGCTTCTAAAACTGTTCATCAGTACTTCAAGGTAGATAACTCTAGCTTTGACGGGTTTGAGCATCTTAAGGATCGTTGTCTGTATTATATTTCAAGTGCTTCCGGAGCTCCTTTTGCTCCTGGTAGTACTCTTGATGGACTTCTCGGCATCCAATTATCCGAGGCTATTTCGTATATTGTGGCCTATCATGTGAATATTGACTTTGATAGAGAAGGAAATGAATCTAATGTGACCAAGACGGGTCTCGCTTGGGAACCCTTCCCACTGGTGCAAGCTAACACCAGTGGCTCTTTGCCTTTTCATCAGGAATTCATGCATATAACATTAGCATTTTGATCAGCTATCTGGTATTGTTTGCTTATGTATGCATTACAATGGGTGATAATCCATGCATACTCTTCTTATAGCTTGTTACTGTTAAACTCCCTTTTACACAAACCATGGGCAGAAGGAGTTAACATTGTTAATGTTGCTATGAATTCACAGACTAACACATTGATAAACGATGCTGCCCTCTTTGGTAACGCACAAGAGGTAATTGATGGTAAGGGCCAAATATTTTCAATAACTGGAGCTATGTTGTCTCACTGTGAACTTGTGAGTTGTGACCATGAAGACCGTGGGAATTGCTATTCTTGGGAGTAGGAAAATGAAAATCACATACGAATTAACCCAATTCACAAACCAATCAAGCAGAGGGAAGCCATATCGGACTACAATTTAGACCCAACTGATCAAGTTGGGTGATCAGTTGGGTCTCAAAGAAGTATAATGAATTTAAATGATCATAATTGACCCCTCAATTAGGTTAACTAATCTAATATGAATTTTTCCCGTAATAACAACTAAATAGACATTGAAGTCGAACCAAAATTTTCCAGCTCAATGGTGCAAATAAGTCCTTGACTTCTCACCAACACTTCCCCAAACGTCGGGTTGTGTTAGAAATGTATATAAAGGAATTTAAAGATTAGTATGGGATACCAATTGAACTGAAAGTGGAACAGTAAAAGAGGTTTAAAGTTAATGCAAACGACATATCTAAAAGAGCAAAATTGACAAGAAATAAAAAAAATTAACAAAAAAAACTGGCATACCCTATTTTCTTTGAATACCGTCAAGTTCATAGCTTGAACTCAAATGAGCCGGTATCAGACACAGACAAATTTGGGGCAAGCATCTTCGTGATTCGAAATAACACTATAGCATTTAGACCCATAAAATAATATGTAAAGAATTTACCTTTTTCTTTTGCTTCTGAGGCATAATGTTAGCACGAACAGCCTTCGCAGCAGAAATAGTATCACTTTGGATCTGCATGAGTGTTCCTTTCTTCTTCCGATCTGTAGATGCGGAAGGGGGCGCCGTCGTCTGTGGAGGCGTTACCGGTGGCGGAGCAGTTGTCGACTGTGATGAAATTGAGGTGGATGATGGGTCTGATGTTATCAGATCCATTAGTGTAGTCCCTGACGAATCCTGCATCATTTACAAAAACGAGAAGAAGAGAAGCAAAAATTTAGAGTAGAATATCATAAAAAATGAAAATTGTGATTAGCTTCGATGAAATGCAGAATCGAAGAGTAAGATCAGTAGGAAAATTACTGCCATGATTGGCGTTTTGATTGAAATGATGAAGCAGAGACACCAGAACTATGAAATGCACATTGATGAAGAAGAGAAAACTCTGTAAAGTCTTTGTTCTTTGGAGAAGGCCAGCTGAAAAGTGGTTTAATTGGAAAATACACCTAACTAAATCTATTATAACCCATTAACTAAAATCAAATTCTAATCATCTTTCTTCTAAAATTAAACAAGTAATAAAAAACTTAGAACTTCATGTTTCACTAACTAGTTTGAGTAGCAAAGAAAATATTGGTATTTGATGAATTTTTTTAGGGAATAATTATTATGTTCATCAAATTTCTATTATTATATGTTTATTTTGAGTATGTTAAAGTTATTCTGTTACCATCCAGTTTAAAATTGTAATGACTCTAAAGGTTATTTTTGGCATTTTTGACAAAATTAACATTTTATTCTTCCTAACAACTATTTCTAGTCATGTTTGTTCGGTTTGGAGAGCTGATTTGAGTTCATCTAGTAAAAAGTTGAATTTTTGCCAAAAAATTGAGTTTTGAAGGCTTTAATTGCCTAATTTTGGATTTTTGAGCCATTTTGAGATTAAGGTCTCAAAATGAAATTCTATTGATTCCATCAATTTCGAATTGTGTAAAATTGATTAAGGAGAGTTGTCAAAATCAAATTTGAAGTTGTTATGTGGATTTTAGGTCCGAAGTTGAAAATTGAATTGAATTTAACTTTGGTCAAGATTTTGAGTTTGGATGCTCAAATTGAATTTCTGAAGGGTTTTCACTGGTTCTGGGAGGTGATTTTAGTGTTGGAATGAGTTTACGTCACAATTTTTGAATACTCTGATAGCATTTTGGTATTTCAAGTATCTTAAGTTAGTTTATTGTGACTTATCAAATTTTGGGTCAAAGAGGCCTCAAATTCGAGTTTCAATGTTTCTGTTGTATCTAGAACGTTAAATTTAGTAAAGTAGTGTCAACCCCTCAGCTTAATGGTTCGAGTGGCTTAGGCTTGGCTAGCGATTTACTAGATAAGCCTACCCAAGGTCCCATTACTTCGGTCAAGATAAAGTTCAAGTGAAGGAAGACCTTGGCATTGACGTGGCCAGATCATGCAAGACACATCGTGACTAAGGTATGGCAAGGGCTGAGCAAGCTAAGATAATGCAAGGCTAGACGTGGCTAAGGCATGACAAGGGCTGAGCAAGCTAAGGCAAGGCAAGGCAAGGATATGACATGGCATGATCGTGGCTAAACAAGTTTGAAGCTACACGATGGACAAAGGCAAAGGCGCACGAAATCGAACCATAATGGCAAGCTGTGCAGGGTAGGACCTGTGCCATGGCATAGGTACATATGCAAGACCTGGGCATGGCTCAGACATGTAGGGCAGGTGCAAATCTAGGCCCCAAGGACAAGGCATTAGCGCTAAATTTGAAAGTTGCTTGCATGTGCAATGCACGTCATGGGCAGTTGGCAATTGACGAAGTTACTAGCCATTTAGGACTTGTCAGTAATGTAGATAAACTTGTTTTTTCGAATTTAAACTATGGCTTATCAGTTGGGGATTTCAGCTGACCTGGCAGGCACATGGTTGGTACATGACTGGGCTGTTGTGGCCTATTTATAGGCACAGGCAGTCAGTCTTATGCAGTATATTGGCATAAACGAATTTTATAGATTAAGTCTTTGTGTGTTTCTTTGTTGGCACGAGTTTAATGACAAAGTTGGACTTATTCCTGTACATGCTTGTGTTCTTGAATTAATAGTCATTATTTGTGTTAGGCTAGATCAAAAGTTAGGCAAAGGGTTGAATCTAAGTGTGTTAGGTTGCTTATTGAGTTAGATCGCAAGGGTTGACCCCATATCAATTGTATCAAAGCAAAGGTCGTTTCAACACGAAAATGGTTGGTAAAAATTCGTACAATGAGTTGTGGGAAAAGGTTGCACGACTAGAAGCCATTTTGGGCATGACAAGCAATGTCGAGGCCATTAGAAATGTCCTAACACAGATTCAAGACATAAATACAATCATCCAGGCCTATCATGGTACTGTTGATGGCTAGTTAGTTGAGTTGTAGGCTTTTTGTGACTCTATAGCATACAAACTGAGGGCCTTAAGAAGAAAAATGACGATCTGAAAGCAAAAGTGAATGTTCTCCGCTTGGTTGTTATAAATCTACCTAGGGAAGGCGAAGAACATGTCAAGATCAAAATTTCGAAGAAAAAACCATTTGATGGTGTACGTGAAGCTGAAGAATTGAAAATTTTCTTATGGGATTTTGAGCATTATTTTGCTACTGTACATGTTGTTGAAAATGACAAACTGACCATAGTTGTTCGCAACTTTCATGGGGATGTTATTCTGTGGTGGCGGATTAAGTGTGCTGATGATAATAGTGTAAACAAGTCTAAGGTTAATACGTGGGTGCAGTTAAGGGATGAACTGCGTGAAAAGTTTCTGCCAAGTAATTTGTCTTAGATTGCTAGGGATAGGCTGTAACGTTTGAAGCAAGTGGGATCTATACGAGATTTTGTGAAAGATTTCTCGTCGTTGTTATTAGACATTCAGAATATTTCGGACGAAGATAAGTTGCACAACTTCATTTCTGGCATGCAAAGGTGGGAACAAAGTGAGTTGGCTTAGGTAAAAAGTGCAAGATTTGTCTAGTGCGATTGCTGCTACAAATGCCTTGATGAATTTTCGATCAACCAATGTTGCCACCGACGCAATTCACTATTCTAAGTCTAAGAAGAAGGAGAAGGGAAAGGATGGGAAGAAAGAAAAACGTAAGCAAGAAGGAAATGACAAAGACAAGGGAAAAGTGAAAGTTGCCTTGTCTAGTCAAAATAAATAGGGTGGGGAAAAAGTTTACTGGACTTGCCAGAAACCAGGACACCTGGCAAGGAACTATCCAAAGCAAGGAAAGATCAATGCACTCCTTGTTGAGGAGGAGAAGCAGACAAGTTGAAAGGGATATGAAATTGTTTCATATGTTAATATGTTTGATCTACACTCTGTCAAGTGTTGATGGGATGGACATATATGAGGGAAAAACTATAACAAATGTTGCCTATGTAAGTGTTGCTAACTCTATAGACTCGTCTGACGGTTATGATACTTTGATGTATGTTGACATGAAATTTGGGGACAAAAATGTTATTGTTATGGTAGACTTTGGTGTTGCTCACACGTTTGTGCCCTCAAAGATTGTCAGGGAGTACGAACTAAAAGTGACTGATTGCCCAATAAAAATGAAGGTCGTCAACTCTACTGCACAGCCAGGCTATGGTATGGGTGCAAATGTACTTTTGAAAATTAAGCACTGGTCTGGTGTGCATACTTTGACAGTGGTGCCACTTGCTGATTTTAATATTCTACTGGGAATTGATTTTATGAGGAAGTTCATGGTTGCCCTAATTCCTCACTTGGATGGTCTTATATTTATGAGTTAGAAGGACCCAAGCTTTGTGAAGTGAATAAACCCTTTTGATGGCAAAGATAAGAAGAATAAGAAAATTGTCCTTGCTGTCGGCTATTAATTTTTAGTCAGATGGCAGTCTTAGAATATGTGTTGACTATAGGGCATTGAAGACAGTGACTGTGAAGAACAAGTATCTGATGTCATTGGTTCAATACTTGCTGAATAAGTTATTTAAGGCTAGGTTAAATTTTGTGCAAATAATATAATTAGAAGAAGTTCTAGTTGAAGAATTTCTAGTTGAAATTCTAGACCGACAAGTTCGAAAATTGAGAAATAAAGAAAGTCACATCTGTTAAAATGATTTAGAGAAATAAAGAGGTTGAAGGTGATATTAGGGAGGCCGAAACTGATATGATGAGGTGTTATCCTTATCTCTTTTCTCCCGTTTCAACCCTAAGTGTTTAATTCTTTATGATCTATTTTTACAAATTCCTACGGTTCACCTTTTTCATGTCATTTCATATGCATGCATATTCGTGAAAGTGATTTTAAGTTATGTTTTATGCAAATTTTGAAGAAATCTCACGATTTTCTTGGCATTTTAAATGCATGCATACATTCATGTTGGGTAGTTAGGTATTTTTCTATTTTACTCATGTTATCTTGTGTCTCATTTGAGGACAAAAGTTCTCAGGGGAGAGATATTGTAATACCCTGGAAGTTAAAAAGTTAAAACAAGGAGAAAGTTGCAAAAAATTTTGGGAATTGATTCTACGAACCTGTGTATGAACCATAGATGATTTTATAAGTTACAAAAGTCAGGTGTGGAAGAACCTTTGTGACTTACAAAAAAATTTGGAATGAGCATTTTTGCGAACAAAGATTACAGATTGTATAAGAAACTATGACTCATAGAAAGAGGTCGTAGAAGGGTTCCTGAATCTTAAAAAAATAACAAGCCTTGATACTTTTTGTACAAGTCAATAAAATGGCTCATAGATCAATGTACGAGTCATAGAATGGAGTTTGTAAAACACCCTTACACTTAAAAAATATTTTTGATAAGAATTAAAAGGAAAGATTACGAGAGTGTTCTGTGGCTTGTAAAACAAATAATAATTTGTAGATGGAGTTTGTGAAAAATAGGCCAAAATTCAAGCTACAATACTTTTCTATAGACCAACAAGAAGATTCGTAGATAGCCTTATGACGCATAAAAGCCCAGTTCATAGCAAACTTCAAAAACTTCCAAAATCTAAGTTAGAAATCACAAGAAGAGTTCTACGGAGTGCAGAACGAACTACGATCCGTAGATTTGATCGTAAACAATTTTTAAATGAGGAATCTTCTAGATGTTTTCTACCCTCCTGGCTCCTAACGTATGTCATTTTGAATCTATAAATTACCCATAACTAATTTTTAGACTAAGAAACGACCCCATCCCTAATTCTTTCTTTCAATTTTCAAATTCTCTCAAGTCGTCTTCTTCTCCAAGTATCCTCCCAACGAGAATTAGAATTCTTCAAACTTTAAGGTATTCTTCAGTTTTAAGGTTAGGAATTATCCAAGGTATATGGGCATTCATTCATGAATTTCTTTCATCCGTGAATCCTTAAGAAAATATTTTCTTTTTCATGTATTTTTAATATGGAAATTTAGAATTTTGATGATATGACATGAAAGTGTTGAAAAATCTTACGGAAAATACTCCATCATCACAAATACAAGTTCTTTATCACAAACACAAATACTTCATCACGAACACTTGTAAGAAATTTACGTAGCTTGAAACATGTCAAAGGACATTGTCCTTAAGGATATTTCACCTAGTATAAGTGTATCCCCAGGATTCAACAAGCTCTTATAGTACAAAATTAGGAGTCAGAATCTAACAAAAGATTAAAGTGGAAAATCCAGCACTGCAAATATATCTAAATGTAAGAGAAATTTTATAATATATTATAAGAAATTTTATAATATATTATATTATTTCACCATTCTCTTCTTAAGAAGATAATCACTATATAAATATAAATATTTTATCTTTCAAGAATTAATATCTACAATAAAGAGAGAGTATAATGACACATTTATATGGTTAAAATAACATTTAGAGGACATTATATTATCCTATTAATCATCTATTCAAGACTAATTAATAATATATAAAATGATGAAAAAAATAATATTAGATGAAAATATATTTTTGAGATACTAAAATTATTTTTTTCAACAATCCCCTACATATCTCAAAAATAATTTTTAAGTAATAGAATAAAATAAGATAGTTTTGTTGGGTTTTTCACATATGAGTACAATGCATCGAATTTTGTGTCTGTAGACTATGAACCAGACCTAGATAGAACAAGATTAAACTTACAGAACAATTGATGTAGTTAAGAACTTTTACGAACCAAGAATTATTTCATAAGTCTAATGTCTTATTCCATCACATTACACTCACACAATCTTTGTTGTTTTCACGGTTTTACGCTAAGAGGTCATGCGTGTGTCCTGGTATTCATGAGTGCTCTAGAAATCTGTCACAATTTCATAGAAACGACACAATTTCATACTCATATAGGTCCAATCATCAAGTGTGTTTTACAGAGCAAAATAACACCTACAAAGGCTATGATTTAGATTAATATTTTGAATCAACTCTTATTTTACATTGCAGATTGTTGCACTATATTCACACATCATAGGAAGGACATAATTGTATAGTACTTACTTGATCAACTAATGACTTGTTATTACTCATATGAACTTAATTCATGGGATCTCTGATCATATGAGTTGAGTTTACCATCATTGTTAATCTTCTCAAATTGGTCATACTCCTCTCGATGTCTCTTTTAGTCAGTGAATTGATCAGATTCACCTCTAACTACACAACATAATTTTATCTCATAATAGTTATTTTTTTATATTATATCTCAACCACATTTATTAATTATGCCATTGCAAAATTATTTTCACAAGAATTATTATTGCTTAACAACCACATATGGATTTTTGAATCCACTTACTATCACGTATTGTACCCCTCTAGTACAATTAATATTCAATTTATTAGGTACTACACTTATGGCACCCTTCATGTATTATTTATCACTTCTTTTTAAAATAGAAACAACACCATTTGTAGCACTTGTCACCATTTTTGTTCTTTTTGAAACTATCATTCCCAAAATAATTTTCAACAATACTAGTATGATAAATATAATCATTTCATACAAAAATAATATTTTTAACAAACTCAAACTATTTTAATGTCGTATTCAATCACATCAAAATAAATTATCACATATATGTATTAACATTAAATTAGCATCAATAAAAAAATTTAGATCCTATTTTTTTTTTTGTAATGATCATTTATATAACAACCACAAGACACCCTACTCTTGTAAAATATCCCTACACTTTCAAATATTTAAAAATGGGGAATAACTTTTTCACAATTTATAAAGCTTTTCAAATTAATATGTAAAATATAAATTTATATTTATTATACAAAATATTTAGCAATCCAATTTAATTTCTCAACAAACATAGAATTACATATCTAGAGATATCATCTATAAACGTGACACATAACATTTGTAATATCTAATCTTTTCAAAAGATGTAACCTGCACATTATAATAAAGACCACAATCAAGACTATTTTTTTTTTGTAACTAATTTTCATTAACCTCCAAATGATCTTTGCATAGCCTTGGCGATATGACCTCATTGGTATCTCAATTGAAACTCATTACAGCAGCTTTCATCCTAAATCTATAACTCTAATTGTTGCAACATGCTCCTAGCTTCAAATTAGCTCGTACATTACATATATAAGTAATCTCCCTAGCAATTACTTCACATGTCTACTCTTGCCCTCAAATGCTCTACGGTTTCTTTCAGACCATATCAGATACACATTTTTTGCATATACCATTTTGAACAATTGTGCCTTAGTAGATTTTTCCTTTGAAGATGCTATCAGCCACTTTAGATATTTCTCCCACGTTGCGTTTGAATTCCATTGCCAGTCCAGCCATGCCATAATTTTTCTCCATGAGTTATGAATAAAGGATCATTCAACATATTGATGATCTCTTGTTTTTAGCTCTTGTTAACAGAGTTTGCAGGTACAATCTGTTTCTATCCCCCCTTCTTGCAATTTGTCTGTAGTCATTAGTTTATTGTGCAATTGTAGCCACAGAGTGAATCTAGCTTTTGATCTTGCACTATTTTCACATATTATTGATTTCGATGGAACTCTTGTGTTTTGTCCTAACAACTTCTAGTATATAGTCTTGATCATTAGTTTTCCCTGGCTTGCTGTCTGAGTCTGATGAAGTGTGCTTCTTGCTTCTATAATCTTTCTGACCATCCATGATGCTTGAGATGGAATCTTAGCTGTAAAAATGATATCATTCTTGATATAGTATGCATAGATCCATTTTATCCATAACTTGTCTTGCTTGTTGACTAATTCCTAGATTATTTTTGCTATTGCAACTTTATTCTACAACCTTAGATTGAGTAGGTTTTGCCCACCAACTGATTTAGGAGTACATATCTTTCTCCAAGCCACCATTGCTTTTCTTATTAAAGTATAGTGCTTGACCATAAGAAGCTCCTACAATGTACCTCAATGAGCTTCAATACCTTTGTTGGGATAATAAATAACTGAGATCAATATGCTTGAACTCAAAAAAGGACTGCTTGAATCAATTATAATCTACCATCATAAGAGAGCTTCCTGGCTATCCATGTTGTGATCTTTGTTATTATTTTCTCTATTAATGACATCCATTGCCTAATTGTAAATTTTTTTGTTGAGAGTGGGATCCCCAGATATCTAAAAGGAAGTTGTCCTAATGTCAGTTTAGTAGTTTGGATAATATGAATTTGTTCTTCAGTTGGAATGCCTCCAAAGTAGATTAAGCTCTTTTTGCTTTTTTTGCTTGTAGTCTAGAAGATTGAGCAAATTTCTCAAAACATTCCATCAATGTTGTCATAGCCTTGAGATTACCCTTGGCAAATATTAATAGACCATCTGCAAAATATAAGTGTAAGATATCAAATCTTGCACATCTAGGATGATAGGAGTTCTTGTTTTCTTTCAAAGTGTGAAGCAATCTACTTAAGTATTCCATGGCTATAGCTTAATAGCTTTGAATGGTGGGTTAGGTTCTTCATTTACCACTATAGAATATGAGACTATCCTAACACACTACATGATCCATTGGATGAATTTATTAGGAAAACATAACTTTGTCATCACTTGCTTCAGGTAGATTCATTCAGCTGAGTCTTATGCTTTTTGAAGGTCAATTTTCACCATGAACCTAGCTGATATATGCTTTCTTTGATAAGCCTTGACCAATTCAGTGGCTACAATTATGTTATCTATAATTTTTCTCCCTAGGATGAATCTTGATTGTGCTTCACTTATCACTGTAGCTATCACTCTTTGCAGCGTGGATGTTAAGATTATAGTAATGATTTTATATAGTACTGTGCAACAAGCAATTGGCCTGTACTCTTTCACATTAGCTAGATTGGTCTTTTTAGGCACTAGTATGACTGAGGTACAATTGATGGCACTATAAACTTTACTTATATTGAATTTTTTTTTCACTGCCACTGTTACTTCCTTCCCTATTATTGGCCAAGTTTTTTTTGTATAAAAATGCATTGTAACCATCATTCCTAGGAACTTTATCATCATCTATGCTCTTCAAGCCTGCATATATCACTTCATCATTCATTGATTGACATAGTATTATTGATTGTTGTTGGTTGATTACTGGACCATTTCTCATGACTTATTTATTCACTGCTGGCAATACTTGCTTAGCTGATCCCATAAGAAATATGTAGAAATTCTGAATCTCATCTTTGATTTTCTGCTGATGTATCAATTTGTTTTCCTGTAAGGCTGTGAGATCTGTTATTTAGATTTACTTCTTATGTATTCTCTCTTTGATAGTTGCAGTGAAGTATTTATTATTAACATCATCTAACTGAATTCATTTTGTTCTTGTTTTCTGCCTTAGAACACTTTCTTCAATTGTAGACCACTTTCCAAGTTCTTGTATAGCTTCTTTCTCCATAACTACCAACCTATTTAAATAATTCCTTGCCAATTGATCTGGTATTTGTTGTACATCTTCTCTTGCTTTGGAGATTTTCTGTTTAATTCCTTTGAACTCCTTGTTGTTTAGCTTCCTCAATAGTTCTTTAAGAGCTTTTAGTTTTCTCCAAATGTTTTCCATTGGTTCATTGGCTAGCTGATGCTTCCATATATTCTCAATAATCTTCATGAAATTAATATGTTTTGTCCAGATATTAAAGAACTTAAAAACTGACTTGATCTTTTGTTGAGTTCCTACTAGATTAAGCAACATAGGAGCATGATCTGATATTTGAGGTAGAGCATATTCAGCCTGTACTTGTCCTTATTTCATCATTTACTCATGGTTGCCAAAGGCTCTATTTATTCTATTGCAGATTCTAGCACTACCAGCTTGCTTGTTTGTCTAAGTGTAATATTTTTTCTTCCATGCTAGCTCATTCATCATTATATCTTGCATGCAGTCTGAATAATCTCTGATCTCAGCTAGTGTGACTGGTTTTCCAAACATTCTATCCTAAAGGTACAATACTGCATTGAAATCACCCCATGCTAGCCAAGGCACTGTGACATTCTGACTTATGCTTCTCAAATCAATCCAGAGTTGCTTCTTTAGTTCCATGATGTTGAATCCATACACTACTGAGCATTCACAAGTGGTTACTTTTGAAATATCAGCAACTATACAATGAATAAGCTGGCTTATGATTACCTTACCAGTAACTTTAAAGACACTTGAGTCTCATGCAATCCAGATCCTTCCATTATAGCTACATTAGTAATTATTGAGCACCTCCATCCAAAAAAGACATTACTAACTATTTTAATGAAGTTTTGTCATTTCACCCTTGTTTCCACCAACCCAGCAAGCTTTATTTTTCTATTTTTCAAGAGGTGTTTGAGCTCTTTTTGTCTGCATCTCTTGTTTATTCCCCTAACATTCCACACTAACCAAACTATTATATGGATTTTGAAGTCCCTCCTTTCTTAGGAGGGATGTTACCCAATTCACTCTTTTCCATGTTTTGCTCACTGAACTTCCAAAAGTATTCTTTAATGGTATTGTTTTGAGTGTTAAAAAGTTAGTTAAACTCTGTACTAGTCACCATTCCTAAGGAGTTCTTTGAGGAGTACCTACCTCCTGCTGAACCTATGTTTGTTTCTTTGCCTCTGACTTAAGTGTTGCTTCATATTTTGCTTTTGGGATTAGCTCTGTACTCTCTACAGTCTGTTTTATTAGCCCTTTACTTCTCCATTCTTAAATTGACTTTTTATATTATTGCTTTGTATCTGCCTTCATCTGTTTTGTGGGGCAGCAATGTTCTACAATCGAGTACTTGGTACAATACTTTAGTTTTCAATCATATTCAATAGGCTGCTGAATTTATTTTCCACTAGACTTCACTATAGCAATTTCAGTAGGAAGTGGATTAGTAATGTTGACTTCAATAATCATCCTTGCAAATGAAATTCTAGTCTGATTTGCAATACATTCATTTGTATAGATAGACTTACCTACTGCACTTGTTATTCTGCTCGGGTAATCCTTGCTCCACATGATATAGGGAGATTTGGGAAGTTAACCCATAAAGGTTTGGATGAGGGAAATTCTTTTTCCAAATTGAAGTAAGTTGTTCAGGGCTTCAGAACAATTGGTTTATTATTGATAGTATATGGTCCATTGTAAAACATCTCTTGCATATCACTCATACTGTGAAACTTTATGTTATAGTATTCTTTATCATGTAAGAACAGATCAGGTTTTTTCACAATTGACCACACAATCAAGACTATTCAAGTAATATAACCTCTAAATTATAATAAAGACCACAATCAAAAATTCAAGTGATAATATTATCTCTCACACTCTCAAACATTAGAAATATTTTTCATAAATCAAATAAACAATATTTTTCACAAGTTGATCTTAAAAAAAAATTCCAACATTAAAAATATACCAAAAGCACATTAATAAAATATTAAAATAATAAATTTGAATATATAAATTTATAAGATATGAAATTTATTTTATTAATCTATAATTAAAATAAATATACTGTAATTCTAACTCAAAAAGTTATCTCAATCAATTAAGTAATCATAAATACTAGCATTTTTATTTTGAAAAATATTAGCCACATATAAATCATGCTTAAAATACTCATCACCCATTATAATATTTATTAACTCACAATCAAATTTAAATAAATATTCTTCCAATTTTTTCACACAAAATTCACAAAAATTAACTTGCACTAAATTTTTATCATGGACCACCTCATATATGCCAATATATGTTAAAATTTAAGAAGAATTTTTTTCATTCTAAAAACTTGAATAGTTCTAGAATCAACAACATATATAAATTATTATTCTTCTCCCGTTTGGGTGTAGAAGACAAAAAGTATTGATTCACAAAATGTGTTTGATAATACCAAAGTCTAACGCCCAATCTTTCACTTTCACATATTAGCCACATAATTTACTTGAGAAAGACTATAATAATTTATATCATCCGCTAGCACAAATTTTAATTTTTTTAGCGGGATTCTCATTTTTGCAAATCTTCTGCTATATTGAGTGATATATAGATCCAATTTATTACATACAAATTATTAAAACTATGAATATATAGTATTGTCACATACCTCATTAGCATGGACACAAAGGATTAAATTATCTTCCAATATGCTGACTTTCATAGTAATTTTCTTTTCTCCTCTATTGGTCACTTTCACATTCACATCCACATTATATCCAGCCTATTGCCTAAATCTATCTTTAATTGTTCAGAAAATTCTTTTATTAGATCCTTCTCTAGCTCCAAACCTTAGAATGATCAATCCACAAAACCATCACACAACCATTGTTAGGTTCTGGATCCTGATGTAATATTTAATGTACTGTTAAATATTTGTCAACCTTGCATGTCATTTAATATATTCATTAATTGGGGTATTACATACTCTGTATTCATCTTATATATATATATATTTATATATATATATCCGTGGAGGTTCCCCAAGTAATTGGGGTGTTACTATGTTAAAAATCTTTCTTCCCGTTTTTAGAGAAAGAAACTCTCACTACATATATATATATATATATGTTACACCCGTGGAGGTTCCCCAAGTAATTGGGGTGTTACCACGTTAAAAATCTTTCTTCCCATTTTTAGAGAGAGAAACTCTCACTTCTCTCTACTTCTTTTTCAAGATTTCTTCTTCTTCATCTGATTTCAGTACAATTATGATGTAGATCCTAACAACCATTTCAGTAATTCTCAAAGAATTCAAACTTTATTTTTTTTCATTCTAAACCCTTGGGTATAGAATGATCAAAGAAGTATCCTAAGATTGTTGGAGATTCTCACGAAAAATACTCATCATCACAAACACGAACATCATCACTGACATGTATTCTTCATCACAATCACAAACACTTCATAACAAACACTTGTAAGAAATTCACGTAGCTTGAGACACGTCAAAAAACACTATCCTTAAGGATATTTCACTCGATATGAGTGTATCCCCAGGATTTAACAAGCTCTTCTAGTACAAACTAAGAGCCAGAATCTAACAAAAGATTAAAGTAGAAAATCATTACTGCAAATATATCTAAATATAGGAGGAGAAATTTTATAATATATTATATTATTTCACCCTTTTTCTTTTCAAGAAGATAATCACTATATAAATAAAAATATTTCATCTTTCTAGAATAAATGTCTACAATTAAGAGAGAGTATAATGACACATTTATATGGTCAATATAACTTTTAGAGGGCATTATTATTATCCTATTAATCATCCATTCAAGATTAATTAATAATATACTAAAATGATAAAAAATAATATTAGATAAAAAAATATTTTTGGGATACTAAAATAATTTTTTTCAACAGAAAGTTCATGAATTATGTTTCTACTCATTATTATTGATTCAATTATGCATGAATTGACTTTAATTACATGAATTCATTTTTTTTCATTCAATTTCTCCAAATTGTCATCTAGGGGTTATGAAATTTATTATGGGTTCTTTAATTTCAATTATAAAATTTCAATCGGTATTGTTCATCATGATTGTATATGATTTCATCAAACTTACATGATTTTAAGTTAATTACTAGTATCTATGTTTTTACCTAGTTTTTACCTATGAATTATGATCATGAATTAATAAGGTCCTTATGACAGTTTCATGAAAGGAATAAATAAGCTTTTATGGTACTCCTCAGGGATTTATGAATGATTGTGAGATTATTTCTAATTAAGCATAGATTCATAATGAATGACAGAATGCTCACATTACACGAATCATTATGAAATACATTTCTATGACTAAGTCTTTATAAAATGGATTAGTAACTAATTATTGCCTTTTTCACATGTTAAAACTTTATGATTTATGATAAGTATTCTGTTGAGATTTGGTTTAACACCAAGTGGAAGCTCGATATAAGGGGTCTTTAATAATAATCTCTAGTCCCATAATTGCATACTCCCTTAGAATTTAGTCTTAAATAGCTTGCTAGTGAATCCACATATAGCTTATGTTATGATCCATTTACGGGGTAAAGCCTACCTTGGCAAATAGTTTTCTCTTTCTTCGATATAAAGACAAATCGAAATTCTATGTTATATCTTACATGGTCTTATTTTCAGCTACAGTTGATATCCCACACATGATTATGATTTCTTATGACTTACACTCTTTTTAAAGTTTACATTATGATTCCTACTATGTATTATCTTGTTTCAATCATGCTTTATTTGGGTCAAGCATATCATGATTTATACTATGTTGCATTTTCTAATACTTACATTCAAACTTAATGACCACATACTTCTTTACTTATATTATTTTATAATATAGATGCAGGAGCATTATCCCTCCTTTGCGGTTAACTTGGATATTGGTCACTTTTGAGTTGGTGAATCCTCATGTATTTTAGGACGAGTTCTTTTATATTATCTTTCAATTTTCGATTTATATTTGGACATCAAGTTAGTTAGAGTTTGTCCTAACAACTCATCTATGCTTAGAGGTTTTCGTAGAAATGATATAATTAAAGTCTATGTCATCTTTATACTCTTCCTTTTCTAGGCTTAAAGTTTTTAGATTTCATTTGCTTTTATTTCACATTCTCTTATATCTCTCTGTCTTAGTTTATCTTATGTATGTTTTACATGCTAAAATATGCTAAAAGGTTTGATTGAGGTTCGTTAGAATCCTAATCATCATGTCACATTTAGGTCCTAACTTGGATCGTGGCGGGGGGAGAAGGAAGTTGGGGGATTCAGGGTATGGGATGGAATAAAAAAAATTCAAAATTATAATATTTTTAAAAATAATTTTTTTTTGTGGGGGTGGAAAGCGGTGTTGGGTAAGAAAAAAAAATTTAAAAATTAAAAATATTTTAAAAAAATTCATTTTTAAATTCTTTTTGTGGGGCTAGGGGGAGTTTGGGGGAGGCTCAATATAGGGAGGGGATAAAAAAATTATTTATTTGAGGTTGGAGGATAGTTTTAAAAAATATTTAAAACATTTTCTGAAAAATATATATTTTTTCTAAACATATCCATAGATTCTCTCCTAACTTATACATGTATTAACTATGTCTTATTTTTTATTTACCTATGAAACATCATATAAGTTATATGAAAATTAATATATGAATAACTTATTTCTTATCCAATTCACAAATAATCTCTAATTAATTAAGTAGTACGTTTCAAATCATTTATCAAATTCATTAAAATTATGCACCAAAATATTATTTTTTGTTAGTTTATGAGTTTGGTCAAATGCCCCAGACCCAGTCAAGGGGACATCCATAGACCATAAGTAAGCCCAAAAGATCTAGCAGTCAAAGCTAAATTTATTGAACGGCCCAGATTATTCCTGACCCTACAGCGTTACCCCAATTACAATACGAGCGACTATACAATACGTTTCCCCCAGCACCGAGTAAAGAGAAAAACGAGAGACGAAGACAATATTCATTCATCACTGTGTGTCTGCGTGTTTTTTCTCTTCCTTTTCCCCATCTTTCTTCTGTATTCCTTACCCTTTTATGCGGTGGAGCAGCGCGTCGCGAAGTTTGTGTACAACTTCGGTGGATGCGGAATCGATCGACTGTTAGAGGTTTGAACAGTAAATTTACAAAGTCAAGCCCTCTTTGATCAGCCTGCTTTTTATCATTTTCTCTTCAATTTTACCCTCAGATCACTAAATTTCTTGAGTTTTTTGTTGTGGATTATCCAATGATGTGTTTTTGGTTTGTATCTATGGGAATTTTCAGCTTGTTTTTGTTAATTTTGAGCTAGGTAAAGCTTTTGTTTTGCTGCTTATGGTTGAAGTTTCCAACTTCTTAGCTGGAGACAGAAACGGACGTGTTGTGTTTTGAGAAAATTACTATCTAACCCTCATATCTGGAAGAAAAAAATGTCGAGGGGAAAATGGGTTGTTTCGTTTTAGTTTTTCTAGAGATGACCTAAGTAGATTTTAGGCTTTTCTACTAGTTTTCTATGTACTTCATGATTAATGTTTTGTCATGTATGTTTTCGGAAAGATTTTTGGTTGATTGTTTATCTTCATTTCTGAGCGATTTGGGAATAAAATGTAGTTTCAATTATAATTCACATAGGTGATATGAGCTGGTTGTTAATCAAGGTTTAGTTTACAAAATGAAGGTGAATAGAGCAAAATGGATAAAGAGAACACGTGTAGTGTACCGAAGTAATTTGAAATTGAGGTGTCGTTGAATTCCAACATCGCTAGATGATAGGTTATTTGGTCTCCTTATATGTGATATTGGGAAAGCATCACCACATGAGCTAGCTTTTGAGGTTAGTTAAGCCCAAACTTCATTTTTTTTATCATGGAAAATTATCATCATAGAAAAGAGATTCCATTGCCAAACAATTTTTGCATATACCAACACCACCAATAGGATTAGAACTCTTATGCGCTCCAACCCAAGAAATCTCGTTTCCACAGTGGCCTCTCTTATTTCTCTTCCTAATCACAAGGTTAGAGCCATGCCCTGTTCAATTCATGATTTGCCTGAAGTTAAGCTCCAATCTTATATTTTCAATGCTCTAGATGTCCGTTCATGTATGTGTTGGGTTGTGTTGAGTTACCATATCAACAGATGATAGGTTATTTACTCACCTTATATGTGGTATTGGACAGTCATCACCTTATTATCTAGTGAGGTTGGGTGAGGCCTAAGATCCATTTCTAATCAAATTGATTGACTCTTTAATATCATTAAAATTTGAATGGTAAAGGGTCCCAAAAAACCCTTAAACTATGCGATATTGAACAATAATGCCCCTGGTTAATAATTTGGTCTAAAAATATTTCTAATGTCCATATGTTGGTCTAAACCTGCCCTCTATTGTTATTTAATAGGTCAAAAATGCCCTTTTCCAGGTAAATATATTATTTTTTTGTTTTTAATGACATTTTATTCCTAATAAAACTATTTCTTATAAAGAACCCTATTCTTGTTTTTTTTTTCTTTTAAAATTTGTCTAGTAAATGAGTAGAAATAATCTTTTTATCTTCTAAACCTCCTTTTATCAATTAATATTAAATAACTACATGTACCTTTTTGAGTTATTGCATAGGAGTGGGAGTTTGCCTTCTGCGCACCCAAAAGGTAGCGGCAGGTTCCCCTTGTCATAAAAAAAATTTACAAAAACTACATGTATCTTTGTAACTTAGCTTATAGTCATATTTATAAGATCATAGTAATCCATCATTAATTTCATTTTGATAACGATAAAAAAATTTCTAATAACATAGAAAATATTTGTATTTCTTAATCCTTTTCGAATTGAAGTAGGATAAACATTTGTTAGTAATAAAATCATTATTAAGAGAAGACCGTGTTTAAAAATAAATGAAGTAATATATTTATTTGGAAAAGAGACATTTTTGACCCATTATGTAACAATAAGGGCATTTTTAGACCTAATTATTAATTGAGGGTATTTTGTTCAATTTCGTTTAGTTCAAGGGCATTTTTGTTTCGCATAGTTCAAAGGCATTTTACTCTTTCCTATAATTTAAAACATTAATCTTTGTGTAGTTATTGTCTCTTAATCGACTGGTTATTGCATTCTGATTTTTAATAAGGATTATCTGGAGAGTGCTTTTTAAGAAGGATTTTTGCATTGGGTTTTGAATGAAAGACCTTTTGTTTCACTTTTTTCAGGTTTATGGAGAGTAAAGTTTGACTGTGCAAATCCTCATGCTGAATAAGTAAGCTAGACTTGAACCTTTTGTGCTGCAGTAGTTTTATCAGAGAAAATGTTGGAGGCTCCAAAGTTTGCAGGACTTATAGACTTAAATGAGGACCTGGATAATTATGGTCTCACTCAAAATTTTTACCATAAGCTTGGTGAAGGATCAAACATGTCAATTGACAGTTATGGGAGCTTGCAGATGAGCGATGGAGGAGGTTCCGTTACGATGTCAATGGATAACAGCAGTGTTGGATCAAATGGTTCCCACACTCGTATTTTAAATCACCAGGGCCTCAAGCGTGTCCGCCATAATTATTCTGCAGTAGCTAGTGTAAACAGGGGGAGAGTTTCTCAAGGGTTGAGTGATGATGCCTTAGCTCAAGCTTTGATGGATTCTCGATATCCTACTAATGGTCTTGAGAATTATGATGAGTGGACGATTGATTTGAGGAAGCTGAATATGGGCCCAGCTTTTGCTCAAGGGGCTTTTGGGAAACTCTACAAGGGAACATATAATGGTGAGGATGTTGCTATCAAGCTTCTAGAGAAGCCAGAAAATGATCTTGAGAGAGCTCATTTGATGGAACAGGCATTTCAGCAGGAAGTCATGATGTTGGCAAGGTTGAAGCATCCAAATATAGTGCGTTTTATTGGTGCATGTCGTAAACCTATGGTCTGGTGTATTGTGACTGAATATGCAAAAGGGGGATCAGTGCGTCAGTTTCTGGCCAGGCGACAAAGTCGATCTGTGCCCTTGAAGTTAGCTGTAAAACAGGCTTTAGACGTGGCAAGGGGGATGGAATATGTACATGACCTGAATCTGATACACCGTGACCTGAAATCTGACAATCTACTCATAGCTGCGGATAAGTCAATCAAGATTGCGGATTTTGGGGTTGCTCGTATTGAGGTGCAGACTGAAGGAATGACACCAGAGACTGGAACATACCGCTGGATGGCTCCGTAAGTGTCTCTGGGCTCTCTAGTAGCTTTGTTCATCCTATTATCTTATTCCAGTTTCTGGCCTTCTGGCAAAAGCCAATAGGAGAGCTACTTTTAGCTGCTTCATTACTCCTATTGGATTTATAGTTTCCAATGTCCTATTTTTTGATTCATATAAGTTGTTGAGGATATAGTTAAGTGAATAAAAGTTTGAGCTATTAGAGAGACCACACTTTAATATGGTATAAGAGCAGGCAAACATCCAGGATCGAATCTCACCACCACCCGTCGTCAAAAAAGAATTTCCATGGGCTTGACCCATGAAAAGAAGGATCAAGCTTGCACTCGGTGTGTGTGTGTGTGTTGAGAATATAATTTAGTAAATATGGCTCTAGTGGTGCTTACAATACAGCCTTTTGCTTACCAATGAAAAGGAGGAATGGAGGCAAACAGAAATAGTTTTTGTTCAGCATGCTATTCACCTGGATATTAAAATTTTAACTATATAACATTCTCTTGATGGTCTGAATTACAGCCGTATGTTGCATACTTTTTAAAAATTGAAAGGTAATGTGCACTTATAAGCTATTTTTGAACATTTTTTCCCTTGAACTATTGAAAGGTAAAACCAGTATCTTAAAAAAAAGAGAGAAGGTAATGCTATTATCCCTTCTGTATACTCCTAAAATTGAATGTATGACATGCCTATTCTGTGTATTGCACTCCACTGTTTCTGGTAGTAAATAATTGAAGCACTGTATGAACTATGGATGATCTACAATTAATGTATTTTATATTTGAATATTAAAAACTAATTAAGGGTGTTATGTAGAATTACTCTTTTACTATAAAAGAAAAACGGAAAAAAAAGGAAAGATTAGTTGGGTAAAGACGCTAACTGTAAAGTTTTTTTCTAAATTTATCCCCTTTTTAACAATCTTTTTTTACCTTATTCAAAAAAATTGTAAAGACTTAAAATTGGTTCTACTTATTTAGATAGAAAAAGAATAGAATGTGTCGCATGTGTCGCTGTCATTTAGTGTTTTGACTACTTTCCATCAGCCAATTGCTATAGAATAAAAACAAATTGTTCTTTACTGAAGAAGAAAAGTAACTGGAGATGGTAAACAAATTGTTTGTTACTGAAGAAAAGTAACTGGAGATGGTATTTCTTACCACTACAACTAGGACAGCTATGCCTTATTTCCTTGCTAGTTGTTGCTGCTTCTGAATTATTGACCTTGGTACTGAAGAATTGCAGTTATGTTCGTATTTTAATTTTAATTGTAAAAATTGAAGAACTGCAATTCTGTGATGTGATTTTTGGTAGCATAACATAATAGGGGTTCTCTCTTATTATCAATGGAGATGCTTTGATAGTCTCTTTGGAGTATTTCTCCAAAAGAATGATAAGTTATTCTTTCTTTTGAAACTGTTTTCCTCCTAATGCCAACTAGTTTGCATTACGGTTAAATTGATACCTGTTCATAAACCTTATTCCTTTTTTTTTTTTGATGTGTCCAGTACTCCCTCCATCCATTCCAATTTGACACCTTCCCATTTTGCTCAATATACAAAACAACAATAATATATCCAGTGCAATCCTACATGTTGGGTCTAGGAAGGTAGGATATACACAGAGTCTGGACGGTGGGACCATACACAAATCTTATCTTTTCCTTTATAAAGGTAGAGATGTTGTTTTCGATAAACTGCCGGCTCAAAAGGAAAGAAGAATTCAAAGCACGATTATCAGAAAAAAGACATAAAAAAGGGATACAGAGCAAATAGAGCAACAAATAGTAATAAACATGGAAGAACAAAGAAACCATGTGATTCCTAAATGATATTACCAATTATGAATAAGGAGAAATAGAGAGAAGGCAAGCCCCTTCCTCTTCCACATGAAGTGGACTAGCCATTGGCTTTCTACACTAATCCTCAGCCTCCATATATTCCTATCTAGTGTCTAAGTAAGTTGTGTCATGTTCTGTCTACTCACCTCGCTCATCCCTATTCTTCTTCGACCTACCTCTACCCTTCCTAACTTCTGCTAAAATCAATCCCTCACACTCGTGCATCTGCGCATCTTTTCATGTAAACCATCTTTGCATCGCTTCTCTTATCTTGTCCGCCGTGAAGGCCACTGCCACGTTGCCTGGTATAACTTCATTTCTAATAATCTTTTTCCATATGCCTACACATCCATCTAAACATCCTTATTCTGTCACATTCATCTTTTGAATGTGGGCATTTTTGACTGACCAACACTCTGAATTTGTGTCCGTATGGGACACCTGCACCCGAGTAAGAGCAACTTATACCACAAATGCAGCAGACTAGTGTTCTATCTTAGATTTTCTCCTCTAGGAATAGAGTTCAACCTTATTTTATTTGAATTGCTTTCCTAAAAAGCCTAGCAACTCTCAGTCATAGTGCACAACATAGCCTTGACTACATAAATTATTTCAAATAGATATTACTGGTTGTGGTCAAGTTTAGAGACTAGAATAGTATCAACCGAAGATGTCTATCAATGCATGGGATTGAACTGATGGTGTCTTTGGGAGGATGCTAAAGCTGTTG
>JAOTQJ010000091.1:15011037-15049467 GCA_025642045.1 Solanum sejunctum
CTATTGTGAATGATCGACGCACAGGATGAGACCTAAAAGGGATTAAGTCTAACATCGTCAGCATAAACAAAAAAATTGCAATAAAAAATAAAAAAAAATTTATTGCAATAAAAAATTGCATACACACCATGTATGCTTAGGTGTGTTGAAAATGTTTGTCCTAAGAAGTGAGGATAAATTGCAATAAAAAGCATGATATAAGAGTCTTTTGTTGAAAATGTAGTCAGTTCCATATGAGTGTGACGTTAAATTGCTAAATTCATGTGTTGTGTGCTGATTCAGAACTTGCTTTGTTACTCCAAATGAGACTATGGATTAATTGTGTTAGGAAAGGATCTTAGGCCATTGCTCTTAAATGTCCACTTAGCTTAAATGACCAACCTAAAATCATAGCATATCCCTTATTCCTAATGTTTCGAGCCTAAAATGTACCTATTCTTTTCAAACACCTAATTAACCTAGCCCTGTGAGTTATAAAATCCTGACCCTGGTCCTTCATTGAACATTGTGTACCTTGATTAGGCAAAAAGATTAAGTTGAGGGTGGCTACCAAAAGTGGCCCTAATTTTGAGGATGGATAATGTGCACCTCAACTCAGGCCAAAAGCCTAAGTTGAGGGTGGATGGTGTAAGGGTGAAACACAAAATCGAGGGAGAAAATTAGTAATACAGAGAAAAGGAGAAACAATCTTGTACTGGTTGCAAGAAAAATAAGTAATGCCAAGAAGGGGCACTTCTGGTTCTATCGTCAGTTAAAAACAAAATTGAAGAGTAAAATCAAGGTAAAAAGCTAAAAATTAAAAGAAATCACCCAGAAAACCTTAAAATAGGAGAAAAGGAGAATGAGATGAAACATAACAGAGTTTGTAGGGCAAAAGTGTAAGAAAATGCAGTGTCAAGGAGGGCCTCTAGTCAATATGTTCCCAACATACTATACCAAAGCTCCTGAGCCTACGTTACAAGCCTATAAGTCGTTAAGTGATCCTAGTCCAAGTAGTAGATGGTCTTAAGCATGAGTGTAGGGGCAAGCCTATGGTACTAGGCATGACACATAAATATCTTTTGTGAGAGTGAATGATCTCGCATAGTCACAATCCTATACGTGAAAACATCATTGAAAGTGAGATATGGGACTTATTTTTGTGAAGGCACTTCATTGCATTGTTAGCATTAGACTTATTCAGTGATTTTGGATTATTAATAGTACCTCACTTATCATAATTGTGTAGTCACATGCACTATCTGTATTGGTTTGCTAGATGGCTATTTGATTATTTTTCAAAAAAGCGGTGTGAGTATCTGATTTTATAATTGATGTGATATATGCCACTGGTTTGCAATCTGTGTGTTACTATATTACTTATATAGATTGAGTTCATCGTTTGAGGTTAAGAAACAATTTTAAGTTGAGAATGTTGATGTGCTGTCAAAATGTAGCACTTTTGATGTTTAAAACATGGAATTTGTGTGTCCTCAATATGATGTTAGTCGATTTTATGTGTTTTTGTGTTATATTTTCAAGATTCTAGGGTTGGCCTTGATTTTAGGAAAAAAGTAAAGAAGTTGCTGAATTTGATGAAGTACAAAACCTTTTATGGGTCGTAGTTAATTCCATGGGCCGTGAAGGTTTTTATGGACAATTCCAGTAGATCAGAGATTAAGGACTTTCTAAAGATCCATCATATGAAACACCCCTACATGTCATAAACTATTTAATGGGTCATAGAGGGGTATCATAGATCTGAAGTCCAATTTTCTACTAGAACTTTATGAGACCCCAGTTATAGGTCATGGAATGCAATATAGCCTATTAACCTGTTCTTGATGCATGCCGACCCAGCTAACTTATTGTGTTTAGGACTTGTATTTTAAAAATTATAAACAGGTTTTTAAGTTATTTTTCATTATGTTTATGCATGGTACACAGAAAATTCAATAATTAGAGAGATAAAATAGTGCGATAATATTAGAGAGTTTTGAGAAAGACTTGTACCTTGATTTGATCATTAAAATTGTGATTCTCGTTAAAATTAGATTTGTTTTTTCTTAATTCAATTGTGTAAGTGAAATATTATGCCATTCCAATTCATAAGTCTTGCATTTACACAAATCATGAGTAGCTAAATCCATAAGTAGTGTTGTGGGAACCATGAAGAACTAACAAGGTAAAACCTGGTAATGCATAATTCTTGGAAACTGTGCATGTGTGTATGAATCAATTCTCTTTGTTTTGCGTGTTTTCTAGTGGTGTCTAACATTAAAGCCCCATTAGTATTACTAATTAGTCCCAGATAATAATGAATAAGAAAATGAGATTAATTAACATAATTCAATTGATATGTTCTCGTCTAATCAGTCGAACTACGCAAAGGAGAAGTTGTAATGGGACTAAAACGTAAGGGTTAGTAATGCATACTACGGAGCTGGGACAAGTTATGTAGTGAAATTTCCCTCTCGCCTGGACCAAAGGCTTTGGTGAACTTAACTTACCATCCTTCATACTGCGCACTAGAAAAGAATTAGGTTATGTGGTGATACTAAGTTATAGAATCATGGGGAATGCAATACCCTAGTTTCTCTCCATGTTTTATTTAACTCTTGTATTAGTTAGGTTTACCTTTTCCATTGACTATTGCAACCCCCCACCCCAGGGAAGTAAGTTGGTTAATCACTCAAATTGCATTAAGTGAATTCTCTAAGTCAAGATATTATGACTGACTTGATATTTTGGGATATGGTTGACTTTGATGTGATATTAGGCATGGATTGGTTATCACCTTAACAAGCTATTCTTGACTGTCATGCGAAGACTATAACCTTATCTTTCCCCAACTAGCCTCAATTAGTGTGGACTGAGCACTTAGCTCCTATCCTAAAGGTGTTATTTCTTATATTCATGACTTGATTGATGAAAAATGGATGCGTGGCATATATAGATCATGTTTGGGCTTATTCTCCTTATCGGATGTCTCTAACAAAGTTGAAAGAGTTGAAGGAGCAATTGGATCATTTGTAAAAGAACGGATTTATTCATCCAAGTATATCTCCTTAGGGTGCTCCTATATTGTTTGTGAAGAACAAGGATAACACTATGCATAGGTGTATTGACTATTGCTAGTTGAACAAACTGATTATCAAGAGTAAATATCTTTTGCCTTGCACTTATGATCTTTGATTAGTTACAGGGTGCCCCGGTATTCTCCAAGATTGATTTTAGGTCCGACTAGCATTAGATGAGTTTTCGGGTATCTGATATCCCAAAGATGACTTTCAAGACTCATTATGTGTATTATGAGTTCGTGGTCATGTCATTTGAGTTGACTAATGCCCTGACTGCTTTTACAGAGTTGGTAAATCAAGTGTTCAAGCCCTATTTGTTAATCTCTATGATTGGATTCACATATGATATCTTGGTTTATTCCAAGAGTGAAGTTAATCATGTTAAGCACTTAAGGACCATACTTCATAGATTGACGGAAGAGAAGTTCTATGCAAAGTTCTCAAAGTATGAGTTTTGGCTTGAGTTTGTGGATTTTCTAGGGCATGTGTTGACTAAGGATGATATTATAGTAGATTCGACCAAGGTAGAAGCTATTTGTGAGTTATCTAGGTCTATTTCTATGACTGAGATTTGGAGTATCATTGGGTTAGTGGGTATCATCGATGGTTTCTTCAGAGATTCTGTTATATAGTAGCTTCATTGACTAGGCTAACTCAGAAGGATATGGCATTTCAATAATCATAGGAGTGTGAGGCGTGCTTTCAAAATCTCAAGGATTTATTAACTTTAGAACGTATTCTTACTTTACCCAATAAGGAAGTGCCATTGTAGTGTATTATGATACATCTAGTGTGGATTTGGGTGGTGTATTGATGCAAAGGAGGAAGGTAATAGCATATGCCTTTATGCAGTTGAAGGTGCATGAGAGAAATTACCCTACCTATTATGTAAAGTTGGTTGCGGTTGTGATTGTATCGAAGTTGTTGTGACAATATCTTTATGGGGTGCATTTTGAGATCTCTATCGAGTACTGGAGTCTCAAATACATCGTTTCTCAGCATAATTTGAATGTGAGATAACGTAAGTGGTTAAAGTTGCTTAAGGACTATGATATCTCTATTTTAAATCACCCCGGAAAGGGTAATATGGTGGTAAATGCCTTGAGTCGGATGGATACTATATTTGGAGTATTGCATTCTTGAAGGTTGAGGAGAGACCCCTATTCATGGAGGTTCAGTTGCTTGCTAGGCAGATAGTTCGATTAGATATTTCCCTTTAACAAAGTATTTTACCCTATACTAAGGATAAATCTTCCTTACTTGATTAGATTTGTGCTCATCAATTTGATGATCCCAGTTATGCTTGATTTATAACAAAGTGTTGAGGGGTGAAGCCAAGGTGGCTATTGTTGATTCTGAGGGCATATTGAGGATTAATGATAGAGTTTGTGCACCTAAAGTGGGAGATTAGCTGAGATTGATAATAGAGGAGACCCATTGTGCTACATATTCCATTCATCCGAGTATGGAAAAGATGTACCATAATCTCAAACAACATAATTGGTGGCTTGGGATGAGATGGGATTGAGCTGAATTTGTGACCAAGTGTTTGAATTCTAAACAAGTCAAGTATGAGCACCAAATCCCTGGTGGATTGATGCGGAGGATGCCCATGCCCAAGTGTTAATGGGAGTAGGTGACTATGGATCTTCTTACAGGTTTGCTGATGATAATGGGCAAGTTTGACTCAATTTTGGTAGTGGCTGATCATTTGACCAAGTTGAATCACTTTATACTGATAAAGACTTACTAGCAGTTGGCTAGATTGTACGTCGAGGACATTGTCTGATTGCATGGGGTACCAGTTTCTATAGTATCAAATAGAGAATTGGAGTTCATTTCTCTTTATTGGAAAGCTCTACATCATGGATTAGGTACCTAATTGGATTTGTGTTCACCTTTTAATCCTCAAACTAACAGTTAGTCCGACCATACCATTCAGATATTGGAGCACATGCTTAGGACCAGGATAATTGATTTTGGGTCCCAATAGGACCAACATTTACCATTGGCATAGTTTACATATAACAATAGCTATCAGACCAGTATTTAGATGTCACCATTTGAGGCCTTATATGGCTAGAGGTATAGATCATCAATTGCGGTATTTGATTCAGGTTCAACTAAGGTATTGGGTGTTGATTTTTTTCAGGATGTCACAGACCGGGTCCGACTGATATATAGTAGCGTTTTGATAGCTCAGAGTCGCTACTAGAGTTATACTAACAAGAGAGATAAGCCTCTTGAATTCTATGTCAGTGATAGTGTATGTTGAAAGTTTCACCCATGAAAGTTGTGACGAGATTTGGCAACAAGGGCATGCTCTGATCCAGATTTAATGGCCCCTTTAAGATTTTGAGAAGAGTTGGTGTGGTGGACTATGAGTTATTCTTACCACCATGATTATCCGCGATTTATCCCATTTTTCATCTTCCATACCCAGCCAGTACATTCCAAATATGTCTCATGTGATTTCTTGTGATTTGGTTGAGTTGGGTTTAGACATGTCTTGTGATGAGAAGTCAGTAGCTATATTGGACATGCAAGTTCAGAGATGAGATCCAAAGATATAAAATTTGCCAAAATTCATTGGCGATATTATTCGGTTAATGAGTTTACTTGGGAGTTAGAGTCAGATATACAAGCCAAATATCCTCGCATTGTTTAGGCTTCAGGTACCTCCTTTTCCTTTATATTTGAGGACGAACATTATCTTTAGTGGCTAATGATGTAATGACCTGGTTAATCATTTTTGAGCTAAACTATGAAAATTATTGTTTTGCCCTTTCGTATGTTGCTTTGAGCCAATTTTGAACTATATTTATTATTGGAATAGAAATCCTAAGTTTTTAAAGTTGAAAGTATGAGTTTTGTCATCTTTTGGAATCTTATGTTGTTGAAAAGTAAGTTTTTATACCATTCTGAGTTTCGGGTGTCGAATTGTACATCTATCGATTTGATTCGCTTGGATATGATAAAATTGGTCTATGAGAAGTTAAAGAACTAAATTCAGATATAAAATAAGTTTTTTTAGGCTCAAAGTGGTGTTTTTAGCTATTTTCCAAATCAAAGTTTGACTTTCGTTAATATTCAAAGTTTGGAAGCTTTGATTGAAATTTTGATAGTTCCAACAGCTCTGAATGGTGAAACTAACACCAGAAATGATCTTGTCATAATTTCTGGAGTTGTCGAGCATAATTTTAGATTTTTGATTTTTAAACTAATTTATATGACTTGGATTGTAAAATGTGTTGTGGATACCTCAAAATCAAATTTTGATTATTCCATTGTGTCCAGATATTCAATTCTGGTACAGGTACATATTTGATTTGTGAAATTTTGATTTCGGATGAGTCCTGTGGGGTTGTTCCAAGTTTTTACTTAGCTGTGTAGTTGCTGAATTATCTGGTTTCTTGTGTAATCAAGGTTATTCTCCATGTATGGGGAGAATCCTCAGCATTCGTGGAGGACTGGCAACTTAAACTCTGCATTTGGGAGAGCTTGTTCTGCTGAGGGTAGCTTGCTTGTGATCTATGTTTGAGCCAGCCAGTCCCCATACCTGGAGTAGATGGTGACCCCTCCCTTTTCTTCTCCATATTCCCGGAACTTCATCCGTGTTCACGGAGTACAACTTTTAGTTGAATAGTGTTTAAATGGTGGAACACCATTTTTTGCTCATTTTTATGCACTTCAAGCTTTTTGGGGCAATTTTCGGTGAAAGTATTTGGAGAATGTTTTTGGGTAAGTGTTTCTCAGACTGTTTTAATCATTTTTCATGATTTATATCTTGATTGTATCTTGAATTTCATGATTTTTAATATCCAAAATTGCCATTTTTAATATAGAACCTGATTTTAAAGTCAGTTTCCAAATTCGAAAACTTTGAATTTTAGCCCTAAAATTGATTGTTTCTCCTTTAAGCCAAATTTGTGGCAATATGGGTATTAAAATGCACCTCTTGACACATTGTATCTATTTTCTAGAGCGATTGATTGATTCGGGTATTGTTTTGAGGATTGAGTTGATAGAAAACTTGTCTGAGTGCAATTTCAGCATCGAGGTAGGTTCGACTAGTTTTTGGGGGACTGCATTTGAGTTATCGGATATGATCATGTGATAATTGTAAGATTTACATTGATTTGTGATCGATCCAGTATCATTATGTGATAGAATATAGTGAAAATATGATACTGGTTATGCCAAAATTTGAGTAAATGGTGATCCTATTGATAAGCTGAGATAAATCATCAGAATAGAGATAATTTTTGATATCTTAGTGATAATATAAGACTTGTGATAACTTATGGGTAATGTTATGGTTAATTGGTAATAATTGTGATAAATTTGAGATTTATAAGGGGTACTTGTGGAGTCGTTCTTCATTAGCATCCTGACTGATGATGAGATAGTGATGATATGAGATATATCGATCGTCTTATGGTACTAATTGATACACATTATGTATCCCATTTAATGTGATGGTTATTTTTACATACTAATTGGAATTTATATTTCTATTATGTATATTCATGAAAGGGTGCATTGGTAGGTACATATCTTGTACTTGAAAGGTTACATTGGTATGCAGATATCTTATTCATGAAAGGTTGCTCTAGTATGTATATATCTTATTGAGTATTCTCCGAGATGTAAAGAGGGTTTTGTGTGTAATTCTAGTAAAGGGTGTATTTCTGAAGTTGGATCTATGAACATGTAGATGAGCCATAGAAGACTCTATGAGTCATAGATTTAGTCTCGCGCCCTAAGGATTAAAGGATGAGGACTTTCTGAAATTTCACCAGACAAAACCTTCTATGGCCATAGTTTCTTTTATGGGTCGTAGAGGGAAGTCATAGAGGTCATGTCCAGAATTGAAGCCACAATTAATGAAAGTCCAACTACTAGCTGTAAATCACTATACGGTCCATAGAGTACCACATAGAGCTTGCCAACTAAGTTGTCCCATTTTGATTTGAATTTGTATTTTAAGTACTGTAAATAGGTTTTCAGATTATTTTTCTTAGAGAGAGAGGGGAGAACGATGAAATAAATATTATAGTTTTGGTAAACTTTGATTTCATGTTCTAATATCAATCTTCTGATTATTATTGAAGCTTTGGATTTTCTCGTGCTTAATTTCATTGTGTAAGTGCTCTATTATGTTATTCAAATTCATAAGTCTTGCATTTACACTGATCATGAGTAGTTAAATCCACAGGGGATGTGGGAACCATGAAGAACCAACAAGGTAAAACAGAATAATTCATAAAGTTTGAAAAATGTGCATGCATATACTAATTAATCCTCTTCATTTGGAATGCTTTCTAATGGTGGCCAACATTAGAACCCATTTAATGTTACTAACTTAACAAAGGTAATAATGAACACGAAAAGAGATTAATTAACAGGATTTGATTGATGTTACTGGCCTAATCAACCGAACTAGGCCAAGTGGAGGTTGTACTGGGAAATAGGTAATGGTTAGTAATGTCATACTATAGGAATGGATGAAATCACATAGTGAAATTCGCCTCTCACTAGGAGAATGGATTTGGTGAACTTAACTTACCATCTGCATGCTACGCACTGGAAAAGAATTTAATTATCTGTTAATGCCAAGTTAGGGAATCATGGGGAACACAATACCTTAGTTCCTCTCCATATTGGTTTAATACTTGTTTTAGGTTAGAATTAATTTTTACTAGTTATTATCAAACCACCACCACCTTCGAAGAGATAAGTTGGTTAACAAATCCAAATTGCAATTAAATTCTTCTAAGTGTACCATATTCCTTTGGGTTCAAACCTAACCTTGGTTAGGTTCTATATCTTGACAATGACTGCTTTAGCCTCAAAAAAAGACTTGTAGCTTGGGTAACATCAAGATTTTGGCATCTTTGCCAGGGAATATGGCTAGACTTGTCTAATTCACCTAAGTAGGGAATTAATCCTTATTTCCCACTTTTTATGTGTGTTTGTCGTTTTTGTTTTATTTTATGGTATAAGTGCAATATATGCCGAACACGTGAAGTCAAGGGATACCCTTGACTCTATTAGACCTAGAGATCCAGAGATTATTGAGATGAATACCCCAAGAAAATGCAAGAATCGTGGCTAAGTCTGAATTGAAATGGGAATAAGAATGCCAACAATGAAAACCTACCTCCTCTTGAGGACATTACTACACAACCACAGGACTTCAATCCTGAAGCTTATCAGTGGAATCAATATCAGTTGAACCTTATGGTATGGAGGTGACTGGATCTATTGTGTTACCACTGCTACCAATTGACACAAAGTTTGTGGTTTCGAGTGGATTGCTTCAGATGCTGCAGAATTATGAGTTTTTCATTAGCATACCATCAGAGGATCCGTATAGCCATCTACACAATGTTGCATTTATCTACAAGAGTGTGATGAGAGCACAAAATTTATTTATGGATGTTGTAGGACTTCATGTCTTTCTTTTATCTCTAACAGGCAATGTAGCACTATGGCTATATGAGCTCCCACAGAGTTCGATCACCAATTGGATTGAGTTATAGAAGGCCTTTCTAGAGATGTACTTTCTAATATTGAAGAATCTTAAGTTGAAAGACCAAATGAACAACTTTGAGAAACTTCCTAGTGACTCAATCAGTACTACATGGGAGCAGTTCATAAAGTACTTGAGGTGTGTATCGGACCACAAAATTGTTGATGATCTTAGTGGAGATCATCTATTGTGCCCTGGATGAGAATAGTCAGTCTTGTGCTAATACCATTATAGAGGTCATGTTCTTAGATCAACCATTTGCAAGGATCACCAAAATGATGGAAAGGGTAGTCAAGACTAATCATTCATAGAGGTAAAGAGACAGAGCATCCACTATAACATTGTGGGTTGTTAGTATTGGTTTGGAGAAAGCTAAAACAAATGAAAAGATAATGCAAGAGCTTGTCCAAATCTATACAAGTATGGAGTTGCAGAATCAGGAATGGGTTATTGCAATTGCTTATCAACCTCTATGAGCACCCATATATGATGACCCCTACTATAAGGAGGAAACTTACTTCATTGTTGATTAGACGGGGGGTTTCCAGACCAAAGCCCAAGGGTCCAATCAAGACCATTAGCACCAAGGTCAAGGAAACCAAGGTTAGAACTTTAATCATGATTGAACTTTCAGAGACAACTGCAGAGGGTTCTATTGAAAGAATAGGTTCCAAGAAAAAGATACATATTGGTGGCACACTTATTGTTACAAAAATGGTCTTTATGTGCCACCACACAACCACGACACCAATGCTAGTAGTTCCAAAGTTAAGGACATATTTGATCACCTGTTGAAGAAAGCTAAGATGCAAGATGGGACTTTGAAAGATATGAAGTACAAGATCTCCAGCATAAATCAGAAAATTGAGTTTCATTCTAGTGCCATCAAGCATCTTGAGCAATAGTTTAGTCAAGTATCAACTCAACCAAATTAGTGCCAAAAGTTCCACCTACCTACATAGTTCAGAGTCCAAAGAATGAAGAGTTGTGGTATGTTGGTTACTATTCGTGTTGGCAAGAGTACCATTGATCCTCCCATGCTAGTTGATGAGGCTGATATTTGAGAAGAGATAGTTAAGGTCGAGGATACAGATACCAAAGATGATCATGGCAAGGATGGGGGTAAGTAATGCTGCAGATTTGTCTAAAAAGCTGAAACCTATACATAGGCCTTCCCTCAGTGAGTTATAAGGAAGGATTAGGAGGGCAAGTTCAAGCACATTCTCTCCATGCTAAAACAACTCTCTATCAACATCCATCACATTGAATTGTTGAAGAAGATACCAAGGTATGCAAAGTTCATGAAGTATCTTGTCATGAAGAAGCGTACTGTGAGTCAGGAGCTCTTCCAAGATCTTTGGCATTATAGTGCAATTACGACAAGGTCCTTGGTTCAAAAGTGAGAAGATCCTGGTGCTTTTACCAAACCCTATATGATTAGGGATATGGAGTTCACAGGGGTATTGTGGGGTCTCAGTCCCAGCATAATCTAATGCCCCTTGCAATCTTCAAGAAGCTAAGACTAGGAGCCCCTACTCTGACAAGCATGCAGTTGTTGATGACTGATCGTACGGTGAAAAATCCTATAGAGAAATTCTATGATATGCTTGTCAAAGTTGACAAATTCGTATTACCCATAGACTTTGTGATCCTAGATTGTGAAGTTGACTTTGACATCCCAATTATCTCGGGAAGGTCATTCCTAGCTATTAGCCAAGCACTAGTGGATATAGAAGTTGGTAAACTTAGGTTTTCCTTGAACGACGAAGAAGTTATCTTCAAAATCTATCAATTAATGAAGAGGCCAGATGATTTAAAGAACGGGGTTTGGGCACTTGGTGAAGTATGAGTGACTAAGTTGTCCAAGTTGTGCCATGACAATAAATTAGGCGATGCTCGGGAGGCAAGCCAAGATAGACTCTGGCGCTTAGGCACCCACTGATGTTTTTCTGACCTTGGCACTTTATTTCTTATTTTTATGTGCACTGAGTACAATTCACCTCTTTTTCAATAGGGTGTGGGTAGTTATAGGACTCAATAAAGTCTAAGTAGTGTTGGCCTATAACTACCCCAATTTTTGAATTCGAGGGTTTTTCTTGCTTGTGTTCTTTTTCCCCATAGATATTTAATTTCTGTTAAACAATATGTTTAGGATGTTTAGGTAGTATTTATAGCATATAGTATTGATATTCATGGCATATATGTGTTTTTATGCTTTTTTGTGAAAAATAATGCCCACAAAATTTTTGATTAGTCTTTAGTTTAGATAGCAACCATTCATGTTTAATTGTGTTCACAGTGTTTGTTCTTATAAGTGAGGAAAAATTAAGCTAAAAGCATGATCTGAGAAACTGTGTTCGTAATGTAATTAGTGCCATGTGAGTGCAAGCATAACTTGCTAAATTCATGTACCGTGTTTCAATTCAAAACTTACCCTATTAATCTGATGTAGACTGTAGGTTAGTCAGATTAGGAAAGGATCTTTAGCCATTTTTCACAACAGTCTACTTAGCCTAAATAACCAACAAAAAAAATGAAATATCCCTTTATCCTAATGTTTGAGCCTGGCATGTGCCTTTTCTTTGTAAAACCCTAAGTGACCTATCCATATTAGTTGGAAAATTCTAAAATTGGCCTTGGTCCTTCTTTGAACACTCTGCACCTTGACTGAGGCAAAAAGCTTAAGCTGAGGGTAGCTACAAAAATTGGCCCAGGTTCCAATGTTAGATAAGTGCACCTCAACTCAGGCCAAAAGCCTAGTTGAGGGTAACTAGTATAAGGGTAAGACACAAAATGAGGGGGAAAGATAGTGATACATGGAAAAAAAAAGGAAACAAATGTGCACTGGGTGCAAGAAAAAAAAGTGATACCTTAGTTATGAACTACAAAGAAAAATAAAGTGCAAATACAAGGCAAAGAAATAAAAAATGAAAAGAAAGCACCCAGAAAGCTTGAAATAGGATAAAGGAGAATTGAATGAAAATAATAGTGTTGGTAGGGCTAAAGTATAGAAAAACAAAATGTCAACGAGTGTAAAGTCACTATGTTCCCAAAACGTCCTACCAAAGCATCCTGAGCCTACGTTACAAGCCTGTGAGGTTTGAAAATGATCCTAGTCCAAGTGGTCATAGGTCTTAAGCAAGAATAAAAGGGGCAAGCATATTGTATTAGGCATGATATATGATTGTCTTTTGTTAGAGTGAGTGATTTTGCATAGTTCCAAGATTATACATGAAAACATTATCATGAGTGAGATATGGGAGTTCTTTCTATGAAGGCATTTGTATTGCATTACTAACATTAGACTTCTTCAGTGATAATGGCTTATTGACGGTTACCTTACTTGTCATAGTTGCATTGTCACATGAATAATTTGTGTTGGTTTGCTTGATAGCTATCTAATTGTATTTTGAAAAGTGTGTGGGTATCAGTACTAAAGTTGATGAAATGTATGCCATTAGACTAAGGTTTGTGAGTTACTGTGCTGCTTATGTAGATTGAGTCCATCACTTGAGGACAAGCAATAATTTTAAATTAAGCGTGTTGACTTGTTATCAAAATATAACACTTTTGATGCTTAAAACTCAGAATTTTGTGTGTCCTCAATGCGATGTTAGTAGGTTTGATGAGTTTTTAAATTTGTTTTGTAGGATTTCAGAGTTAGTATTATTTTGGGGGAAAATATGCATAAGTTGCTGAAATTGTGGATACACAAGACCCTTTATGGGCCATAAAGTATTCTATGAGATGCAAAAAGGGTTTCATGTGCAATTCTAGTAAAGGTTTTATTTCTGTTGTTTGATCTATGAACATGTAGACGAGCCGTAGAAGTCTTTACAAGTCGTAGAAGTCTTTATGGGCCATAGATTCTGTCTCGTACCTTAAGGACCAAAAGATGAGGACTTTCTGAAATTTCATTAGACGAAACCCCCTACGGAGCGTAGGATCTTTTACGGGCCATAGAGGGTTGTCATAGAAGCAAAGTCCAAAATTGAATCAAAAGTTTAGGAAAGCCCAATTACGAGCTGTAAATCACTATACGGACCATAGAGCACCTTATAGAGCTTGCCGACCCAGCTGTCCTATTTTATTTTTGTATTTATACTATAAGTACTTTAAATAAGTTTTTAGGTTATTTTACTTAGAGAGAGAGGAGAGAATAATGAAAGAAACGTTAGAGAATTTGAGAAACAATTGTAAACTTTGATTTCATCTTCTAATTGTAATCTTATGATTCTCATTGGAGTTTTGGGTTTCTTGTGCTTAATTCATTGTGTAAGTTTTCTATTATGTGTTTCAAATTCATCAGTCTCCAATTTAAACTAATCATACATAGCTAAATCCACAACTAGGGTTGTAGGAACCATGAAAAACTGATAAGGTAAAATCAGATAATTAGTAATTCTTGAAAAGTGTGCATGCATGTATTAATTAATTCTTTTTGTTTTGAATGATTTATAATGGTGGACAACATTAGAACCCCTTATTGTTAGTGATAGTACCAATGTTGTAATGAATAGAAAAGAGATTATTTAACAGCATTCGATCAATGTTTCTTCCCTAATCAGCCGAACTGGGCGAAGGAGAGGTTGTACTGGGATAATAGGTAAGGGTTAGTAACGTCACATTGCGGTGATGGACAAGAAGTTTGAACCCCATCTAATTTTTTGTTTTTTTATCTAATTTGCACGTCACATTGCAGGGATAGACTAAGTCACGTAGAGAAATTCACCTCTTGCCTGGGACAAAGGGTTTGGTAAACTTAACTGACCATTTTGCATGATATACATTGGAAAGGAATTCGATTATCTGGTAATACTGAGCTAGGGAATAATGGAGAACACAATACCATAGTTCCTCTTTATATTGTTTTAACACTTGTTTTAGGTTAGAATTACTTTTTTACTAGTTATTATCAACCCACCCCCCTCCCTTTTGGAGATAAGTTGGTTAATAAACCCAAATTGCAATTGAACTCTTGTAAGTCACCATATTCCCTTAGGTTTGACCAAAATCTTGGTTAAGTTCTATATCTTTACAATGACCACTTTAGCCTCAAAAAGGAGGTGTAACTTGGGAAACATCATAGAGACTCTTAATTATTACATAATTGTTCCATTTCACCTACCATATCGGTTGAACCTATTGGATACATTTTGGTGTACTCACCACTACTTTGTTTTCTCTCTACAGATAGAGCATAGGGACCCGTACAGGGTAGTTGATTCACTCTAGCAGAACTTTTTTCGAGTTATCCAGATCTTAGCGATGAGATGCAGACTTCGAGTCTTCATGGATCATTGAGATTTATTTTATTATTTCTTTTCAGACTTTGTATCTGATATTATCAATTTTGTGTTCCATTTGAGACAGTTGTATTTACTCTATCGCACCACTTTAGATGCTCTTGTAGTTGTGACTCTACACTTTGAGATTTCATATGTCATGTTGTGATTGTTTTTACTTTACTTTATTTTCTTTAGTTGCGATCTGATTTTGGGCCATTATGGAAGTATATTGAGGAAGATAATGCTACAAAAATTTTGAGAGCAAATTCAAGTCTTCAACAGATCAAAAATCACGAAGAGTAGATTGCAAAAGTCCAAAAGCCTTGTCCTTTCATTCACGTAGCCATCTTAGATTCATTTTTTACAAGGCTCATGACATGTGAATCTGCCAAAGAAGCTAGGGTTATGCTAAAGATAGAATTCTGGGGAAGTGATTGGATGAGTAAAATGCAAATATTAAACATAGAAAAAAGAATTTAAGATGTTAAGAATGAAATAGATCAAAAAGGTTAAATATTATATTTATCTTATTATGAAAATTATCAATCAAATCAGGTTGTCAGAGAGGGCAGCGGAAGGGGGAGGGGGCTATTAATAAATTAGAGGATTTTTGATAAGGTGACGGCGACATTGTTAGTAAATTTTGAAGAGAAAATCTCCTCAATTGAAGATACTTAGGGCTTTCAAACACCTATTAAGATCTCTTCAAAAATCTACTTCTTGCAAGTATTTAATGCTTACAAAAATCCTATTACATTATCCTACCATCATGTATCTACTAGTTTCTTCAAATAACGTAATATTAGTTGAGAACAATAATTTTTCATTATGAGTAAATGTTCTTGGTTATGTTACTTTTTTCAAGAAAAGCATGATATTTACTAAAATTTTCTACTGTGCTTAGGTCCTAAGTTGATATGCTATTTTTAATTGCCAAACTAGTTAAACCCTAAATTTATATGAACGGCTATGAATTTCCGAGTCTTACTTCAAACTTAAGAAAAGTATTAGAGTAAATACAGTGAAGCATGAAAAGTATGCTTCTAGAGAATTTTGAGAGAACTTAAGACAATACTAACTTGGGCTAAGTTCCAAAGAGAAGAAAAGCAACACTTTCAACAAATATATTCTATTAAGTAGGAGCATATAATTACTACTTTTTGAAGTAGTATTGAGCATAGATATAGATGAGAGTAATAATATCTTGAACTGACACATTACTATTATTGTATGTCTGACAATAACAACAACAACACACCCAATAGAATCCGTAAATGGGGTTTGGAGAAGGTAGAATGTACGCAAACCTTACCACCGCCTCACAGAGGTAGAGAAGTTGTTTCCTGGGAACTCTCGTATCAAAAACACATACACAAAATAAACTACATATGGGAAAAGGAAAGTAAAAGAAAGAGAACAAAAAATGTGACTAATAAGAAAAAACACATAATATTAAATAAAATATGATAAAATTAACATATCAAGACAGAAAGTGACAACACAAGATATCCAGGTAGTGAAAACATGCTTAGAGTAGAAAAATATAACACTAATAATAACAAATATGATGTGAAGACATTACTACTCCTACTAACCTACTATATCACACAGTCAGTTATTGACCTACCCCTACTCATGTATTAGCCCTACTCTAGTACATAACCTCCACATTTTTCTATCTATGATTATGTCCTCAGTGAGATGAAGTTTTACCATATCTTGTCTAATCACTTTCCACCAATACTTTTTTGATCTACCTCAATCCCTCCGCGTATCCCCTAAATCTAACCTTTCGCATTTCCTAATAGGAGTCTCAATACTCCTTCTCTGGACATGTCCAAACTAATGCAGTCTCACTTCCCTCATCTTATCAACCACAGGGGCCACCTCTAGCCTCTCCCAGATGATCTTATTTCTAATCCTATCACTCCTAGTATGTCCACACATCCATCTCAACATCCTTATCTCTGTAACCTGCATCTTCTGAACATGTGAATTCTTAATTGTCCAACACTCCACCCTATATAATAAAGTTGGTCTAACCACCATTCTGTAAAACTTACCTTTAAGCACAGTTGGTATCTTTTTATCACACAGTACTCCCGAGGGAAGCCTCCATTTCATCCATACTTCCCTAATACGATGTGTAACCTCATTGTCCATGTCACCACTACACTGCATGATGGATCCAACATACATAAAGCTTTCTCTCTTAGGAATAGTTTTAGTAGCAAGCTTTACTTCAATGTTTGTTACATCTCTAGCAACATTGAATTTACACTCCAAGTTTTTTATTTTGGATCTGCTTAATTTGTACCCTTTGAATTCCAAAGTATCCCTCGAAACCTCCAATACATCATTAACATTGGCTCGAGACTCATCAATTAGTACTATGTCATCTGCAAAAATATACACTATGGTACCCCCTCCTAGATAGACTGTGTCAGCTCAACCATTACAAAAGTAAAAAGAAAAAAGATTAACACAGATCCTTGATAGAGTCCCATCTCAATAGGGAAGAACTTTGAGTCTCCTCACACCGTTCTTACCCAAGTTCTGGATCCATCATACATATCTATTATCACCTTAATATACACTATTGGCACACTTTTCACCTCTATGCCTCTCCATAGAATATTCCTCGGCACTTTGTCATATGCCTTCTCCATGTCAATGGCCACCATATGAAGGTCCCTCCTTCTCTCCCTATATTTCTCCACTAATCTCCGAATAAGATGGATTGCTTCAATAGTTGATTGTCCGTGCATAGATCTGAATTGATTCTCGAAACTAGACACTACTTTTCTCACTAATATCTCCACCACCCTCTCCCAAACCTTCGTAGTGTGACTTAAAAACTTGATACCCCTGTAATTGTTATACCTTTGAATATCCCCCTTATTCTTGTACAATGGAACCATTGTACTCCTCCTCCATTCATTGGGCATCTTAGTGGTCTTCATAATAGTATTTAACAACCTAGCCAACCACTCAATACCCTTCTTACCTATGCTCTTCCAAAAATCCACCAGAATTACATCGGGTCCGATCACTCTCGCTCAGTTCATCCTACTAACAACACTTCTAACTTCCTCAACTCTAAAACGCCTACAATATTACTGAACATTTGAGTTCACGAATATTGAGCCTATTCTAATTCATTATCATGTTAATATCTTTCATTGTGTAAGTTAGCCATGCCAAGTAGTTCGCTTGAGACCAGAAATGATTTGCTAGTGTTGGCTACGTCTAGGGTATAGGCTCGGGTCATGACAAACTTTGTATCAAACCATAGAGTTCAAGTGTCCTAGTATGTATATGAATTCATGTATAGTAAAGTCTTGCTTAAATATGTGTTATGCACCACACTAATAATTAGGAGGCTATAAGACATTTAGAAGATGTCTCTCATTGTTTCATACTCTAGATCATGTAATAGAGGTGTCCCATAAGAAAACTTATTCAGGTTAATGTGTTCCTTAGATCCATTCAACTAGACTCATAATCTAGGTGTTTGACTTCTTGTTGATGAGTTACTTTTCTAATAGATAAAGCCTTTAGAAAGCAAAAACACTCGACAAGGATTAAGAGGAGCTAATTAGCGCGTCCAAGTCTATTTACTCAAAGAAATGCATCCTTCTTCATATTTAGTAGTGCATTTGAGTTAAGGTAAGACTTACTTACAGATTCTCTTCTCTAAACCTTTCTTTAAATGTTATCCTTGAGAGGGAACTCATAGCTCTAAATGCTTCGTATTTCCCCTTGAGAGAGTATGATTAGAGGCTTTGCAAACCATAAGTTATAGAATGATCCTAGAGCTAGAAATAATTAGAAACAACAGAGGGGGAATAATGGTTGATTGAGGCATGTAGTTAAGCACTATGTATCTACAAGCTAAGTAATAGAGTAGTTAAGTCAAGTCTCTTTCTGGATTCAATTACAGAATAATAAGTATATTCTAGATTTCATGATAGAAGTAGAGTAAAAGTTGTTAGTTTGGATGAGTTAAAAGTACATTCAAATCAGAAAGGAGTTTCTGTTGATTTGTTATTTAGTAAAGACAAACTATAGGTGTTGAATAGGATAGAGTAGCCATGAATTGATACATCTAAGCTAGGCTTATAATTTTGATAAGATAGCCCTGTGATATTCATAGAGTTATCAGCTTAACCAGGTAATGATGTATAACAAATGGGTATGTAGCACCTAGGTTTTGGAAGAGGACTCAACGAGAAACTATAACTAGGTAGTCTAAATGATATAGATTGACTACTTGTCGTCATGTCTTAATAGGTGAATATTTGTTAGTTTCATTTAGTAGTCATAAGTTGGTATAGTATGTGATAAATTATATTTCCATGTGTGTTTAATACTAGACACTGACCTTGAACTTGAATTAAGTGACATGATGAAAAAGATGGAGCATAAAAGTGATGATGATAGGCATATATTTGCTCTTATAGGTTTGACATGGTGTAAGTAAGGAATTAAGATGCTATTGTCACGACCCAAGTCTAGAACGGAGACATGACACAGCGAATGAGAACCCAAATGGATACCCAACAAGCCTGTTAAGCATGCATGGCACATCCTTGGTTTTGCAAAAGCATAAAAGAGCAATAAACATATACCACATAATTTCTAAGGGAACCGGAGCTTTGGGATCATGTTATGGGGATGTTATGGGGAAGAGGATTTGTATGAATTACATAGCAATTAAGTCTAAGGGACAGGTAAGTATGACTCATGCTATGGGGGCATTTAGGGACTTAGGACTTCCATCACATCCATCCACATATGACAAACATAGAAGGGAAAAAGGGACTAAGGGGAGACTTCACAAATATATAATGAAAATAGGAGTCAAGCTCGATACCTAAATTACCATATCAAACAACACTTCTAATATGAGTGGAATAGGGGCCAAGACATCTCCCACTCTCACCTTCAAAAGATAAAAAGTCTAAAATAGGTAAGTCTTAACAAAAGAATGAAAGTAAAGAGGATATTGTTCCTAAAATGGAAGACTTAACAATAGTAATCTTCAATGGATACCAGCTACCCATGAGGAGGAGGAGGATGAATAGGGGCTCCGTTCCCTACATGGTTAGATCATGTAGGCAAAAAGTATATGTTGGTACATAGAATGTACTAAGTATATGAGGTGTAATGCAATAGAATGTACTAAGTATATGGGGTGTAATGCAACAAAGATCATAAGCCATAATAATAAAGATTCATAATCATAATCAATAGGCATAAGCTCGATATGACATATATAATTAATGATTACGTTAAAACATGCATGAAGATAGTCAAACTTGCATAATATATCATATATAAGTGGGAGGAGACCCTAACCGACATATAAGACCAAGCGAGCTACTACCTGAAATACCGATGTTCACTCTACACAGAATAAAGGAATGGTTAACTTGCCAAGGTAAACCAAGCATAACCCCACATAGTGGGTAACATGAACTAGTTTAATCCACTAGTAAAAACCCATTTAGGTAAAATAAAACAAATCTGTGGTGGAACATAGTTTAGAGACCAAGACTTTATATAAGGAACCCTTGGGTCGAGCCCCCACCTTAAGTCTCATTCTGTACTAGGTCTAGTCCCACAGAATACTTGAGATAATCATAACTTGCATATCTTATAGATCATGATAACATGGCATGAGTATCTCATTCAAATACATGACCCTTACAGATGGAATATACCTTCTACTAAAGGGTAAAAAGCATAGCATATACATGACCCATCTAGTAAGCATTGTATCATACATAAGGGTAGAGATTGTAATATACATGAACCATTCTATTGAGCATTAGATATAGTACATGAGGGTGAAATAGTTATCATGCACTACACTTCTATAGCCGGTGAACTTCAAACCGATGAACTTCTATAGCCGCTTCTTTATTGCTATAACCAACATGAGCTACACTTCCCATGGACACTCTATTAGAGCATCAATCACAATATTATATTTGTCGGGATGATAGTGCACATTCATGTTATAATCCTTGAGGAGTTCTAACCTTCTTTGCCTTAAATTGACATCCTTTTATGTGAATACATACTGGAGACTTTTGTGGTCAGTAAATATGTCTACATGAACACTATACAAATAATTTTCCATATTTTTAAAGAAAAATTCTACGGCCACCAATTTATGATCATGATATGGGACAAGTTTACTAAAGGAGCTTTCTCTGTACAAAAGCAAAATTGAATAAAGGAAAGCAATAGTTCAACAAAAAGAATAGGGGAAATCATGATGGAGGAAACAATAGTAGAGAATTGAAGCAAAAGTTTCCTCCCTACAAATATTGCAAGAAAACTACACATCTAGAATAATATTATTGGTGGAGAATTGATATTGTATGTGACAATTGTAAGAAAACGAAGTACATATCTAAGGTTTGCAAATCCAGAACAAAGGCCTATGGAGCTTTACAAGCATAAATCACAGAAGCTTCAGATGCACATGCGGAGCAACTCTTTGCAATTTCACACTTTTCAACCATTGGATCCTTTTATTGGTGGCTTCTGGATAGTGATTACAAATATTACTTGTGCAATGATGCTGAAATGTTGAAATTCCTTAATGATACTTGCAAATCTGAGGTAAAAGTGGAAAATGGTGAGGCAGTGTCTGTCAAAGGCAGAGGTACAGTGTCTACCTCAATAATATCAAGCATGAAAACCATACCTAGTGTTTTGTACCCACCTAATATGTGTCAAAATTTGATGAGTGTTGGATAAATGCTTGAAAAATAATTATTCTCTGCATTTTAAGAACTGTGAATGTTTTGTTTCTAAACCTTCCAGAGTAGAACTGTTTTGTCTAAAGATGAGAAATTGGATTTTTTTAGTGGACTAGGAGAAAATAACTAAGCAGGCTTACACCATTACTTCACAAACATGTACAAATCGATGGCATAAAAGTTTTGATCAATTTAATCTGAGAAGCATCGCAAAGATGAAAAAGAAAGATCTAGCGCATATGCTTGAATTTCTTTCTAATGATCATGTTTGTGAAACCTACCAGCAAAGAAACAAAAGAAAATTACCATTTCAATCAAATCAAGTATGGAGGGCTAACCAGAACTTTAGCTCATTCATACATATGTTTGTGACCCAATGAAAATAGATTCCTTGAGTGGAAATAGACTCCTTGAGTGGTAACAAATATATTATCCTCTTTATTTATGAATACACCGAAATTTGTTGGGTTTATTTCATTAGATTGAAGAATGAAGTCTTTAATGTTTTAAACAATTTGAATCTTTAGTAGAGAATCAATGTAATCTCAGTATTATAGCTTTGAGGTCTGACAATGGAGGAGAATGCACTTCTACTAAGTTTATGGAGTTTTGTAATAGCACAAGTGAATGTCAATTGACATTACCATACACTCCAAAACAAAATGGTATGTCTGAAAGGAAGAACAGGACAGTAATAGAGATGGCCAGGCATTTTTTTCTTGGAATGATGATTCCAAATCAGATTTGGGCGGAGGTAGTAAACACCTCAGTATATTTGCTGAATAAATTACCTACTAAGGCCTTGCAGTACATGACTCCATATGAAGCTTGGTATGGGAACAATTCATCAGGTATAATATACCTAGCACGACACAATCCTAGGCCCTAGACATGACACAGTAAATGGGGAACCAGAAGAGACCCCAAACAAGCCTCTTATCATAACATTAACAATTCATCAGGTATAGTATACCTATCACGACCCAATCACGAAAGTAAGTAAACAACAACAAGAGAGCATAAAAAATAAGGGTAAGGGACTTAGGAGAAGTCTTTCATAGCATTAATAATTAAGAGTCAAAAGAAGTCATATGTCAGAGCATAATTACAGTACTTGTACAACAATACCTCTAAACTTAGAATTGAGCAGGGGCCAAGACAACTTTCTCGGCTCACCCTCATAGTCAAAAGCATACAACAAAAGAAAGAGAGTATTTGCATAACATAAGATCAAAAGATATCATCCTCAGGTTTGAGGACTCACCAAACTTGCTTCGAAGATAGTACTATCCATGTGAAGGAGGAAGATGATAAAGTGGAGCTCCGGTTCCTACATAGTAACATCGTGTAGGCATAGAGCATATATTAGTACGTATGAATATACTAAGTGTGTAGGATGCAATGCAAAAAGATATAAGCAACATAATCAAAATGCTTAATTAGGTAATAAATGAGCATAATAGGCATGCATGAATGATGCTTGAAGTAAATTATGCTTATATAGAACATATTACAAGTGTAGGAAGAGTCCATCCTTATAGACCAAGCAAACTAATACTCAAAATCCAAGGCCTACCACTTCCTTGGGAGGCGATTGGGGTACATAGCCCCCAACATGGTAGTACAGGCCTACCACACCCCACACGAGGCAATTGACGTACATACCCCCTAATATGGTGGCATGGGCCTACCACCTCCCAAGCAAGGTGATTGAGGTACATAACTCCCAACATGGTAGTTCGGTCCTACCACCTCCCAAATGAGGCGATTGAGATACATATCCCCAACATGGTAGTACGAGCCTACCAACCCCCACAAGAGGTGACTGAGGTACATACCCCCCTCCCCAACATGGTAGCATAAGCCTACCAGCCCCCGAACGACGTTATTTGTCAACTTGCAATACTTGAGATACTTGTCATGAAATCGACACAAACATACACTCATTTCATCATCATAGAGTCACTTAACTCATATGTCATGCATTAGACCTTCAATATCTAAAGATTCCATAACCGGACATTTTATTAAACACTTGGCGGGTGTGTAATGCTAGTACAAAATCATGCAAATAAAGGGTGAAATCATGTGAGAAAAATCAATGCAAAACTACCCACCAACACTAGGTAATACCCTCATGCAAGATACATCAAAAGCCCTTATCAAATCACATAATGGATCACAGACTCATAGCTCAAAACATGCTTAAACAGTCACATTTTTATGAAACCCCACCATAGTTTACAATCAACTTTCGTAGTAAGAGATACCCATAGATAATCTAACTTGAAAACATGCACTTTAGGTAAAAATGAAGGTTGGACACCATGCATGAAAGGACCCAATGGTTGAAACCCACATACCTTAACTTTGAAAATTTTTGTGATGAAGATTTGATTGAGAACTTGAAGCTTGAATGAAATCCTTGAGATTCGAAATAAGATTGGGACACTTGAATTTGGGTAAAATATTTGTCTAAGTGTTAAATATGGTTTTTTGGGAATGTCTTGTATGATATAGAGTTGAAATATGACTAAGTATACGTGTTTCTATGCATGGGAAGGCTTATACTGAGACTCCAAAGCCTTAGGCTCAATTAAAAAAAACTGGCAACAAAATATACTACTCCATGACGGCTCCGTGACAATAAGGAGGCCCACTGGAAATGAAATTTTTGGTGAAATCAAATTTCACTACGGGTCCTCTAAAATTCAGGTTATACCCATTTCCTACTCAATTTTGCCTCCTGAACAATAATATGATATCGGATTTTTGATATCACACACGAATTTTGAGATATATAGAAATTACGAATATGGGCGTATCCAAGGCACATTTTCAGGAATTTTTTTAGGGCATTTCAATGCCATCTCAGAATCTTTGTGGGTGTATGTTATTATCAAGTTCCAAAGTCAAAGGGGGATAAGCTAGAAAACAAGGCTCGGAAGGGCATATTTATGGGTTATAGTTCATCCAAAGGATACAAGATTTTCTATTTTAAAATAGTAAAACTAATTCTAAGCGAAGAAGTATAGATTGATGAATCAGCTACTTGGAATTGGAAAACTCCGAAGACCACTTTTTTTTATTTAAAAGAGCAGCCTCAACTTGCGGAAGATGAACTAGTAGATGGCATACCAATGTGGGGCACTCGACCCTTAAACGATGTCTATCAACAATGCAATTTTGTTGTATATGAACCAACAAGCTATGCTGAAGAACAAGATTCTCAAGCATGGAGGAGAGTTATGCAAGAAGAAGTAGACATGATCAAGAGGAATGGAACATAGTACCTCGTTGATAGGCCGAGAAATCACAAGGTGACTGGTGTAAAATGGATTTGCAAAACAAAACTCAATCCTGATGCCTCAGTTTGCAAGTGCAAGGCAAAGAATTGGTGTTCGTCAAGAAAATGCCAAGTAGTATTAGCCAATTGACATTTCTTAACTTCCAGCTTAGTGTTTTTACTATTTTTTACTCAGTTTTTAGTTTAGTACTTTCCTATTTTAGTTTTTAGTTTAGTACTTTCCTATTTTCTAGCAACAGACTCAGTCAAAGTTAGTTGCTTATTAGTGGACCTTTATGGCTGATTAGGGGGACATTATGCTATTCAGTTTTTATACACTTTGTAAGTGGCTAATAGATAGAGAATAACAATTTTTTCTTGTATAAATTCAGATGTTCTCCATGTTAATATTATGCTGCAATTTTAACCTCTTTATTGTGCTTTTTATACTTAGTTTAATTTCAAGAGTATTTACTACTTTAACAATGGACAAATAGGCATGTGTGGAGCGAGATTGATAAGGCAATGTGTTATGTAAAATGAGTGCTTCAACATGGTCGTATCTGTGCTCAGTTTCTTGAAAATCATTTTTCAGGTCACTCTCCTATCCAACTGGAATGCACACCATGCACTGATATAAGAAGGAAACCATTTAGGTTCCTGAATATACTTACCGAGTATGAACAATTTCTACAGGTGGTGATGATTGTTGGAAGCATGATGTGCAAGGTTCAGGGATGTATAAAGTGTGGCAGAAACTGAAACTGTAGAAGACTCCTTTGAAGAAACTGAAGGATTCCACTGTTGGGAGCATTGACAGAAGAATTATGACCGTAAAAGAAACTAAAATTGCTGAATGTACTAGCTCAGCTCGTCATTTCACTTGACTCCAATCTACTGGTAGAGGAGAAGCAGACTAGTAGTGAACTTAACCAATGGCTAGCAATACAGGAGAAAGTGCATAAACAACAAGCCAAGGCTCATTGGATCAAATAGGGAGATGAAAACGATAGCTGCTTTTTCAACTGTGCGAAAGCTAGAGCTAGCACGAATCACATCACTATATTGAAGAATGAAGCAGGGGAACCTCTAATAGCACAGAAGGACATTGAAGATTATTTAAAATTACTTGCAAACTGACCACATTCCACCAAGATGAATCATATTTCACAAGCTCTTTAAACAACATCAGAATGTCCAGAATACAAGTGAAGCATTTAAACCACAAAACAAACACATTATACATCATCCATAGAAAAGCAAAAGTAGAGAGAGAAAAGGTTGAGCCCTGAAATGGTTGAACAGAGAAAGAGTAGGGAGCAATGATATAATCATAGAAATCTCAAGCTCATGTTATCAAAATACAAGTTGAGCAGGATGTGCTTTTGCGCGCAAAGTAATTACAAAGTTCCAAACCGAACATTCTGTACACAATTTATGCTATAAAAGCGAAACCTTGGTGACAAACAATATTAGGGTCATGTCATGTTTTCTACAGGGTTCACGCAATATCAAGTACGAGAGTGGGTTAGCTTTTCACAAGGAAATAGGGGGTTACTTAACATTGTTTTGGGTATGATCCAGGCAACCATATGGCCAGTTGAGCTTGGCAAAGAAACGACATCTAACACTGACTTTCCTGCTGCCTTCTTCTGGGCATACTTAAATTAGTTGGAATGATGTAGCAAAAAATTTTATAATTCACTATGGGATCATCTGTAACGGACTTCGTTCTATTGACTTGCGAGTCATGAGAGAGGGCCCAAGTGTATTGCAGACTCAACAACGACTCATGTGCCAAGATGTATCTGACCGGGAGATTAAATCAGCATTATTTGAGATAGATGATAATAAAGCGCCAGGAATAGATGGATATAATGCTGCAGTTCGAAGAAGACCTGGAATATCATTAAAGATGATGTACGCCAAGCTTACAAGAATTCTTTCAACATAACATGGCTAAGAGCAGTAAATAAAACTGTTGTCACATTAGTTCCTAAGATAGCTCAACCTGAGAATATTAAGGATCCAACTTAATACCATAATAACAAAATGAGAATTCAGAAAGCTAACATGAATACAAAATAACCACATCCGATAACCTTTAATAAAAATCACTAGGTGAAACTTATAAAATCAATAAATTCCATACATCCAATTAAATTATTTATGAGAGACTATGAACCCTTCTGGTAATTACTTCAATCAGTTATTCCATACACAACTACTTCCTAGATTCTAGACAGATCTTCTAAACAACAACAACATACCCAGTAGAATCCCACAAGTGGCACCTGGGGTAGACAGATCTTCTAAATTACCATCAATTTTTTCTCCAAGATCAAAAGAATCACGAGGTTGAACCTTTTGTACAATGTGCCAACCTTTCTTTGAAAGATTGTCAACATAAAATTCTTGTGATGCTTGATTGGCTAATACAAAAGGCCCGTTCACTTTCAAAAATCATTATTTGTTTATACTAATGAAGCTATATTCATCTTTTTTAATTCCCCTTTCATGATCATACACATCAAACCACATACATCGGAATAACATCACTCTTCTTCCACCAGCAAATTGTAATTCAAGTATCTTAGTTAACTCTCTATAGTAATCGATAGCTTTATTCTCTTCATCAGTCTCACCAGCTATAACCACCCAAAATTTTGAGTTGTCAAACCTTTGTTGTGATCTTGCACATGAAATCTATACCCATTAGTAACATAGCTTTTGAAACTTGTCACATATGGAAGACGACCACGTGAAAATGAGAGAATATCTTATTTTCTTGCTATCATCATGTTTGTGCAATTCTCCAACCTATCAAAATCAAGTACATGTTTTAGCAAATTTTAGTCACCAAAATAATTTTGATGGTAAAAAATTAACCACTCAACTTTATTTGTAACCAACTAATGAATTCTCTATTTCATTGAATCTCTGAAACTTTCTCAGAAGTATCTAATAAAACTTATGAAAATTCTCTGCAAAGAATTTGAAATATAGTATGTCATTTCTATGAAAAGATAAAAGTCAATTATGTGATTGTGTATTATTACTTACTCAAGAAAGGGTTGAATTTCATCACAGTTCTTGAGAATATAAAAATGCTCCTGCTCAAATTCAAAGGAATCAAGATTGCCTAGTGTGCCACTATTCAAAGTTTTCCCAGGTCGAGAAAAAATTGTCAAACCTCCATCAGGCTCAATAGCACCCCTGTGGCAACCCTCGTGGGAGGATGTTACTTTTGTACATTTTAGGTCAACGTAACACTTGCTAACATACGAAGAGTTTAACACGTGCCATATTAATCATAACTAATTAATGAATTCAAATAGTTAAAGGTATAGGATCCTGTTCTAAAAGTCGTCAAGTCGGGTTCTAGTTCAAGTTTAAAGCGTAAGTATCTTGCATAATAATTTCAACTACTATTTTACGCGATCTTTATACATTGCTCATATTATTGTAGTACCCGTTGAAAACTACATTTTACATAGTCACCTCAAAATAACGGTTAATGTAACATTAAAAACATGCTCACCAGCACCAATTTAACTAGACAAGCTAAACGTTAAGTTATAACCCATGGTTTCGTAATTTACGCATCCCTTTCCAGTTTATACATACATATGCAACAGGATAATCATGTACTTGTCGCAAACTACTATGATATATATATATATATCCAGATGAAAATGTGATCTCGTGCAAAGTTCCTAAAAAATTATCTTCCGTGGCCATCCTCAAGCATCAACTCGGTATGCTCCTATGATAGAAACAACTATGGCTAAGTGTGAAGCTTACTGGTGTAAAAGCTAAAAGTAGAACCCTTTATATTTTTCAATTTATCATTGTTAAGTTGAGGGCAACACAATTGGAATATAGTAAATAAACCAGTAAACAAATATATCAATAGTATCAAGTGAGATATTTAAACATCTAAGTGTCAAGAGTTCTTGGAATAATTTTTACAAGACATTTAAATGCCAAGTTTCGCCCAATATGTACGTTATACCGTCACACCAAACATAATCGAGTATCAAGAAGGACCAAAGTCCTTTATCAAGAAGGACCAAAACCCTATATCAAGAAGGGTGGAGACCCAATTTTCAAGAGAACCAAGAAACATATTAAGAGTGGTTTCCTAGTTCATGCATAAAATGGACTGTTTCAATCCTTGAGGCGAACCAAAAATGCACAACTAAGATGGAAATTTATCCAAGCAATAGGCATGCCAATGGTGACAAAGTCATAGCCACAAGAAGGACAAAGTCCACAATGATGTCAAGTGATCAGGCAATTCATACAAATGGGTGAATTAAACAAGTTCCTTGCGAGTCCTAAAATATATCAACACAACCAAATAAAATGATAAGAATGTAGCTGAGATATTAAGACAACATTTAAATGTAGCAGCAGGTGACAAAGGAACAAGAACAAGTTTTTACACGAACCTGAAACTTTTAGCACGCAACCGACCTACCAATTCCAAGTCGTGGATCAATACGACATTCATTTTTTTCAATCAATTTTCTTAAGATTGTACAAGAGTGTGAGTATCTTCATACTCATTTACATGCTCAGTTAACATTCACCATTTTTAAAAGATAGCAACTAACAAGAGAAATCCCAAAATTGAGTTCTATTTTTACAAGTCGGGCTCTTCTCGGCAGTTTCACTTTCTTGAAACGCAACTCGATTTTGGATTGGTAAATGGACAAACTAGTCTTTCCAGTCTGCACGTAAACTATAGGTATATGTATATAGGATGTAACTGGTCAAGAATCACTTCAAAACACCCTTTGTACAATTATTTATAATCGAAAATCTAACAGCACAACCCCAGGGATTTCTATGTCAAACCCTGGACAGAATTTGTCCTAAATTGCGTCCACTGTTTTGAATTCATAACTACCAAATTAGGTTCCAATATAAACATAAGAGTTGTAGATACATATCTTGGATTTGCACAGAACCAAGTATAATCATAAAATACAGATCACACAACAAGATCTGTTTAAAATACTAACAACCGCACATAGAAGACTTCTCCGACAGAAAATTGGTCTGAACATTCACTGTGTTCCACGCCTTCTTATGGTACCATACAAGCAGACTTAGATTTTTACATAAATATAAAAATTGTAGGTATGTTAATTAGCTTTCCAACACATATTTACCCACTAAAAAACAGATATATACAATGAGATATTCCAGAATTACTACACACTATGCAATTTAAAGACAGACTTCAACCTCTTACCAAAGGATAGGGAATTTCTCCACTTTTATCCAAGGGACTCATTTTTTTGTGTGTTTTCTTGAAAATTAGGATAGGATAGAGTTTATAACGTCTTATAATGCCCATAAAACTGACTTACTTTGGGGGAAAACATATTTTATGTCAAAAGAGTCTTAATAGAAAAAGGTCCAATAAGGTGGTTGCACAAGTCCCCTTTTTCCATTCCTTATCTATTTTGTCCACATATAATACTCACTATTAACCTTTTTTAACATATATAACTATATAAAAATTAATTTGCACTAAGACAACCCTTCCCTCATTTCTTTCGACTATTCAAGAAAATCAATTTCTCTAATGACACGAACTTAAGTCAAAAAGTTATGAAGTAGGGGTTGGTTTTATCTCAAGGGGATATTTTTTTGAAATTGAATACATTAATTAATAATAGGGGCGTTACAACCTCCATCGTTATTTCTCTCATTGCGATTAAATTTTGTTTCCTTCATTTTGTTTCCATCATAGTCAAATACCTTCAACATAAAGTCATACATTCAGTTTCTATATATCCCTCTGCAATAAAGCCTTCTGGCTGTGCCCTATGCGAATAAAAGACTTCAAAAAGTATAGTCATTGCTCAAGTGGATATATCCATCAATATTAAATAGGTCCAGCACTCTTAGCATCATTAGCTATATTAATCAGTAAGTGAACCATGATATCAAAAAATGCAGGAATGAAGACCTTTTCTAACTTTCAAACAGTTATAGGAATTTGGGCTTCTATGCGCTCAAGCTCATCTACTCTCAAACATTTTGCTTCAAGCATGTTGAAAAATATAGATAACTCAATAAGTGGTTCAAGTACATATTGCAGAGCATACCACGTATTGCAAGTGGTAGCAAATCTTGTAGAATAATATTTGGCAATCATAACTTTTACCCTGAAAGTTTGCGATCTTCAACGTTTAGACACTAAGAATTGTTTGATGAAACACCATCTGGAACCATTAAATTCTTCAAGAACTTGAAACTACTATGCTTCTCTTCTAGAGATGATTCACAACATGCAGTTGGTAACTCTAATTTTATCCCCATTTTTATCGCATGCAATTCTTTCTTCATGTGCATTGTTTGGAAATCCATTCGAGAATTCAAGGTATCTTTAGTTTTTCCTTTGACATTTAAAATTGTCCACAAAATACTATCACAGATATTTTTCTCAATGTGTATCACATCTAAATTATGTCGCAATAATAGAGTTTTCCAGTATGAAAGATCAAAGGAAATACTCTTCTTATTCCAATTATCACCTCTACTATCATGTGATATTTTAGTCTTTTTCTTTAGATCCTTTGATAGTGTGTTACCATCTAAATCAGCCACTTGATCAAGTATGTCACTACTGGATAGCATTTTTGGTTGTAATTTCTGCTCCGTAGTACTATCAAATGCATCTTTATCATTCTGCCATCCATGATTACGAGGAAGAAAGCATCTATGGCGCATATAACACTGCTTTTCCCATTTTCCAACCAAATGGAAAGAGTTTCGTTTAAAACATGGACAAGACAATTTTCTTTTGGTACTCCATCCTGACAAATTTGCATATGTTGGAAAGTTATTAATGGTCCATAACAAAGACATGTAACATAAAATTTTGTCAAGATTATGCATCAAATGTCTTCACACTAGTTTCCCATAATTCCTTTAATTCCTGTGTCAAAGGTTGGAGATAAATATGAATTGTATCTCCGGAAATCTCACGGCCTGGAATAAGCACTAAAAAAATAAAATTCTCTTGTTTCATGCATACGAAGGTGGTAAATTATAAGGAACCAATACCACGAGTCAAATTATATGTGGAGTTTTGTAACTTTTAAATAGTTGAAAACCATCACTAGTAAGTCCAAGTCAAACATTACGCGGCTCAGAAGAAAAAGACGGATGAAGTTTATCAAGTGTTCTCCATGCTACCGAATCAACAGAATGTCTCATTATCCCATCATCAACTCTCTCATCATAATGCCATCTCATCAAAGAAGATGTTTCTGAGGACATAAACAATCTTTGAAGTCTTGGCTTTAGAGAAAATAACGGAAAATCTTCCATGGTAACTTTTTCCCTCGTTTAAATTTTGTTTCTCCATTACATTTATCCTCCTTCCACCTAGATACCCTGCACACTTTGCAAGATTCAAGAAACTCATCATCCTTCCAATACAATATGCAATTATTATTACAGGTCTCAAAATTCTCATAAGAAAATTCGAGGTCACATTTTTTTATTATATTTTTGCATTATAATATGAACTTGGTGAATTTAATCCATCCATCAATAAATCTTCCTTCAGCAACTTCAACAATATTGTAAATGATGCATTACACCACGACTAATATTTTTGATATGAAGTAATTTAATCAAAGTAAAAAGTTTAGATGCTTTTGAACCTTCATAGATCGGTTGCTCAAAATCAATTAATAGGTTGTAGAATTGTTTTGCTTAGGATTTGGTTCCTCCTCAACAAAACTATCACTACCAATGTTCATATTGTCTCCATTGAGATCAGAGTATAAATCTCTTAAAATCTCATGTATTTCATCCTCATCATTGTCCTTTTCAATGTTATTATTATCTATAAATTCAGAATCTGACTGTAACGACTCATGTAAGCCTTCATGTGATGATACAAAAAAGTATAATTTTATAATATTCCATGTACCAATAAATATGACTTAAACATCTCACGTGTTCTTAAAGATGCATTACAACATTCCATTGTCCTTGAAGATGCGTTACAACATTTCATACATGGACAACACACTTTTTGTGTTTCTCCTAATCTTGTAAAAGCATAATTCAAATATCTTTCCACCCCTAGTACATAAGCACTATCAACTCGATCATCAAATATGTCATGACTCAAGCCGAGGGTCTAGATGTGACACGGCAAATGCAAAACCCAAAGGAACCCCAAACAAGCCTCTTAACATATCATTACATATCATTGGTCGTGGAAGCAATTAAATAACATAATTAGATTAGAAATAAGGGCAAAGGGGCTAAAGGAAAACTTTCATGACATAAACATCAAAACAAGAGAGTCAACGCTCAATATATAACATGTCCAATAACACCTCTAAAACTTATATAAGAGCGGAGGCCAAGAAAAGCAATCGGGCTCACTCTCATAGTCAATACATACATAAAAAAAATATAGTCTTAGTACATAGTATAAGATCATAAGCATTGTCCCAGGAATAGAGGACTCACCAACTAACTTGAGAGAAATCGTACAAGCCATGTGGAGGAAGATGCTCAAGTGGAGCTCCAGTTCCTACATGGTGATATCATATAGGCATAGAGCATGTGTTAGTACATTTGAATGTACTAAGTATGTAGGATGCAATGCAACAAAAAATAAGAAATATAATCGAAATGTATAAGCATAAACAGTAAGTAGCATATAACAATATGCCATAAATGAAAGATGCTTCAAGTAAATCATGCTTATAATAGAACATAATGCATGTGCAAGAAGACACCATCATTATAGCATTCATAGTCTATTGAGGTACCAACCCCTTAATCCGTTGGTGCCTGTGGATCGTCTCACCCTACTACCCATGGTGATTAAGGTATATACCCTTCAATCCAGTTATCAAGGTACAAAACCCTTGATTGGTTGGTAGATCATCTCACCCTACCACTCATGATGATTAAGGTACCAACCCCTCAACCCGGTTATCAAGGTACAAAACCCTTGACATAGTTTTCAAGGTACAAATCCCTCGACATGGTTACCGGGCTCACAACCCCCCAAGTGGGGCATGTTCAATTCCCAACATAATATAGGAGGATATCATATACATACATTTCCTTCATCATCATAAAGTCATTCAATAAGACATGGATTGGACCTTCAATTCCTCAAGAAGTCATAACCGGACATTTTATCAAACACTTGGTGGGTGTGTAGTGCTAGTGTAAAACCATGCAATTTATGGATGAAATCATGCAACAAAATTCAATATAAAACCATCCATCAATACTTGGTAACACCCTCAAGCAATATACATCAAAACCCTTCATCAAATCCCACAATGGATCTTAGATTCGTAGTTCAAAACATGCTAAAACAGTCACAATTTCATGAAACCCCAACATAGTTCATAGACTAATTCATAATAAGTAATACCTATAAGTAAATCAACTTGAATTCATGCAATTTAGGTAAAAAGGAAGCTTGGGCACCATGGGTGAAATGGCCCAATGGTTAAAACCCATATACCTTCCCTTTGGAGAATTCCTTGAAGAAAATTTGAATAGAGGCTTGAAGCTTGGATAAATTCCTAAAGATGAGGAAGAGATTTGGACACTTGAATTCTGAGAGAAATATTAGGCTAAGGGTTTGAGAGAGTATTGGGGAATTTCTTGTATGATATAAAGGTAAAATATGGTTATGTATAGGTATTTTCATGTATGGGAAGGCTTAGGCCCAAGACCCAAAAGTTATAGACCGAGCAACAAATAACTGGGCACAAAATACACACTGGTGTGCCCTTGGCGCGTCGCGCCTGGGGTGTGCTAGCTCACTGAAATTCAAGTTTTTCTACAGTTGCTCTTAAATCGGTGTTAGACCCATTGTCCACTCAATTTTGCCACCTGAATAAGAATATGAAGTCAAATTTTTGATATCACGCATGAATTTTGAGATATATGTAAATTACGATTCGAGGCACTTCCAAGGTAAATTTTCGGGCACTTTTTGAGGTCCTTTTAATATCTCCCTCTTGGGAACATTCATCCCCGAATGTCAAAGAAAGGTATATGAGAGACGTAAACATGACAATTTCAGCCCACATGAGGATGCAAAATTGCACTTAAACATCATTTCAAAAATCTCAACATAAGTGTACAATCATCATGAAATTGTCAATTTGAATATGAATGTATGCAATAACATGAGGGCTGAACTTATGACTTAAGATCATATAGAGGACTTGGAGTTAGTACCTTAGGCTTGAGCAGAATGGAAGAGATAATGATTTCATCTTCTAGGAAATCGTACATCTGTTTGTTTGTTTTTTAACTTTTAGAATGAATTTTCATACTCCATATATCCCTTGGAACATCCAATGTTAGATTCAGTTCACAAAAACTATCGTACGAGACATCACAATGGACCATCAACATCAACTAGCACCACTAAATGAAGGAAGTCAGTTGCACATTTGAACAAGTAGCAAATATTTTGTTTATGGCTATGTTTACATAGTTGTCCTAGCTTAGCCCACACTTGATTCATGACACATAAGTGATGCATGTTAGCATTACTAATTAATACTTTACTCCAATCACATAAAACCTATTTCACATGCCATAAACAAAACTTTCTCTTAGAACACACACATGATTCAAATTATATCAAAAACTACCTCAAATAGTTTAAAGTAATTCAAATAGGCAAAATAATACATAGTTCATATTGAATTGACATCAACACAAAAAGGATCAAACAAGAAGTCACCTAAGAGCATACTATATTTAAGCTTGGAATTTCGGAAGAGTGGAAATTAGATTCGATAACTCATTTAAATAGTCCATGTTACACCATATTAACTTTAGCGAAGCAATAATATGATACTTAGAAAAGTGGTTATTTAGACTAGTGAATTTTAGTTAACTCACTTACTACCACAAAGTCTCCTGCATCCCTAGAGGAAACTAAGACAGCAGCTTCAGACTGGGTAAATTCTCACATTCTTGAACTAAGCAATATTTATGGATCAAAGTTTATCAAATTGTTGGAGATAAATATCTAATGTACTTCCTGATTATTTAGTATTCATAACCAAGTGAGAAAAATAGTAGTTCTAGTCTCCCAATGGCACACTATTACTTCACATAGAGTAGCATATGTTTTAAATGATAACCAAGGAACCAAGAACCATTCAAATGGAGATGACGTGTGGAGAGATGCAGCTTCACTAGAATCCAAACACAGAATTTTGATAAGGAAAAACTTACCAATATGTATAGTTTGGAAAAACTTATTAACCAGTATGGCCGAAATATACATAAAATATCTACTGAGCCCAGTGATTGTGTATGTGGGCTCTCGATATCCGAGATGAGACAGAAATGGTGACCGAGACAAAAACAAGCTGATAGGAGAGCTTGAATAGCAAGGACAGAGGGTTGGGCTAAGGTTGTATCGCTACAGCTTAGGTAGTGGAGAATGAGATGGGATATCAGGTTTTTTGTTGTGTCTCCTAGCAAAAGAAGTGGAATTGCTCCTATAAATCATAATTAAAGCTCCAAAGAACATGTGTCTTTTTATGTGACTGGCAGCCAGGATATATATCCACATGATAGGTATCTAAAGAAGAGGCACAGTTTGCACACTACATGGAGTTAAATGTGTAAACGAAGCATTGGGAAATAACATGAATCACCTGTTGATCCATCATCAAGCAGCAAACCACAAATGGAGAACCTTACGTATATACAGTGAAGGATGTCCTGACCAGCAAGGTCATCAAATGGAGAAGTAGAAGCAACATTTCTTTGGAACATATTTGGATCGTTTTGGATGAGACTAGAGATATCTTGAGGAAGTCAAAAATACATTTGTACATGTTAGGTGATATTTTCTGTTTCGAGTCAATGTTTGAGCATCTATTTGATTCCGGTGAGTAACGATAATCGGGTGTTTTTGCGGAGAATCATGTTTTGTTGTAGATTCTACTATTCCTTATATACAACTTGACTTATGTAGAGGCTTTCTCCCAATCTATTAAATTGAAAGGTAACATAAAAGATTATTAATGTATCGCAGAAAAGTGCGCATTAACAATACATCCAAAAGTGTATGAAACCTTTTTTATCAATGAAAATATTGCAAATGGAGAAGGCCCACTCATACAATCCAGCTTTTCACAACATTCAAATTGACAACAAGATAGTATTTTCCCGACAAAAAATATACCTCTAAGTCATGGATGCCACCAAATACTAAACTTTATTTAGTTTCCTTATCATTTTCCTCTACTATCATGTCTATTAAATATATATCCATCGTAAAGGTAATACAGTACCAGACACATTTAGAGAGACGGTCACAGGGAAAAACGAAGGATGAAATGTTCAGGAATAATCAGTTGATACACATGCGTGCATAGACGAGTAAACTATGACAAAATAAATGCTAAAACTGGAAATGGTTATACCTTTAAGAATAGACCGAAGCTGCAGCAAATAGAAAGGAGAGGATGAAGATATTGAAAGCTTAGGGGAAAACTTGCTAGCACCATAGTATGCAAGATTGTTCAACGCCAACAAACAAGAGGATGACAGCAAAAAAGGCAGACCAAAGTCAGCACATGAAAACATAGAATGCGAAAAAGTGTAAATCTCATGAAGATAAATGATAATGGATAGTGTTTGCATCAATTACAACTACACCGACTGTAGCAGATGGCACAACAAGAAGTTTAGATGCCTCATGACAGAGATTCTGGAGAAAAAAAGTAAATGAGTCCATGTAGGTAATATATATTAAATGGAGTCAGGTTCAAGCAACATTTTGAAAGTGCATGATCTCCAAAATAAGCATGTCAAAGTCCTCAAATGTCTAGTTAGAACGAATGACCGTCTTAGTGACAGTTCAACGGTGGTTAAAAAGGCAAGAAGAACATAAGCAAGGAAAAACTTAAGGGAAATGAAAAACAATAAGGCTGAAAGAACATAAGAGTCAATACGAACTTTAACTCTTTGGCAAAGATGTTATCAAAACCAACAAGAGGTTGAAATTATCTTTACGAAATGGAACACCAGGTTCATCTGTTAATACATTTTGAATGCAGATTATAAAGGCCATAATTCTGCCTACGTTGCACTATCCACTGGATATATCAAAACTACTTAATAACAGTATCATAGAATTCACTCCATAAAGTTCTTCCACCTCTGGCAGTGGGCATGACAAGCAGTAGCAGCAGCATGGTTACATTTTCACTAATTAAAGTACAATTGAGTAGATTTTGAAGGTTTTGAAGAGGAAACACTTTGTGGAGCTAGCTAAAAGGAAGGCAGCACTAGAGAAGAAAGACAAGAGAAGACAATCATCACCCCCAAAAGTATGGGAATTGGCAAGAATGAACTGAAGAACTTATAGTCTAGTCTATATGAAGAAGTAGATGGGGTCAGAACCGGGTTGCGGGGAGGGGGGGGGGGGCTCTGC
>JAOTQJ010000091.1:15051052-15070820 GCA_025642045.1 Solanum sejunctum
CAAAGTCATGGAACAAGATTAGAAAATCTAGCTGCAAATACACTGCTCCGCGATAGCTTCACGTCGCGGAGCCAACATGAACAGGTTCTGGAAATCAAATTTTGGCAAAATTTGTTTTTCGCTATGGGTCTTCAAAAATTCGAGTATACCTATTTTCCACTCAATTTTACCCTATGAACAAGAATATGAAGTTGGATTTTTGATATCACACACGGATTTTGAGATATATGAAAATTACGATTATGGGCACTTTCAAGGTACATTTTTGGGCACTTTTGGGGTCATTTCAATGTCTCCCTCTTGGGAACATTCGTCCCTAAATGTCAAAGAAACATATATAAGAGGAATAATCAAGATAATTTCAGCCCACACAAGAATGCAACAATCCACTTAAACATCATTTCAAAAATCATAACATAAGTGTCAAAATTATCATGAACTTGTCAATTTAAACATGAATGTATTTAAATGACTTGTAGGTTGAAACTTAAGACTTGAAATGACATAGGTGACTCAGATTAGTACCTTAGGATTGAGTAGAATGGAAGAGATAGCTATAGCAATGTTATATGTCCGCCTTGGCTTCCTATGTAGCACTTTCAATTTGTTGGTTTGTCCAAAGGACTTTAACGGAAGCAAAATCCTTTTTGCTTCAACCTCTTTAATTGTCTATCCAAAACTTCTACTGGAACCTCTTCATAAGTCAAATTGTCTTCGACAACACCCACAACATCCAATGGCATAATAGCATTTGGGTCACCCACACACTTCCTCAATATAGACATATGGAAGACTAGATGAACCAAGTCTATTTCTCTAGGAAACTCTAACTCATAGGCCACCTTACCAATCTTCCTCAACACCCTATAAGGACCCAAAAATCTTGGACTCAGTTTACCCTTTTTACTAAAATGAGCCACACCCTTCATGGGTGAAACCTTCAAATAGACTTAATGACTAACCTTAAAGGCAAGATCCCTTATCCTCACATTGGCATAGGACTTTTGATGACTTTGGGATGTTTTCAACTTCTCTCTTATCAAAATCACTTTCTCTAAGGCCTCCATAGCCAAATCCAGACCAAACAAAGCCATCTCTCCCATTTCAAACCACCCAATTGGTGATCTACAATGTTTACCATAAAGGGCCTCAAAAGGAGCCATACTAATACTTGTATGATAGCTATTATTATAAGCAAACTCAATCAATGAAGAGGGCCATCCCAACTACCGTTAAACTCTAATACAAAAGCTCTAAGTATATCCTCAAGAGTTTGGATAGTTCTTTCAGCCTGACCATCCATTTGAGGGTGAAAGGTCGTACTAAGCTTTATCGTGGTAGAAGTCCTCTTTGGAAGGACCTCCAAAAGTGAGAAGTGAATTGAGAAGCATGATCTGATATGATGGACAAGGCACCCTATGTAACCTAGGCAACTCATGAATGTACAATCTAGCATACTCTTCGGCCCCATAAGTAGTCTTAACAGGTAGGAAATATGCTGACTTTGTCATTCTATCAACCACAACCCAAATAGAATCAATACCATTTCTAGTCTTTGGAAACCCAACCACAAAATCCATGTTGATTTCATTCCACTTCCTAGTAGGAATCTCTATACCTTGGGCTCGGCCATATGGCCTTTGATGTTTGGCTTTGATTTGTTGGAAATTATGGAAATCAGACACAAACTTAGCAATGCCTTTCTTCATAACATCCCATCAAAACCCTTCCCTCAAATCTCTATATATCTTGGTAGAACCGGGGTGAATAGAATAGGAAAAATTATGAGCCTTATCAAGAATCTTCTCTTTCAACTCTTCAACATTAGGCACACATAATCTACCTTAGTACCCAAGGGCACCATCTCTCCCTTGGGAGAAAACCACCACCCTGCCATCTCTCAACAAGCCCTTCAATTCTAAAAAAGTGGGGTCAAGATCTTACTTTGTCTCTACCTCCTCAATCAATGAAGATTTCAAAGCGTCAACCACCATTACTCCACTATTGTCAACCTCCTCCATCCTAACTCCCAACCTAGCCAACCAATGGACCTATCTAGCAACCTCTTTTCCACCATCATCAGCATGAGCTTAGCTACCCATAGACACCCTACTAAAAGCATCGTCCACAATGCACACTCATATCATAATTGTTAAGGAGCTCTAACCACCTTCTTTGTCTCAAGTTAAGATCTTTTTGAGTGAATACATATTGGAGGCTCTTATAATCGACGAACATGCAACCCATACAAGTAATGACGCTAAATTTTCAAAGCAAATACCACGACAGCTAATTCAAGATCATAGGTAGGGTAATTCCTTTTGTGCACCTTAAGTTGTCTAGAATCATAGGCTATCACCTTACCATTTTACATCAAACACAATCCAAACCAATTCGTGAGGCATCACAATATACAACAAACCCTTCAAACCCTTTCGGTAGAGACAAGATAGGAGCAGAGATAAGCTTATCCTTGAAAGTTTGGAAACTCTTTTCACACTCATCGGTCTATAAAAATTTAGCATTCTTTTGAGTCAACTTAATCATAGGAGAAGCAATAGAAGAGAACTCATTCACAAAGCTCCAGTAATAACCCGCTAAGCCCAAGAAACTTCTAATGTCAGATGGAGTCAAAGGTCTATGCCAATTTCTAATCACTTCCATATTTTTCGGATCCACCTTAATACCATCCCCCAACACCACATGACCTAGAAAGGAAACCTCTTGCAAACAAAACTCAAACTTCTCATACTTAGCATACAATTTCTCTTCCCTTAATTTTTGTACCACCACCCTCAAATGACTTACATGCACCTCCTCACTATTGGAATAGATCAAAATATCATTAATGAAAACCACCACAAGAAAATCAATGTAGGATGTAAAGACCCTATTCATAAGATCATGAAGATAGTTGATGCATTGGTCAACCTGAAAGACATAACCACAAAATCATAGTGCACATACCTAGTTTGGATGGCTGACTTAGGAATTTCACACTCCCTCACTTTCACTTGATGATACCTGGATCGAAGATCAATCTTAGAGAAGTGGCTAGCTTCTTGAAGTTGGACAAAATAGATCATCAATCCTTGGTAAAGGGTACTTATTCTTGATGGTGACTCTATTAAGTTGCTGGTAATCAACGTACATTCTAAGTGAACTATCCTCCTTCTTCACAAATAGCACCGGTGCACCCCAAGGTGATTGGCTAGGCTTACTAAAATCCTTCTCTAAGAAGTCCCTTAATTGCTCTTTCAACTCCATTAATTCTATTAGGGCATACTATAAGGCGGAATGGAAATGGGTTGAGTATCAGGAAGAAGATCTATGCCAAAATATATTTCCCTTTTGGGAGGAACACGGGGAAGATCACTAGGAAATATATCAATGAAGTCATTAACCACCAAAATCGACTCTATAGGAAGGACTTTGGACCCAACATCCTAACCCTCATTAGATAATAGAGACACCCCTTATAAATTAACTTTTTGGGCTCTAATACAAGAGATAAACCTAACTTGACCACCACATCATGAATCTCCCACTCAAAGATGGGTACACTTGGGAATTAGAATTTTACCTTACGGGTTCTACAAGCAATAAAGGTATAATACGCATACAATCAATCTATCGCAAGAATGACATCAAAATCCACCATGTCCAACTCAACAACATCACAAGGTAATATTTTATGCAAAATACAAATGGGATAATTTCTATAGACCTTTCTATCAACAATACATATACCAATAGTAGACACCTCATAGGACTTACGCAACAACTCGGATTCAATATGAAACTTTTTTGGCACAAAAGGAGTAACAAAAGAAAGAGTGTCACCTAAGGTCTATCAATACATACACATCAAAATTAAAGACTTTTAACATACTAGTGACGACATCGGACAACTTATCTACCCCTGTCTTAAAGTTCTGTCTTGGTCTGAATGGGGATAGTATTTCTCTTCTGCATGTCCATAGAGTTTTGAAAAATTCAGACATCTCAGAGATAAATAGAGAGGTAGGAATTTCTCAAACAAACCACACTCTTTTGTATAATCAGAGTCTATTGATGAGAAGGGGCTGGGGAAAGCTTGAACCCAATTTCTACGGTAATGAATATGAGCGCGATTGAAATTCCTAGGGAGTTCTACATTTATGCATTAATAAGACCGTCTACTATTTCTTGAAGCTCAATCTCTCCCCCGGATGAACCATATATCCAAGTGAAATCACGAACCAGAATAAAAGAGCTTGCCCCACCCATGAGTAAATATTTTATAGCAGCCTTATTAGACTGTACATCTTTCTTGGTAGGAGAATAGAATTGATTGTGCCTTGGGTAACCACCTTGTTGGTCGCCTCTTCCCCTAGGAACCATATTAGCACCTTGTGGATGAACATCCTTACACTTGTTCTGGTTGCGAGGGAAATCTATCACCTTATGCCCAACTTGACCACAACTATAACAAGCATTAGTATCCCTCGAGCATAGGCCACTATGATGCCTTCTACATAGCATTAGGAACCATCCTACCATCACCTTGGACCCTTAGGTTATCATTGGTGAACCTCCTATTAGGTGCATAAGAAAAACCTTGGCCTTGAGGAAACCAGCCACCTTTGATACTTTGGAATTTACTATCAAAACAGGCTCTTCTAGCCTCACCACTCCTCCTTTTTCTAAGGTTCTCTCTTTCCAATTATTTGGCATATGTCATTTGGTGGGATGAATCCATGTAACTTATCAACATAGCGGCACAACACTTCTCATTAACCAAATCGGATACCTTCATCATAAATTTGTTCATCCTAGACCTCGGGCAGCAATCGATTATAGAGAATATTTAGGGAGTTGGTTCAACTTGATGGAAAACTCCCTCACAATCATAGATCCTTGCTTTAAATTCATGAACTCCATCATTTTGGCTTCCCTAAGCTCTAGAGGGAAGAATCGATTAAGGAAAGCTGCCTTAAACTCCTCCCAAAGAATCACATTTTTATTCCCCTTCTTTTCTTTCCATTGGACATACCATATATGATCCACCCCCTTGAGTTGGTATGTTGCCAACTTCGCCTTCTCCTCTGATCTAACCCCTATGATAGACAACACCTTGTACAACTCATCAATAAATTCTTGAGGGTCCTCATCCACTTTAGACCTATTGAACTCCGGTGGGTTCATCCTCATGAAATCCCTCATCCTAGATGCCAGAGTAGAAGAATGAACAACTTGGGCACTTTGATTAATTTGATTAGTCATGGCTTGAGCTAGCATGGCAATAGCATCCTAGAACTCCTCATGAGCCGGTTGTTTTCGAGAGTGCGGGCTTTTCTTCCTCTTGGGATAGGCATGATCTAGCATAGCAAAGAACATTCGTCAAGGCAAAACCTTACCTTACCTTCTAAAGCATGACATAGAGTAAAAAGAAGAGAAACATTTCTAAAAATACCCCATAGCTTCTTACTCATGGTTGTGGTGCACTTCACAATCATGAAGAAGACTCTAATGGACATGGTGTGTTGGATGTGGTGGACCATTAACAACCTAGTGTTCTAATACCATCTTTGTCATGATCCGGACCTAGGGCCAAAACATGACACGGCAAATAAGAAACTCGAAGGGACCTCAAACAAGCCTCTTAGCATATCATTACACATCCTTGGTCACGAAAGCAATTAAACAACAAAAAGAGAACATAAAATAGGGGTAAAGGGGCTAAGGGAGTCTTTCATAGCTTAAAAACATACAAGAGTCAAGAGAGTCAAGCTCAAGCATCATTACATAACTTGTCCAACAATACCTCTAATCTTAGAATTAAGCGGGGGCCAAGATAACTTTCAGGATCACCCTCATAGTCAAAAGCATACAATAAGATAAATAGAGTCTTTGCATACATAAAAACAAAAAATATCATCCTCAGAGTTGAGGGCTTACCAAAATTGCTTGAAGAGATAGTACTAGCCACGTGGATGAGGAAGATGATCAAGTAGAGCTCTGGTTGCTACATGGTAACATCATGTAGGCATAGAGTATGTTTAGTACATTTGAATGTACTAGGTGTGTAGGATGCAATGCAACAAGAGATTGGCAACATAAGCAAAATGCGTACATATAGACAATGGATGAGCATAGTAGCAATATGGCATGCATGAATGAAGCTTAAAGTAAAACATACTTATATAGAACATACTACATGTGTATGAAGATTCCATTGTACTAGAGACCAAAGCCTACCACCCCTTTGGCAAGTGATCGAGGTACAAACCCCCCAACATGACTACACGGGCCTAACACCCCTCAAGCGAGGCAATTAAGGTACAAAACCTCCAAATGGTTATACAGGCCTACCACCACCTGAGTGAGTAGATTGAGGTACAAACCCCTCAAAATTGTTGCATGGGCCTTCTACCCCCTAAGCGAGGCAATTATGTTACAAGCCCCCCTCCCAACATGGTTGTTCGGGACTACCACCTCCCGCATAAGGCTTGGTCAACATGCAACACTATAGATACTATCCACAAAATCAAAACATATATACATTTCTTTGATCTTCATAAAGTCACTTAACTCATAAGTCATGCAATAGATCATCAATAACTTAAGAACCCTAAACCGGATATTTTATCAAACACTTGGCGGATGTGTAATACTAGTTCAAAATTATATAATTCAAGAGTGAAATCATATAAGAAAACATATTGTAAATCAACCTACCAACACTTGGTAACACCCTTATGCAAGATACATTAAAAACCTTCATCAAATCTCATCATAGAACATAGATTCATAACTCAAAACATGCTTAAACAATCCACATTTCATGAAAACCCCAGAATAGTTTATAATCATATTCATAGTTAGAATACCTATAAGCAAATCAACTTGAAAACATGTAATTTATTTTTTAAAAAAAGGTTGGCCACCATGGATGAAAGGACACAGTGGTTGAAACCCACATACCTCAACTTTGGAGATTTCCTTGGTGAAGATTTGATTGAGAACTTGAAGCTTAAATGAAATCCTTAGATCCGAAATAAGATTGGGACACTTAAACTTTGGGTGAAATATTTGTCATAGTGTTAGAGAGGGTTTTAGGGAATGTATTGTATGATATGAGGTTGAAAAATAACTAAGTATAGGTGTGTTTAAGCGTGGGAAGGTTTAGGCCCAAAACCCCAAAGCCTTGGATTGAGATTAGAAAAATTGGAAGAAAATTCATTAAGGGACCTCTTAAATTTGAGTTATAGACATCTTCTACTCAATTTTGCTCCCTAAACAAGAATATGAAATCAGATTTTTGATATCATGCATAGATTTTAAGATATATAAAAATTATTATTATGGATACTTTCGAGGCACATTTTTGGGCACTTTTTGGTGTCGTTTCATGAATATTCATTTATATCTTCTTGAGTGTCACTAGAAACTGCTCAAACTTACTGTCCTCTTCTTTCTTTTTAAGCTTTTGAAGAAATTGTGGGGGAAGTCATGGAAAGGTCTTATACCTCTTAGGTTGTTCTTTTGTTTCATCTACATTAGCTTCTTCACAAACGCTCTTCTTGTGGCTTTCATCCACAACTACCGACATTGGCAGATCTATGGTGTTTCTTCCACTTCATGACACCATGTAATGCCCATCATTCTTTGGATTTTGAACCATGTTACTTGGCAAAGTGCCTTTTTGGCATTGGTTCATTTCAGAAGAAACTTGGCCAAATTGTTGCTCTAATTGCTTAATGGCCACCGAATTTGACTCTATCTTTTGGTTTATGTTTGAAATATCAGATTTCATCACTTTCAAGGTCTAATATTGATGGTTGACCCTCTTTAATAACTTATCAAGCATTTCCTCAATCCAAAAAGTACTAGACCCAGCATTATGATTGTGGCAAGGCATACAGGGACCATTTCTATAACCATCTCTTCGTCCCTATTCGGCCTCCAGTACTCTTTCTTGTTCATAACGACCACCATGTCCATCTCTATACGCTCTCTTATGATTGTAGTTTTGACCTTAATTCCTAAAACCTTGCCTCCAATAGTCTGAGTTGGACCCTTGGGCATTGTTTCAGAAACCCGCCACTTGATTGCTCACAAAGCAAGCATCTTCATCAAAGAAGGGTTCTTCATACATGGGCGCGTTTGAAGATTGGTGAGTCACTACATGAACACTTGCTTGGTTTTGTTTCAACACCAAGTCCATACTTGTGCGAAGTTGAGCAAGTTGTTGCATAATTTCCTCATTCACCTTGGCTTGCTCATTGTTGGTGTTCACCATACAAGACATTTTAGTAGCACCTCTCTCTTTTCACAACCATGATCTATTTGTTTTAACAAGTTGCTCAATTCTTTTGGTGATTCATCCAAAAGGTTGATCAAGAAACATGCTTCCCATAATGGTACCGACACAAGCTTGACTATTCTCATCAAGGGCTAGATTAAAGATCTCCACTAAGTCACATCACAATTTTGTTGGTCTGAAACCATCCTCAAGCACTTGATGAACCTTTCCTATGTTGTACATATTGAGTCACCTGGCAATTGCTCAAAGTTATTGATTTGGTCTTTAAGCTTAAGCTTTTTGGACCTTGGAAAATACCTCTCTAACAAGGCTATTTATAGCTCAGTAAATTAGTAATCAAACTTTGTCGAAGCTCGGACAACCAAATTGCTGCATTTCTCATCAAATATAGAGGGAACATTTTCAAACCAACAACATCCATAGAAAGATTTTGTGGACTCATCACACTCTTGCAAACAAATACAACATTGTGGAGATGACTGTGTGGATCCTCCTAAGGTAGCCTTATGAATAAATCGCAATTTGGAAGAATTTGTAGAAGACCACTAGACATAGTAAATTAGTGTCGGTCGGTAGAGGTGGCAACACTATCGCTCTTGTGACATCCATAGCCATAGGGTTCAACATATATTGGCTCTATCCAAATGCATTTTCATTGAAAGCCCTGTGGTGTGGCTATTCTCCCTTTGTGGTGGGTTTTCATATCTACCCACAACTTCCTCATGTTGACCTATGGCTTCATCAATCATGATATTCTCATTCTCTGGGGCCATTCTTCTTGTGATTTGGTGGATCTCCAAATTGATTGGAACTAAGGGTTTACCTTGGCTCCTTGTGTTGGGCATACAAACCTAGTATACCCTGCAAATAAAACTAACAACAAAAACAAAAATAAAAGTAAAATGCAAGAGAATCTAGAAATTAATACTTGAATTGACTACTAGTGAAATCAAGTCAAAAACCTAGTTGTATTCCCCAGCAACACCGCCATAAATTTTGATGTTCACGCTCAAATAGTAAAGCGGACGCTATCAAGTATAAATTGAACCAGAGGTTAGGTTCGAATCCATAGAGAATATGGGGTTGACTACATTGACTCGCTACCAATAATTTCAAGAATCAATCAAACATATTCTCTAAAATGGAAGGGGGCAGTTGCGATTTCAAATTGAAAAACAATTAAAATACTACACTACTAATGCGAGAAGACAATCAATTTGAGGGACAACTTAGGAAATGTGTTCCCCATGATTCTACAACTCAATTACACCAAATAACATAACTCTAATTGTGATATCACATGCAGGATGGTAACTTAGGTTCTACAGCCCTCTTGTGAAGGTGAAGGTCAAATTTCACCAAGGCGCTTGGTCGGCAGCCATGGTGTGTAAACTAATCATTACCCATTTTTTCCTAGTCAACCTCCCGTTGGTCAGGTTTGGTTAATTAGATGAGAACACATCGGTCGAATCCTATCATCTACTTTCCTTTTTCTATTCGTTATTACCTTAGTCAGGATCATGATAGTAGGCAAGATTTGATGTTGGCCACCACCAAAAAACATTCAAAATGAAACAAAATAGACAATACATGCAAATATCCAATCAAAGAAATGCACAAAATATGGGTTTTTTCAAGCCAACTCCTTATAGTTCCCACAACCCCAAGTTGTGGGTACTTAGCTACTTATGGCTAGGGCAAACTCACAAACAATAATTGGAATAAACATGGTTTAGAGACTACCCAAGGATAATAAAGAACAAAACTACCTTGATGTTGACACAACAAGCTTGGATTAATGGAAGTTGAATATGAGTGATTTCAAATCCCCCAAAATGGATCTTCAAAATTAAAATACTAAAAACTACGCTATACCCTAGAATGGTTCTTTAAGAATATTCAAAGTTGTTGTAGAATCTATAAAGTGTCAAATCTCCCTTTCAAACAAACTTTATCATTAACTATTTATACTATTTACAAAAAAGACCCTAAAAATGAAATAGAAAATATAGTTGGCAGCAGATACGATCTATAGTTATGACTCGTGGGGTAACCTGCGAGTCGTAGTAGGGCTTTAGTAGTCAACACTTGGCATTTTTCAGTTGACTGTTATGATCCATTGCTATGAGTCATAGTCTAATCTATGACTTATAGTGTCTTCTCGTAGTCCTCAGTGGTAGTTATTGGTCTAAATTTTGGCAACACTATTTTTGGTTACGAGGCCTCCTCCTATGAGTCATAATAAGACATATGACTCATATGCTAAACTCATATAGCTAACCTTCACTTTGCAAGTTCCTAATTTTTGAACATTGTTTCTTGGTATGAGGGAACACTATGACTTGTAGCTTAGGCTACGACTCATAAGGTGGCTTATATGTCCTGAATTTCATCAAAATCTGCAATATTCTCCCAAAATCATGCCAACCTATAATTTTTGCAATAACAACACAAAAACCATAAAAAGTCGCATTAACAACTTGCAAACCTTGTTTTAGGCATCAAATGTGTTGTATTTTGACAGTATGTTAGGCATCCTGTAGTTAGGAACAAACTGAACCTGGTGGATGGTTTCCTTGGAGATATCTACCCTCTGACCCCAAATTAAGACCTTGAGCAACTTGGGGTGACCCATAGCCTTCTTGCCCTTGGGAAGATCTCGGAGGATGGAAGCGACATAGGCAGCATAGAACTCTTTGACCATAAGTGGGGCATACTTGCCCAGCCACTCTGATAACCACCAGAGCCCGTGTCGATCAATCTCAGCCTCTAAGGCAAGAACTCAACTCAACCCTGAGTCATTTAACCGGGACTCCTCATGAAACTGTCTAACAAGTTTTCCCTATCCTTTGGCTCTAGTTCCTTCTCATAGATATCCTGCATGCCCTCAATTCCCCATCAGTGATGATGAGGATCAATAGAGGAGATAGATAGGTCAACAGATGACTCTGCTACTACATCATCCTAAGGTGCATCATCGGACTTTGTCCAATCCATATTAACATCTGCGTTGGACTAGGAGGCACTCTCATTTGACTCCTTAGATTGGTCATCGTCTATACTTTCATCCCTCAAACATTTGTTAAATTCTCTCATAGTAGCACCTCTTGTTTTTGAGGGCATTGTTCCTAAAAATGGCATCATAAATTCACAATCAGACCCAAAACAATCATCATAAGCAAAGAAAGAAGTAAAGAGACATAGAAATAAAAAGGGAAACACATAAAAATCAACACTGCATCAGTTGCAGGTTGTAGGTATGAGGCACAGGTACGACTTGTAGGGTGTCCGAAGGTGCCTGAGAAAAAATCACACTCAAAACAAGTATGACGCATAGGTATGACTCGTAGTGGAGACTACAAGTCGTAGGGTGGATCATTCCAATTTCCAGTGACATTTTGTAAACACAAGTCATGTTTACAAGACCCTTACTACAATTCATAGTGGATACTATGATATTTAGGTGGGTCTCATATGGCAAGGGTCAAGGGGCCATAGGTAATTGTTACTCCCTACAAGGGGGCCACTATGACTCGTAGGTCCTTCTATGAGTCAAAGGTAGCCCTCGTAGCAGGGAATAGCATATACATATGGTGTCTTCAACTTTACCATGTGAACAATAATCAATCAACCACAGATTTCCAACAACATTCAATGTAATTTTAAAACTATATAACAGGCACAACAACATCGCATGACCCCTAATCATGATAATTCAATCTAAACCCAATCAAGAAACCATCATTTTCCTAACACATTTGAGAATTTCCAAAAATGATCAATCCCTGAACACATAACAACAAAACTAACAAGCAAACTTGGAATTTCAAGGGGATTAGATGCAAAAATAGATAATAACATTCTTAAACCACCATTCTCAACCCCATAGGCACACCCATGGCAAAATCACAATCCTACCATGAATGTTCCAATTAATCAAGCATCACATATTTATTTCATACATATGATAAACAATAAACATGGCAGGATATCATCATCACAACCAACCACAAAAGTGATTTCAAAATTTAGAATTACATTAGGAAATTTTAAATGACACAACCCTAATTCTCATTTCTATGCATCAATTTTCTCGTAGGTACTCTCAATACTAATTCCACACACACAATCATCTAAGAATTTCAAGAGACATAAAAGTATGAGTGTGAAATTTAACCAAGAAACATACCTTTTGAGAGTATGATGATCAATTAATCGTAAAGAGAGGAAAGAGGTTGAAACCCTAGGTATTAGATGTTTTGCGGTAAAGTTCATCAGAAAATGACGTGGGTACACCAAAACGTTGATAGAAATAGTGTGGGGAAATGTTGTGGGGACTAGAATTTAGGAAATAAGGGTTTAGAATAGGGGAACTAAGTGCCAAAAATGGTTTTGATCCTTAATATACCCCAACTAGTCCAACTTTTAAAATCACCGAGTTGGGTATACGAGACCTCGACTACGCCTTATAGGGTTTCGTAGCAGACCCTAATACTTGAAAAAATTCAATAATCATACCTAGGCACTACGAACAGCACTTATGAATCATAGTATGGACTACAAATCATAATATTGGCTCATAGTATATGTGCGAATTTTAATCGAACACTACTATCCTCTGTGATGCACAACTATAAGTCATAATGTAAGCTACAGCTCGTAGGCCTTGTCATAGAGGTTGCTTCCAATGTCATTTTCTTCCAACTTTCAACACTTGCTTAACACCTGTAATCCTTCATCTCAAATTATACAATTATCCCAAAACTGCAACTGATTCAATGTTTCAAAATCAAAATAAAAATCAATCTACTATCTAGCAATTCAAACAACTAAAATAAACTTTAAAACAAGCCAAAACATGAAAAATACTTGGGTTGTCTCCTAAAAAGTGCCTTGTTTAACGTCATGGCTTGACTTAGGTCATTCATCAATACTCAAAAATCCTCAATAGCCTACACCTTGCTCTTGAGCTCATTTGGGTGCTTCATTGACTGGTAGATATCAAAAACAACCTCTGCATCATTAACTTTGAACCTGAGTTTACCGGAATCCATGTCCACCAATGCTCTCTCGGTGGCCAAGAATGGCCTTCCCAAAATAATAGGGACTTCAAAATCAGCGCCACAGTCAAGAATTACGAAATATGTCAAAAAGATAAACTTATCAACTTTCACCAACACATTAAAGAGAATTCCCTCCGACTTCTTGATTGTTCCATCTGCCATGAGCAAGCACATTCTTATGGGAGTGGGAGAACCAAGACCAAGTTATTTGAAAATGGCGAGACATATCAAATTTATGCTTTCTCCTAAATCACATAATGCCCTTGCGAACTCTATATCACCGATGGTACAAGGAATAGTGAATGCATTGAGATCTTCCTTCTTTTGGTACTCAGTGTTGGAGCTCTTGCAAAAGCTCTTGGCTTACTATGTTCTTTTTTGTTATCAAATCATTCATGTACTTAGTATACCAGGGCATTTTCTCTAATGCTTCTAGAAGGGGGATGTTAATGGACAATTGCTTCAACATGGAAAGAAAATGTTTAAATTTACCATCCTCTTCTTTTTCTTGAGTCTTTTGGGAAAAGGGGGGAGGAGGTTTTGGGATCAGCTTGGCCTTTTCTTGCTTTTTCACCTCTTCACTTTGCATCTCATTGCTTTCTAACCCTTCTTTCTCAACCTCAACCTTGTCATCAACACCCTTCTCATAATTGTCATCATCAACCATAGATATTGGGGGATTTATGGTGCTTTTCCCACTTCTCATCATGACTGCCATGCAATATCCATCATTCTTTAGAATTTGAACCATGTTACTTGGCAAAGTTCCCTTTTGACATTGGAAAAATTGAGAAGATATTTGCCCAAATTGTTGCTCCAATTGTTTGATGGCCACTGAATAAGACTCTGTCATTTGATTCATACTTCAAATATCTAATTTTATCAATTTTAAAGTCTTATCTTGATAGTCATCCCTCTTCAAAAACTTGTCAAACATTTCCTCCATCATAGAACTGCTAGATCCGGCATCACGATTATGGGTAGGCACATTGGGATCATTCCTATATCCATCTCTTCACCCCCACTCGACCTTCCATACTCTTTCTCTTTTATAATAACTGCTATGGTTATCTCTATACATACCTTCTCTATTATAGTTCTAAACTTGATTTTTGGAAACTTGCCTCCAATACTCCGACTTGGACCCTTGGGTATTATTTCGGAAACCCACCGCTTGATTACTCATAAAGGAAATATCTTCATCAAAGAAGAATTCTTCATACATCGGCACTTTTAAAGGTTGGTATGTCACTGCATGAATACTTGCTTGGTTTTTTTTCAATACCAAATCCATACTTGTGCGAAGTTGAGCAAGATGTTGCATAATCTCCCCATTCACCTTGGCTAGCTCATTGTTAGTGTTCACCGTACAAGAAGTTTAGTTGCACCTCTCTCTCTATGGCCTCATGCTCTATTTATTTTAACCACTTGCTCCATTCTTTCGGTAATTCCTGTAAAAGGTTGATTAAAAAACACAACTCCCATAATGGTATCATAACAACCTTGACTATTCTCATCAAAAGCCCAATAAAAGATCTCCACTAAGGGATCGTCAACAATTTTCTGGTCTAGAACCATCCTTAAGCACTTGGTGAACCTTTCCTATGTTGTACTAATCGAATCACCTGACAATTTCTCAAAGTTGTTGATTTGATCTTTGAGTTTATGCTTTTTGGACCTCGAAAAATATCTCTCTAAAAAGGTTTGTTGTAACTCGGCCCAACTTGTGATCAAAATTTGTTGGAGTTCTGACAACCATGTTATCACATTTCTAGTTACAGATTAAGGGGACACTTTTAGACTAACTGCATCCATTGAAAGATTTTGTGCACCCATCACACTCTTGCAAACAAATGCAATATACAGATGACTATTTGGATCCTTTGAAGGCAGCCCCATAAACAAACCATGATTTTGAAGCATTTGTAAGAGACTACTAGATACAGTGAACTTAGTGTCAGTCGGTAAGGGTGGCAACACTATCGCTCCTGTGACATCCATGGACATAGGATTAAACCTATATTGATTCTAAGAATAAGCATTTTTCTTAAAGTCCCTATTGTTTGGTCTATTCTCCTTTTGAGGTGGGTTTTCCTCTCTACCCACATCTTCATCATGTTGACCAATAGCTTTATGAATCGCGATGTCCTCATTTTCTTGAGCCATTCTTCTTGCAATTTAGTGGATCTCCAAGTTGATTGGAACTTAGGGATTGCCTTGGTTCCTTTTGTTGGGCATATAAACCTAATACACCCTGCAATATAAACCAAACAATAAAAACAAAAATAAAAGTAACATACAAGAGAATCTAGAAATTAACACTTGAATTAACTACTAGTGAGGTCAAGTCAAAAACCTAGTCATATTCCCCGGCAATGGCGCCATAAATTTTGATGTTCATTCTCCAATAGTAAAGCGGTTTCTATCAAGTATAAACCTAATCAAAGGCTAGGGTCAAACCACATAGAATACAGGATTTGACCAAATTGACTCACCAACAATCATTTCAAGTATCAATCGACTATGTTATCTAGAATATAGGGGGTTTTGTGAATTGGAATAAAATAACTAAAAAAACTATACTAATAATCATGAAGAGACAATCAATGTGAGGAGCAATTTAGGAATTGTGTTCCCCATGATTCACTAAGTCAAATAACCCAGATAACATATCCCTAGTTGAGACATTGCATGCAAGACGATAACTTAGGTTCTTCCAGCCCTCATGTAAAGGTGAAGGTCGAATTTCACCATGGCACTTAGTCGACAACCATAGTGTGCCAACTAACCGTTACTCATTATCCCAGTCAACCTCTCCTTGGTTGGGTTTAGTTGATTAGAGAAGAGTACATCAATCAAATCTTGTCACCTATTTCCTTTTCCTATTCATCACTACCTTGGTTGGGATCATGACACTAGGCGGGGTTTGGTGTTGGTCACCACAAAACAATAAGGATTTCGAAGGAAAATAGACAATACATGTAAATGCCCAATCAAAGAAATGTAAATAATTTGGGTTATTAGAAGCTAGCTAGTCATGGTTCCCACAACCCTAAGTTGTAGGGATTTAGCTATTCATAGCTAGGAAAAAATTACAAACAATGAATAAAATAAACATGGTTGAGAAATTATCCGAGGAAAATGAAGAACATAAACCACCTTAATATTGAAATCACAAGCTTGAAGAATAGAGTTTGATTACAAGTGATTTCAAATTCCCAAATTGAGTCTTCAAAAGTAAAACCCTTAGTATTTACACTAAACCCTAGAAAAAGCTATCTAAAAATAGTCAAGAATCTCTACTGAAAAATAGTCTCTATCTCCTCCTTCTTTTAAAATCCTAACTTAAACTATTTATACTATTTATAAAAAAAACTAAAAATAAATAAGAAATGTGTGGTCGGTAGTAGTTACGATTCGTAGCATGACTCATAGGATGACTTACGAGTCATAATTCGGCTTTCGTAGTCAGCACTTGTCATTTTTGATTTAACTGTTATGATCCATACTATGAGTCATGGTCTGGTCTATGACTCGTATCTTGGACTCATATGACTGACTTCAATTTCTCAAATTTTGATATTTTGAAGTTATTAATCTCTATGACTACTTCCTACGACTCATAGCTTGGACCATAACTCATAGTGTGTCCCATAGGTCTTCAAATTCAACAAAATTTTCTACTTTTCCTCAAAAATAGAACAACCTATTTTTTCAGCGGAAACAAACATAAAACACATAAAAACCATAAAAAGTCACATTAAGAACTTGCAAAATCCATTATTTTAGGCATCAAATGTGTTGTATTTTGGTAGCACATTAGATTACCATCCAAAGCATTTATTGAACATGTTGAAAGAATGGATCTTATGGATAGTAATGAATGATGTTTCGTAAAGATTTTATTATTTTTGTGCAATTGACACTTTGAGCTCAATTATATATGTTTCTGTTGTTACTACTTATTTTCGCTTGTATACATTATGTTGAGAATGATGTTGAGGGGTTTTAGTTTAGATAAAGATATTCTAAATATTATCATTGGACCATTATAGATTTAAAGGTTGTGCTAAGTAATATGCTAATATTATGGTACATGGAAGGAATTATGTCAAAGAAAGGATATGATTGTCATGACTCGTATTGGTTGACTTATTCAAAAATGACAAATGATGTTGAATTTAGTAATGTGCACATAGTAATTGAAATAATTATTAAACCATTAAGTTATTGATGTTATGTGTATCAAGTGGGAGAATGTTAGTTTTTATGGCCCACTTATGTTAATTTTAATGCTCATGTTAATATTAATCTTGATTTAGTATTTAATTACTAATTAAATTCAAATAGATAATGTCTAGGGAATTTATTAAATTGCCCACTACTCATATTAGTGGAAGTTATTGTAACTTCCCACCATCATCCATTATGGTTGGTGGAAGTTACTATAACTTCCCACCACTCTTATCCTCACTTTCCACCACCACTTACTACATATGTTACTAGGATGTTGTGGGAATGTTAATCGAAAGTTATAGGGTGATAATGGGGAGTTAAGGGCATGATAGTGGGAAGTTATGGCGGTTTATTTATGGTTATAACTTTCTCTACCCATGATGATGGAAAGTGGGACTAAAGTAACTGATCCTTTCTCTGCCTATAAATACTGAAGAATACTGCATTTTCTATCAACAGTCATTTTGAAGGAAATCAGTAGAAGGTAAAGAGAGAAAAAAACCAATATCTTGTCAAGAAGAATAAAAAGACTTCAAGTGATCAATTCAAGAACTCATGGACGATTCTGGTATACTTTCTTCACTAAACTAATGTGTTAAGAAGATATATGTTAAAATTATGTAGTTCTATGATCTTGAATTCATGATAGGATTTCATGTTAGATTGTTTATGTTTGACAATCTGAATTATGGTAAATCCTTACATGAGTCGAATGGAACTTGAGTATGTCCAATATTGTAGAATCTTCAATCCATAAACCAAGCCATTGTTACTTGTTGTAAACTTCTCTGCTTCCAAACATCTCATGCATCTAGCGTCAAAAGTTGTTGACATCTGGTCTTATTGTGATACGGAGTTTGTTGTCTTGTGCATTGAGTAAAGATGAATGTTTCTTGTTATTCTTGTTGATGCACATATTGCATATCATTCACTATATGCTTTGTTTTTCATTCTTTCCGTCAGGATTTTCCATGCTTAGATTTAAATCGTCGAGTGTTCAAATGTTTGATGTTATCCAAAATGTAATACTGTCATACATTTGATAGTATGCATCAAGCGTATGTTTAAAGTTTTGGCAATTGGTTTTTTTAGAGTCTACTTGTTATGTGACTTACGATTTGATTTCCTTTGGTTCAAATATGAGCATCACATATCATTATGTTTATACTTTAAGAATTTATGTCCAATACTTTCAAGTTGCTAACCACCTTTTCTTTGAGCGTTTTGAGTCATGTAGTGCCAATGACTTAGTAACCATCATTCTATTTGTTAGTAAGGACCCTTAAGTCTCTTATTGAAGTTGCCTTTCCAAACTCTCTATGATTTGATATGCATCTCATGTAGAGATGGCAAATGGATAGGTTAGGCTAAAATTGTAGAAGTTGAAATAGGCTACATTGAATATCAAGTTAGGTCATTACCTGCTCAAAATTATTTTGGGATAAATTCGGTTAGGTTATATTGGGCGAAAAGTCGTATTGGGTATTGAACCCCCCAATTAACATGTTATTTAAAGCAAAATTTTATAGTGATACAACACAATATTAAGTAGTAATACAACACGATATTAAATACCAATAATAACAAAATATTAAGCAGCAACACAACATGATATTACGTAACAATAGTAATACTATATTAAGTAGCTATACAATGATATTAAGTAGCAATAATAACGTGCCAGGTTGCATAAAATGGGTTGAAGTGAGAATATTATTAGGCTCAACTCAGAATTATTTTAAAATGAATTAAATTGTATTGGGCTAAAGATTAACCCAATTCTAAATCATACTGAACCCAACCCATAAAATTATGGGTGGGTTGGGTGGGTTGGTTATATTTGGGCTTATTTGTCCACCTCTAATCTCATGTGAATTCTATAAAGAATGGTTGGTTCTTGTCCAAATTGGAATATATTTTAAAATAATGCCTGAGACAGAAAGCAGTAGCCCATGCCTACATCTTTATGTTAATTTTTTCATTCTGAAGGTTTCAAGCTATTATTTATTTATCTTTCTATGTTTTGTTGCATGTGAGTTGTTAGAACCCGTAACTTAACTTAAACCCTGAAAGTCCTTAATTGTTTCGATTTAATAAAGTTTGGGACCGAATGCAAAATTTCTTCTAAGTTTGGTCCTTAAGGATAATTTGAGGTGGGGTC
>JAOTQJ010000091.1:15080989-15091562 GCA_025642045.1 Solanum sejunctum
TCTCATACTCCCGCACCATAAGTTAGTAAAATTTAAAATACAACTCAATCACAACAATTTTCCCGAATGAGCAATTAACCTCCATTTAGTTATTTACGGGGTCTAACAATTAGATTAAAAGTAAAAAAATAAAATATTAGAGTTAGAATTAAGCAATAACAAATAAATATAATAATCAAGTAAAAGGGGAAGAATAATCACTTAGACTTGGTAGACCCAAATTCCCTATCCTAACTTCTAATAAATATTGGGTCTGCCTCACCCATAAAATGTAGCTCAACTGCTGCTGTTCCAAAACTTAGGCTTTCGCCCCTTTGCCCAACAAAGGTTTGCTCAGATAATGGGCTCTTAAGTTGTTTACGCTCCTGTATATCACAAATGTGTATACATCGTATATCAGTGTATATATCCTCTCTTCCACCTATATTACAAACATTTCAGCCACCTTGAACCATTCTTGTTGAAGACTCAATTTTGCTGTCTATTTTTAATAATATTTCACTATATATATGATATATATCAGTGTATACGGTCACGTTTTATCCCCCAAAAATCTGTAATGCAGCTTCTCTATCACATAAAATGCCCCAAGGCCGACCCTAGATGAAAGGATGGAGTCCAGGATGAACTCAAATGGAGGAGTTCATGCACAAAACATAAATAAAGATGAATACCTTCAACATATAACATAACCAAGATTTGACAATTTAATTGAAAATATTCACTGTTATATCATTGACAAAACTCCACTTCAAAAAACCTTTTTTTGAAAATATCATGACGTCAAATCAAATTACGACGAAATAAATTGAAAAGAAAGGCATATGATGTTACCTTTTGGAGGGCAACAAACTTGAGACGACAAATTAAAGAGGGAGTGTTCAACACCCAAACGGAACTCGCTTATGTGTTTAATAATTTTGAAATGAGAAAATTTCGGCCTTAGGGACCTTCAAAGTGACTGGACTTTTCATGAAAATTGGCTTACTGAAAAAAGAAACCTTGATGTATATTTTGTGAGATGAGGGACAATGCCTCTTGAAATTTTAATGTCTCCTCTTTTATCCGGAACTGCTCCCACCTTACAGTGAGCAAAAAATAGGAACTTTATAGAGAAAATTTTGAATTTTAAAATTAGAATTTGGAGAGAGACGTTGAGTTATTTCAAAAATGGCTACTGAAATTGGAGTCGTTGGAGATGATTGTAGCAGCTTTTGTTGCAAAAATTTTATTTTGGTCGTTGGTTGAAGAAGAAGAAGAAAGGAGAATTTTTGAGTCTTGTACGTGAAGTGTTAGAAAGTGGAAAGAATAATGGAGAGACATGTGGGTCCCACATAAAGAAAAAAGAAAGTCAAAAAAGAAAAAGTAAAAAGCAAAAGAAAATGGAAAAAGGGAAAACAATGCGGGATTCGAAAAAAATACAGGGTTGAATTTAAATTCACGATGAATTAAATTAGATTAATCAAGGAGCTTCTTTAAAATCAAATAAGCAAAATAATTAGCTCAATTATTATCTAGTAATTTTTTTAAAAAAATAAATCATAATTAAACTAAAATGATTAGAAATCTTTTGAAGCTCGATAATTAATTTATAATATGAGGGGTCAAAATTGGGTGTCAACAACTACCCCTCGTTTGGCTTGGGTCGATGAGAGAGACCCAAGGCAAAGGATGTTGACGAATCCAATTTTGATTGACCACACTTTAGTCTTTTGAAAGAGAAGTATGAACTATAGAAAATTATGGCTGGAGTCAGATTTTCTACATATCTCAGGTTACATAAGAAATCAGGCCACTTGTAGTTCACGACGCATGATTTTACTCTCGATTTTGAAAAAATTCAAAAGCTATTTCAGAGTTGAATTATGGAGAGATCGAAAAGCTCGAGACTAGAATGAGAAGAGGTTGGAGTACAATCGAATTTTTGAAATAGAGCTCACCTACATATCCCAAATATTAGAATCAGACTGCTTGTAGTTCGACTCAATTGATTGAAAAGGAAATATTTTATGCTAAGATAACCTTTGGTTGGGAGTGACAAATAAATTGAGTATGAAAAAGAGGCCTGCAACCTCCTAATCATGAATGTGGTGCACTTCACACCCATAAGAAAGAACTTACATGGATATAATTTTCAAAGCTCTTGGTGTATTGACATTTAGATCTGAAAGATTGCTTCCTGGTGAGAGTTGAAATTATTCGGATGTGAAACTGAAATCGTTGAATTCAAAGAAATACCCACATGCCATTTGACAGGGGTGTAGTTTGATTGTAGTGGAAGTCACTCATTAGCTCGTGTCCAAAGCATTTGACATTCCTCTTTGGACTATGTCCCAATTTGCTGATAAGAAAAATTTTCACTTTGTGTTGCGTCCTACTTGATTACGTCTGCAACTGTGGTTTGCTTAAGAATTCATCCTCTTGGATACTCTCGACAAAGACTGAGATAAAACTTGTTACTGTTAAATGAAATATAAATATGATTTATGCAAACCTAGTTTAATGTGTCAAATTGAAGGAGATATTATCCAATAATAAATGTGTCACTGAATGCAGTGACGCTCCAATAATGTAATGTATCACACTGAAGGCAGTGACACTTCAATTTAGATGAACTTGTCACACTGAAGATAGTGACGCTCTAATTTGTCACGTTGAAGGCGAGTAACTCTCCAAAATAAATTAACTTATCACACTGAAGGCAGTGACACTCTAATTTGTTACATTGAAGGCGAGTAATTCTCCAAACTAGATTAACATGTCACACTGAAGACAGTAACGCTTCAATTTGTCACTTTGAAGGCAAGTGACTCTCCAAAATAAATTAACTTGTCACATTGAAGGTAGTGACACCCCAATTTATCACGTCGAAGGCTAGTAACTCTCCAAATAAATAACTTGTCACATTGAAGGCAGTAACGCTCTAATTTATCATGTTGAAGGTGAGTGACTCTCAAAAATAAATTAACCTATGACACTAAAGGCAGTGATGCTCTAATTTGTCACGTTGAAGGCGAGTGACTCTCCAAAATAAATTAACATGTCGCGCTAAAGGCAATGACGCTCCAATTTATCATACTAAAGGCAGGTGACTCTCCAAAAAAGATTAACCTGTCACGCTGAAGGCAGTGACGCTCCAATTTACCACATTGAAGATGAGTGACTTTCCGAAATAAATTAACTTATCACACTAAAGGCAGTGACACTCCAATTTATCATATCAAAGATGAGTGACTCTCTAGAATAGATTAACCTGTCAACTGAAGGCAGTGACGCTCCAATTTGTCACGTTAAAGGCGAGTCCTCTCCAAAACTTGTCATACTGAAGGCAATGACATTCCAATTTAAAAAGAAAATTGGTTGAAAAATTGTCCCGCTTGTATTGGTCTGGGTGAAATCTTGCGATCTTGGCCATTGTGCTAGGTTATCTTATTTGTGATATTTAAAAAATGTATTATAAATCATAATAGAGAAATTAGAAGAAATTTTGGAAATGAATAGAGGAGTGAGTAAAAGGAGAAGTCATTTGAATCTTGACGGGGCCACTGTGGGTCCAATGATGCCTTGCGATTTTAGTTCCTGCATCTAAGTAAAAATGTTCAGTTTTGAGAGACTGATCCATTTAGTTTTGCCTCGCCATCTTGATGTTTGTCCACCATCTGATTTGCATGCTGGATTCATTTTGAAGTGCAAGTTTGATGAAATTTTTGAGGGCCTTCCTTAAAATTTCTACCCTAGTTTAGAATACAAAAGGAGTCTTAACTTTCCTATAATTTCTAATTGATTTTTTGAGAGAACCTCATAAAATCTGACCCAATTGCAATTTTAATGTTATTTTAATTCTGACTTTTTGAAGAAAGTCTTCTTTTAAGGAAATTCTTAGATCCTCTCAAAATTCAACCCCAGTTTTTATTGTACAGAGGAATGGAAATCTTACAAGGAATATGACCGAGCCAATGTGACACCTACGTATCCCACTGAAACAAGAATCGGGTCAAATGTAGTTTCAAACTATAAAAGCAAATTGAGATTTTTTAGATAAGGTGACCGAAATAGATGAAGACCGCCTATGTATTCCACTAGCGAAATCAGGTCGTTCATAGTTCACACGAAGTGATGAGTCTGTAGAAACCTTCTTGAGACCGCGTAAAATATGAATATTGGGCCAGAAATATTTTGAAAAATATTTTGCTTTGATAAAGTCAAAAAGTTTGATTACTAACATAAATCAATTTCTCTTCTGTAAAGGAAAGAAAAACTCAAAACGTGAAAGGGTTAGTCCATTAATCATAAATACTGATCAAAGCAATAAATAATATTTGTTTTGCCTAAATAGATTGATCCAAAATCCAAAGAATGAGGCGTTCTAAAAGAAAGACCAAAAAGATAAAATTTGATCTTTTAATGGATTGAAATGAGTAAATTATATGATGTTCACAAAATGACCTTTTGAGAGGTTAAAATGAGAATAATAATATCTGAAAATTTTGATTTTAAAATGATGGGCTATTTGGTAATTTTGGCTTATTTTGAGATAAAAAATTATTTTTTGAGGATAACAATGCCAGCATGAATTTGAGTGATGACTCAACTGAAACATAAGGAGTTAATTTTTAGGTATTTTTGATAATGAACTCAAAATATTTTGAAAAGACTCAAAAGTTGTGTTTATATGCCTAATATGTTTTAAAACTTTGGAATGAAATAATAGACCAATCATGTTCGAGGCAAAACATATGTATTTAAACACATAAGTTAAACAATACAAATAAGCAAGTTATATAGCATTTAGCACATAAACGAAATATAACGCGTCCTAATATATATGTGACCCTTTATGCCAAGGGTAGGTCTAACAATTTGAAGGATGTATTACACCATAAACGTTTCATTGCACAAAAAAATATTAACAATTTTATAAATAAATTGAATGGGGATACATAATAGGGAAGGGGAAATAAATAATCAGTCTCACGTAAGGGCACAACTTTACACTAAGCCTTCGTAAAAGCTTCCTTATTGAACTTCTTGACATTCCCAAATGTCTTCAAATGAAGTAGTACCTCATGAAGATCCATTTTGACTAAATTATTAAAATAAACCCAACCCCAAAGGATAGTAGTTCGTCAAATAACATATACAATCTTTAAATTTTAAACACATAAATATGATCATTTAATTAGGCTGGGTCTGCTTTGGACTCAAGGTGGTCTTTCTAATAGGCCCAACACGCCTTATGTATTGGGTCTTCTTAGGTTAATGCTCCTACAGAATTTTGGTATCGCTCTACGCTAGGTGGACTTAGAGTGAATTTTGAATATAGGTCAAGAACCTAGGCAGACAACCTGAACTGGAAATCATGACAATCATTGAATGTATCGCGAACCAATAAAATGACATTTTCCCCAAAAAAGGTTGAAGTATTTAAAAGTATGGTTGCAAGTTCGCAAACCCATTCTTTTAGATGCACAAGATAATATTAAAAAATGTCATGAAATGCAATAACAATTAAATATCTGAATTAAAACAAATAAAGTGCAAATAAAATAATTACATTATTAAATAGTTAGTCAAATAATTCAAATCTAATGGTTAGAACCTAATTAATTCCCAACAGAGTCGCCATTTCTATTAATCGTGAAAAATAAATTTTTTAAAGAAAAATTAGGCTTAAGAAAACAGAGTCGCCACTTAATTTTTAAAAAAACTTAAAATAATTTTAAGACCCTGATAAAAAAAGTCCTTAAATTTCGGAGAAATGGCTAAGGATTTTTATTACTATTTTAAGAAGGTATTAACACTTAAAATAGCCGCTAACACTCAGTTAGCCGACGATTTAAAAATTATTTGACTAACTTTTAAAAAGATCAATGTCTAAAATAAAACTTGGAAAAATCTAAGTAAAGAATTTTCCCAAACATATTTGAAGTATTGAAAAGACTTAGAAATGCATTCTTGGGATTAAATCAATTTTTGACTAACACAAATTATTTGACTTTTGGAGACTTTAATAAGATTAAAAGTAAATAAATAAAATATTAAAGTTAGAATTAGGCAATAACAAATAAATACAATAATCAAATAGAAGGGAAAGAATATAAATCACTTAGGCTGGATAGACCCAAATTCCATATCCCAACTACTAATAAATAATAGTACCGGCTTGACCCATAAAATATAGCGTAACTACTGTTGTTCCAAAACTTGGGCTTTGGCCCCTTTGCCCAACAAAGTCTTGCTGAGATAATGGGCTCTTAAGCTCTTTTCGCCCCTGTATATCAGAAAAATATATATCATATATCAGTATATATATCCTTTTTTCCACCTGTATTTTAAACATTTCAGCCACCTTGAACCATTCCTGCTGAAAACTCAATTTTTCTGCCTATTGTTAATATCATGTCACTATATATATAATGTATATCAGTGTATATGGTAACATTTGAGCCCCCCAAAATCTGTAATATAGCTTCTCTATCATGCAAAATGATCCGAGGTCGACCCTAGATGAAAGGATGGAGTCCAGCATGGACTCGAATGGAGGAGTTCATGCACAAAAAATAAATAAAGATGAATACCTTCAACATATAACATAAACGAGATTTGACAACTTAATTGAAAATATTCCACTATTATATCATGACAAAACTCCACTTCAAAAAACCCCTTTTTAAAAAAATATAATGACGCCAAATCAAATTTACGATGAAAAAATTGAAAAGAAAGGCATATGATGTTATCTTTTGGAGGGCAACGAACTTGGGATGACGAATTAAAGAGGGAGCCTTCAACACAAAAATAGAACTCACTTATGGGTTTCATAATTTTGAAATGAGAAAATGTCGGCCTTAGGGGCCTTCAAAGTGACTGGACTTTTCTTGAAAATTGGCTTACTAGAAAAAGAAACTTTGATGTATATTTTTTGAGATGAGAGACGACTCCTCTTGAAATTTTAATGTTTCCTCTTTTATCCGGAACCGTTCCCCCTACAGTGAGCAAAAATATAGGAATTTTATAGCGAAAATTTTGCATTTTAAAATTGGAACATTGGGGAGAGATGCTGAGTTGTTTCAAAAATGGCTGCTAGAATTGGAGTCGTTGTAGATGATTGTAGCAGCATATGTTGTAAAATTTATTTTTTGAGTCATTGGTTGAAGAAGTAGAAAGGAGAATTTTTGAGTCTTGTGTGTGAAGTGTAAGGAAGAGGAAAGAATGATGGAGAGACACGTGAGTCCCATGTGAAGAAAAAGAAAGTCAAAAAAGAAAAAGCAAAAGGTAAAAGGGAAAACATGCAGGGTCGGGAAACATATAAGGTTAAATTTAAAATACACGATAAATTAAATTAGGTCAGTTAACAAGCTTCTATAAAATTAACTAAGCGAAATAATTAACTCAATTATTATCTAGTAATTTTTTTTTCAAAAATAATTCATAGTTAAATTAATTTAATTAAAAATCTTTTCGAATGACTTTTAAAAAAATTATTTCAAATTGTTAAAATCAAAGAAGCTCGATAATTAATTTATAATATGGAGGGTCAAAATTGAGTGTGAACAACTGCCCCTCACTTGGCTTGGATCGATGAAAGAGACCCAAGACAAAGGAAGTTGACGAATCTAATTTTGACCGACCACACTTTCATCTTTTGAAAGAGAAGTACGGACTTTAGAAAATTATGGTCAGATCCCAGTGTCGGATTTCCTACATATCTCAGGTTACATGAGAATTCAGGCCACTTGTAGTTCATGACGTTTGATTTTACACATAATTTTAAAAAAAATTGAAGGGTATTTCAGAGTTGAATTATAGAGAGATCGAAAAGCTCGGGACTAGAATGCGAAGAGGTTGGAGTATTGTTGAATTTTCAACATGGATCTCGTCTATATATCCCAAACATTGGAATCAGACTGCTTGTAGTTCGACTCAATTGATTGAAAAGGAAATTATGCTAAGATAAGCTTTGATTGGGAGAATGACAAATAAATTGAGTATGAAAAAGAGGCTTGCAACCTCTTAATCATGAATGTAGTGCATTTCACACTCATAAGTTAGAACTTACATGGACATAATTTTCAAAGCTCTTGGTGTATTATCACTCATATCGGAAAGATTATTTCAGGTAAGAGTTGAAATCATCTGGATGTGAAACTGAAATCGATAAATTCAAAGAAATACCCATATGCCCTTTGACAAGGGTGTAGTTTGATTGTAGTGGAAGTCACTCATCAGCTCGTGTCCAAAGCATTTGACATTCCTCTTTGAACTATGTCCCAGTTCGTTGCTAAGAAAAAGTTCCACGTTGTACTGCATCCTACTTGATGATGTCTGCACTTATGGTTTGCTTGAGAATTCATCCTCTTAGATACTCTCGATAAAGACTGAGATAAAACTTGTTAGTAGTAAATGAGATGTAAATATGATTTGTGCAAACCTAGTATAATGCACCATATTGAAGGAGATGACGATCCAATAATAAATGTATCACACTAAAAGTAGTGACGGTCCAATAATGTAATGTGTCACACTAAAGGCACTGACGCCCCAATTTAGATTAACTTGTCACACTGAAGCAGTGACGCTTTAATTTGTCACGTCGAAGGCGAGTGACTCTCCAAAATAGATTAACTTGTCACATTGAAAGTAGTGACACTCCAATTTATCACGTTGAAGGCGAGTGAATCTCCAAAATAGATTAACTTGTCACATTGAAGGTAGAGACGCTATAATTTATCACGTTGAAGCCGAGTGACTATCCAAAATAGATTAACTTGTCACACTGAAGGCAGTGACACTCTAATTTATCACCTTGAAGGCTCGTGACTCTCTAAAATAAATTAACTTGTCACATTGAAGGCAGTGACACTCTAATTTGTCACGTTAAAGGCGAGTGACTCTCTAAAAAAGATTAACCTGTCATACTGAAGGCAGAGACACTCCAATTTGTCACGTTGAAGTCTAGTGACTCTCCAAAATAAATTAATTTGTCACACTGAAGGCAGTGATGCTCCAATTTGTCACATTGAAGGCGAGTGACTCTCCAAAATAGATTAACTAGTCAAATTGAAGGTAGTAAGGCTCCAATTTGTCACGTTGAAGGCGAGTGACTTTCCAAAATAAATTAACATGTCACACTAAAGGCAGTGAAGCTCCAATTTATCACGTTGTAAGTGAGTGGTTCTCCGAAATAAATTAATTTGTCACATTGAATGCAGTGACGCTCCAATTTGTCACGTTGAAGGTGAGTGACTCTCCAAAACTTGTCACACTGAAGGCAGTGACGCTCCAATTTAAAAATAGAATAAGTTGAAAAATTATCCTGCTTGAATTGGTCTATGTTAAATCTTGCAATCTTGGTCATTGTGTCAAGTTATATTATCTATAATATTAAGAAAATGTGTTATAAATCATAATAGAGCAATAAAAAAAAATTTAGAAAATTAATAGAGTAGTGAGTAAAAGTAGAAGTCATCTGCATATTGATGGGGCCACTATGGGTCAAATGATGCCTTGCGATTTTAATTCTTGCATCCAAAGAAAAATGCTTAGTTTTGAGAGACTGATCCATATTGGTTTTGCCTCGTCATCTTGATGTTTGTCCACCATCTGATTTGCATGCTAGACTTGTCTTGAAGTGCAAGTTTGATCGAATTTTTGAGGGTCTTCCTCAAAACTTCTACCCCAGTTTAGAATACAAAAGGAGTCTTAACTTTCCTGTAATTTCTAATTGATTTTTTGAGAGAACCTCATAAAATCTGTCACATCCCAACCCCGGGACCATGACTCGTGCCGATTAGGCACTTAAATCAACATTAAATCACAAAACCTTAACTTAAAGTCCTAAAAGTCTACCAAAAATTCGGCAGAGTTTCTTCTGCTTTTAGGCCCTATCCTCACCTGCAGCTGCTCCCAGAATATACAAACAGCAAATATACACACATATATATAACGAATGCCAGCCGACAATGTCTCCGCTGCGGTCCTGTCGCCTAATAATCATGTCATACATAGAGTAATGCGGTCCCGCTGCCTGATTAAGTATCAAATACATATAATATACCATTTGCTCACGTATATCTCACCTACCCACAAGCCACTAGTATCCACAGACCTCTAGACAGGTATGCTGAACGGTACGTACATATACAGACCATAATCACAGGATGTGCGACATGAGAAGCTACCAATAGCTGGCTCCTGAAACAACGAGGGGCACTGTAGCTGAAATTAGAGGTCCTAAACAAGAGGGTCTCGCACCTGCTCGTCAATACCTGCGGGCATGAAACGCAGCCCCCGAAGGAGGGGGTCAGTACGCAATACATACCAAGTATGTAAAGCAGAAAGCCCAAAATATGAGTGAAAATAATAATCAAAATAGGAAAGAATAGAAGTCAAACCTGTATGTCCACATAAAAATACTTAGCCTTTTTCAACACCAAAAATAATGCATATTCGACTGGAATGATGGCGGCCCCCTGAATGCGCGCCATGCAGTACCTGACTCTGGGAAGATGCAGATAACTGAAATTTCCTATCACAAGCCCCATCTGTAGTAGAGGTGAGCTACAGGCGTTAT
>JAOTQJ010000091.1:15100323-15119278 GCA_025642045.1 Solanum sejunctum
TGATCTAATACCAACGATGGCCAATACCTTATAGATCTCATCAATAAACTCTTGTATGTCCTTATCCACCTTTGACCCATAGAAGTTCGATGGGTTCATCCTCATGAAGTCTCTCACCTGAGAGGCTGGTGTAGTAGAATGACAGGCTTGGGCCCCTTGATTGACTTGGCTAGCCACAACTTGTGCAAACAAAGTGAGAGCATCTCGAAGCTCCCCATTGGTCGGTTGCTCCTTGGGAGTGCGAATCCTTCTTTCTCTTGTGTTAGGCATGATCTAGCATAGCAAAGAACCATCATTAGGGGGGAATAACCTTACTTTAACTCTATAGCATGATATTGACCATGACTAAGGGAAATATTTCCTAAAATATCTCATAGCCTCCTACTCATAGTCATGGCACGCTTTATAACCATGAATAGGACTTTACCCCGATTCAGTGTGTTGGACTCCAAGGATCTAACAACCTATTGCTATGATACCAAGTTTGTCATGACCCAAGCCTAGGGCTTGGACATGATCGATGAATGGGGACCCGAAGGAATGCCAAACAAGTCTTATAGCATATTCTTACACATTCTTAGTCGCGAAAGCCATTAAAATGACAATAAAAGATAATTATAAACAAGGGGAAATTGGGACCAAGGGATCCTCTTTCATATCATAAGCAACAATAGTCAATAGAGTCAAGGCTCATAATATAGATACACCATATGTCTAACGAAATGTCTACTACATAAAGATAAGAGCGGGGGCCAAGATAAAGCAACCTTGCTCACCCTAATAGTCAAAACATAATCAAAATAGAGAAAGTCATCATAAATAACAAGAGATAGTAAGTAACATCCCTGGAATGGAGGACTCACTAAAAAGCTTGAGCGAAGTTATAATAGCCTCATGAGGAGGATGCTCAAGTGGGGCTTTGGTTCATACATGGTGACATCATGTAGGCATAGAGTATGCATTAGTATGTTTGAATGTATTAAGTATGTGGGATGCAATACTAGCAAGAGATAGGCAACATAATCGAAATGCATAATCATAAGCAAAGGATAGTTATAACATCAATATGAAATGCATGTTCAATACTTAAGCTAAAAAAACATGCTTGTAAATCATGAACAAGGAATGTGAACTCAATATAGGAAACATACTCAAAGCCTTTTCTACCAACCTTTATGAAATAGGCCAAATGACCCCCACTCATCTTACAGTATAACCTTTTTAGAGAGTGATATCAATATCCCTACCATACAATATAGTCTTTTTGGTAGGTAGTATAAGACATCCCCTACTTTACTATATCATATTTTGCGTAGGAAACATGATTCATTCTATCTTACAACATGACCTTTTCAATAGAATATCCATACCTTACGATGTGATCTTTTCAGTGGGAACCTTTAGTTTTTCTACCTTATGGTATAACCTTTTTGGTAGGATGTCCATATCTTACGATATAATCTTTTTGGTAGGCATAATCAACTATTCTACCTTACGGCATATCCTTTTCGATAGGGTGTCCATAGCTTAAGATATGATCTTTCTGGTATGAATCATTAGTCACTCTACCTTATGGCATGGCCTTTTCAGTAGGAAGCATTAACCACTCAATCTTATGGCATGGCCTTTATGGTAAGAATCATTAAAACTTGCTCTTCCAACCATTACATTTCAATCATCAAGAAAGAACTCCTAATTTTCCCAAGAACACAACTAACTTAAGAACCCAACAATCTACATGCAACCCCATAGGTATCTTCCCATTAAACAACTCATATAGACATCCCTATCATCATCATGAAGTCATCATATACTCATCATAACGCCATTTAACTCATGAGACATGCATTGGATCTTCAATTTCTCAAGAAACCCTAGCTGGACATTTTATCAAACACTTGGCGGGTGTGTAATGCTAGTATAAAATCATGAATTATAAAGATGAAATCATGCAAAAAAATCCATTGTAAAACTATCAATGAACACCTTCCAACACCCTCAAGCAATATACATCAAAACCTCTCATTAATCTTACAATAGATCCAAGATTTATAGCTCAAAACATAGGAAAACAGCTATAACTTTATATAGCTTTAATATAGTGTACAGTGAATTTCATAATATGCAAGACCCATTTGTAAATCAACTTTAAATCATGCAATTTGAGTAAAAGAAGTTTTTGGTATAATGGGTGAAAGGAACCCGTGAAAGAAACCCACATGCCTTATCTTTTCGAGAAACCTTGATGAAGTTTGGAGATGCAGACATGAACTTGGTTGAATTCCGTATGATCCAGAGAGGGGTTTAGCACTTTAAATTTAAGTGAAATGTTAGTCTAAGTGTTTGAGAAAGTATTGGGAATGTCTAGAATGATACGAGAGTGAAAAATGACTAAGTATAGGTATTTACATGTGTGGAAAACTTTAGGCCCAAGTCTTAAAAGTCTTGGACCAATGTAATAAAAATACACAGAAAAATAACACTGGTGCGTCGCGCCAGCATCGCGCATAATATTCTAGATATTGCATTTTGCGATTTTTAGATTTTGATACGATTGCTCTAAAATTGGGGTTAGACCCCTTTCGCCCTAAATTTTAAACTCCTGAACAAGAATATGAAGTCGAATTTCTTAAACAACACACAAAGTTTGAGATACATGGAAATTAAAATTCCAGGCATTCTGAGGCATATTTTTAGGCGCTTTTGGGGGTCATTTCATGCCTGATGTTGTTACTGATATGTTAAAGGTTTTTGATTATGCTATGTATATATTGATAGATGCGGGTGCCACTCTTTCTTTCATTACTCCTTTTTTACTAATAAGCTTCATGTGTGTCCCTAGTTGTTGTGTGAACCTTATGAAGTGTCTACCCCTGTTGGTGAGTCCATTATTGCTAAAAGAGTCTATCGAGATTGTCCTCTGTCCGTATTTCATAAAGTCCTGCCTTGTGATTTTGTTGAACTTCATATGATAGCTTTTGATATTATTCATGGGATAGATTGGTTACATGCATATCATGCTTCCATTGATTGTAGGACCTGTAAAGTGAGATTCCAATTCCCCAATGAATCTGTCCTTGAGTGGGAAACTCATAATGTGGTGGTCAAGGGTAGATTCATTTATTGTCTTAAAGCCCAAAAGTTGATTTCCAGGGGTTGCATTTATCACCTTGTAAGGGTTAGGGATGTTGAGTCTAAAGTCTTTCTTATTGAGTCACTTCCGGTGGTCAATGAGTTTCTTGATGTCTTTCTAGATGAGCTTTCTGGTGTTCTGCTCGAAGTGGTAATAGACTTTGATATAGACCTCCTTCCCGATACGCAACCCATTTCCATTCCCGCTTACCGTATTTCCTCGACATAATTGAAGGAGTTGAATGATTAATTGAGGAATCTATTGGAGAAGGGTTTCATAAGGGCTAGCAAGTCACCGCGGGGTGCACTAGTGTTGTTTGTAAAGAAAATAGGATGGTTCCCTTAGGATATGCATTGATTACCAGCAACTAAAATAGAGTCACTATAAAGAACAAGTACCTCTACTGAGGACTGATGACCTTTTTGATCAACAACAAGGGGCTAGTCAGTTTTGTAAGACTAATCTTCTTCCCAAGATGACTCTTCATACTAGGTATGGGCATTTTGAGTTTATAGTAATGTTTTTTAGGTTGACTAATGCACCAGTTATATTTATGGATCTCATAAATAGGGTCTTTAAACCTACCTTTTTATGTTTGTTGTGGATTTTATTTATTATATATTGATTAATTCCCTGAGTGAAGAAGAACATATGAATCACTTGAGGGTCATTTTGCAAATCTTGAGGGATGAGAGGTTGTTTTCTATATATGAAAAGTGTGAATTTTGGTTTAAAAAAGTTGCTTTTCTAAGGCATGTGGTGTCAGGTGATAGCGTTAAGGTAGATCCTAAGAAGATGGAGGTGATAAAAAATTAGCCTAGACCCTTGAATCCAATGACTATTAGGCGTTTCTTGGGTTTGGCGGGTTACTACCGGAGGTTTGTGAATGGTTTTTATTCTATTGCATCTCCTATGACTAAGTTGACCCAAAATAAGGTAAAGTTTATTTAAATCGATGAATGTGAAAAGAGTTTTCAAATATTGAAAGACATGCTTATCTCCGCTCCTATCTTGGCTCTATCGGAAGGGTTAGAGGTGTGTAACCTGAACTTTAGAAGACTCATAGTAAAAATATTTTTTACTAAGTTTTTGATTTCCATTGTTTGTCAGACTGCGATGAGCTTGGGGTGCGGACTAGTGATGTTTGATCTCCTCATTTGGTTCATGTCGTGCTTGGGGCGCAAACCAGTGTAATATTTTCCTTGGTTTTCTTATGTCATCTAAGGGCATTGGGTTAATATATCCATATCCATTTAAATGTGAAATCCCCCATACTTAGCCATTTTCAACTCTATAACTTACAAAACCCTCTCTAAAACCTCTCCAAGACTCTATCAAGTCTCTAATTCAAATCCAAGGATTTTAAGTTCAATTTTGGAACTCAAGAACCCACCTCAAGCTTAAGTCTACTTCAAGTTCATTTCAAGATAATACAAGGTTTAAGGTAAGTAGTGAAACACTCCAAGACTATGCTTCGGAATGCCCATAATTGTTATTTTTATATATCTCAAAATTCATGCGTGATATCGAGAATCTCACTGCACATTCTCGATTAAGGGGAACAATTGAGTGGAAAATGGGTATAACATGGATTTTAGAGGACAAGTAGCAAAAAGTAAATTTCGCTAATTTTTGATTTCCAAAGAGCATCTGTGGCTGCGACATGCCTGAGGTGCGAAGTAGTACAAATTTCTCCTTCTCGATGGGTCCGCATCAAGTACCAAACGCCGACCAGTACAAATTTTTTCTTAGTTTTCTTTGTGTCATCCAAGGGCATTGGGGTCATAGCCCCATATGACCGCAATGACCACTTATGCGTGAAAACACCCATATTTATTCATTTTTCAACTCTATATCACTCAAAAATCCTCACATACACCTCTCTAAGACTTAACCAAATATCTCATTCAAATTTCTAGGATTTGAAGCTTAACTTTAGAACTCAAAGATTTACTCGAAGCTCTAAATTTCTTTGAAGATCATCTCAAGAAAATCCAAGTTTGAGGTATATGGGTTTCATCCATTGGGTCCTTTCACCCATGGAGCTCAATCTATATTTCTCTGAAAATTTCATGTTTTCAAGTTGTATCATCTATGAGTGCATCTTATTATGGATTATGGAAATAAATTATGCTGTGGTTTCATGAAATATTGATTGATTATGCATGACTATATATTTGAAGCTTATACAATGAATTGATTTTTGTCTATTGAGACTATGCATATTTTGAGTTATAAAACTATGATCTATTATGAGATTTGATGATGGATTTCAAGGTACCCTACATGAGGGTCTTACTACATGTTGGTGGGTTGATTTACATCAAGTTTTCTCATCTTATATCACTCTTGAATTGCATGATTTTGAACAAGCATCATGAACTCACCATGTGTTTGATAAAATGTCAAGTCAAGGATTCTCAAGTTATTGATGATCGATTTCATGATTTACAAGTCAAGTGACTACATGATGATTAAGGGCTTTCAAGTATGTATTGAATTCATGAAATTATCTATGATTTTATAGGTTACAAGTTAAGCCCTATTTCAAGGATTTTACCTCTTGTGAGCCATTCATGTTTAAACAAGGGTTCATGTATGATTATGATCTACTCTCATGTTTCAAGTTGGGCTCACCGATAGGGGTCAAGCATGTTTCAAAAGCTCTATCGGTCATGTTTCATGTTTCTTACAAGTTATACAAATTATGATTATTTCAAGTACTCCATGGGATTTGACTTAGTATCGATTATGGCTTTAGATGGGGGCTCGACCCAAGGGGTCCTTACATAAAGCTTTTGTCTCTAAACTAATCTGCCACCATAAGATTATTGTTATTACCCTTCCTATACTAGTGGATCCATCTAGTTCATGTTATCATGTTTGGTTTGTCTTAGCAAGTAGACTACACCTAGTCGGGGGGTGTCATGCCCGTTCCACCTGACTGAGGGAGTGTCATGCCTTAGGTTCCAAGTTATAGCTACTTGGTCTATGTTGGTTAAGGTCTCCTCCCACATATGTATTATGTACTATTCAAGTTTAATGATTTACAAGAATGTTGTACTTCAAGTATTGATCATTCATGGCATGTTGAGATTATACTTATCTATTGCCTATGATTATATATTTTGACTATATTCGATTATGTATTATTTCATTGAATCCTACATACTTAGTACATTCAAACATACTAACTCATACTTTATGCCTATATGATATTACCATGTATGAACCGAAGCTCCATTTGATCATCCTTCCCCACCTGGCAAGTACGATCCTTTGAAGTAAGCTTTGGTAAGTCCTCAAGTCCAAGGACACTATCTATGTTATTCATGCTACTTTAAGACTTCTTTATGTTAAACCCTTGTTACTATGAGGTTGGGCCCGAAAAGTGTCTTGGCCCCCGCTCTATTCCATGTTGGAGGTGTTGTTGGATATTTTGATGTACTTATGCCATGAGCTTGACTCTTTTATACTTATATGAATATCAAGATTTCCTATATTCTGGATTAAATTTTTACTATATCTCTTGATTGTTGTTTATGTTGCTTCCGTGACCAATGTGTCTGAAGGATATGCTAAGAGGCTTGTTTGAGGTCTCTTTGGGTCCCCATTCGCTGTGTCAAGTCTAGGCCCTAGGCTTGGTTTGTGAAAAAGCTAGTAGTAGAGCACTAGGTTATTAATCATACTTGAAATCCAACATACCACGTCGATTAAAGTTTTATTAATGGTTTTGAAGTGCTCCACAACTATAAATGGGAGAGTATGAGGCATTTTAGGAAATGTTTCACTTCTTCATAGTCTATATCATGCTTTAGATGTAAGTGTAAGGATTTTCCCCTAACGAATGCTATTTGCTCTTCTATATCATACCAATTTCAAGAGGGATACTAAGGAGAGCCCGTATACTCGAGTAGCAATGGGCTACTACCGCTCCTCAAGCTCCTTAAGAAGGAGGGGTAGCCCAAGATGAGTTCCGAGATGTTATTACAATATTGGCTTATGCTATGACCAACCAAATCAACAAAGGGGCCCAAGCCTATCATGCTCCTACTCCGTCTTATAGGGTGAGAGATTTCACAAGATTGAACCCAATACCAGAGTTCCATGGATCCAAGAAGGATGGGGATCCCCAAGAGTTCATAGATGAGGTATATAAGGTGCTATCAGTTATGGGGGCCAATTCGGAGGAAAAGGCAGAATTAACGGCCTACCAACCCAAAGGGATGGATCAAATTTGCTTTACACAATGGAAGTTAGAGAAGGGGAATGATGATGCTATCCTTTGGGAAGAGTTCAAAGCCGCATTTCTCAATCGGTTCTTTCCTATTGAGCTAAGGGAGGCTAAGATGATGGAGTTTATGAACCTTAAGCAAGGTCCCATGAGTGTGAGGGAGTATACCCTGAAGTTCAGCTAACTTTCCAAGTATGCTCCATAATTGGTTGCCGAACCTAGATCAAAGAAGAATAAATTTGTGTTGGGAGTATTTGACTTGGTTAATAAGGAATATCATACCTCCATACTAGTAGATGAAATGGATTTGTCCCACCTCATGACATATGCCGAACAACTAGAGAGGAAAAAGCTCATAAAAAGAAGAAGTAGTAAGTCCAAGAGGGCTCATTTTGAAGGTGGTTTCCAGGGCTTTAAGGGTTGCGATTTCCACAAAGCCACAAGTTCCAAGGTCAAGGGTCATCCAATGCTCCTAAAAAGAGGTTTTCCAATGATAGAGTGACTAACCCAAGATGTAAAGGTGGTAATGTAAGAATGACAAATCCTAGATGACCAAGGTGTGAAAGGAATCATAGTGGTTCATGTTTGAAAAATTCTAATGCTTGCTTTGGTTAGCGTAAAATGGGTCACAAGGTTATTGGTTTTCGGCATGCCTAAAAAAAAGGTAGAGATGGTCATCTACAAGGTCAACGCACAAATGCAAGTCAAAGGGAAAGAGGAGGCCAACAAAAGGGTGCTCTAAGCCAAAATAAATTCTATGCTCTTCAAGGGAGACAAGGGGTAGACGAGATGCCCGAAGTTGTCACTAGTATTTTAAACGTTTTTGATCTTCATTTGTATACATTGATAGACTTGGGTGCCACTCTTTCTTTTATTACTCTTTTTGTTGCCAAAAGCTTCATGTTACTCCCGAATTGTTGTGTGAACCTTGTGAAGTATCAACCCCCGTTGGTGAGTCTATTGTTGCTAGAAGAGTCTATAGAAATTGTTCCATGGTCATATTGCATAAAGTCTTGCCTTGTGATTTTGTTGAATTTGATATTGCGGATTTTGATGTCATTCTTAGGATGGAATGGTTGCATGCATATTATGCTTCTATTCATTGTAGAACCAATATGGTTAATTCCAATTCCATAATAAGCCTATCCTTGAGTGGGAAAGTTGTGATGTGGTGGTCAAGGGTAGATTCATTTCTTGTCTTAAAGTCCAAAAGTTGATTTCTAAGGGTTGTCTTTATCATCATATGAGGGTTAGGGATGTCGAGTTCAAAGTCCTTCCTACTAAGTTGGTTTCGGTGGTTAATGAGTTTCTTGATATATTTCCCAATGAGCTTCCTGGTTTTCCTCCCAAAATTGAAATAGACTTGGGTGTATGCCTCCTTCCTAATACTAAACCCATTTCTATTCCCCTTTATCGTATCGCCCCGGTAGAATTAAAGGTGTTAAAGGAGCAATTGAGGGATTTGTTGGAAAAAGTTTCATAAGGCCTAGTAAGTCAGCTTGGGGTGCACCAGTGTTATTTGTGAAGAAAAAGGATGGTTCTCTTAGAATGTGTATTGATTACCGATAACTTAATGGAGTTACCATAAAGAACAAGTACACTCTACCAAGGATTGATGAACTTTTTGATCAACTTCAAGGGGCTAGTCACTTTTCTAAGATTAATCTTCAGTTCGAGTATCACCAAGTGAAGGTGAGGGAGTGTGATATTTCCAAGACGACTTTTCAGACTAGGTATAGGCACTTTGAGTTTGTGGTTATGTTATTTGGGTTGACTAATGCATTGGCTATATTTTTGGATCTCATGAATAGGGTCTTTAAACCCTACCTTGATTTGTTTTTGGTTATTGATGATATGTTTATTTATTCCCTTAGTGAGGAGGAGCAAGTTAATCACTTGAGGGTGGTGTTGCAAATCTTGAGGCAGGAGAGGTTATATGCTAAATATGAAAAATGTCAGTTTTGGTTGAAAGAGGTTAGTTTTCTATGGCATATGGTATTGGATGATGGTATTAAGGTGGATCCTAAGAAGACGGAGGTGATTAGAAATTGGCCTAAAACTTTGAATCCATCGATTATTAGAAGTTTCTAACCATACCATCATTTGTAAATGGTTTCTCTTCTATTGATTCTCCTATGACTATGCAGACACAAAAGAAAGCAAAATTTATGTGGACCGATGAATGTGTGAAGTGTTTCTAAACCTTGAAAGATAAGCTTGTCTCCGCTCCTTTCTTGGCTCTACCAAAAGGGTTGGAGGGATTTGTGGTAGATTGTGATGCCTCAAGAATTGGTTTGGGGTTTGTTTTGATGCAAAATGGTAAGGTGATAGCATATACCTCTAGGCAACTTAAGGTGCATGATAAGAATTATCCCACCCATGATCTTGAATTGGCAACCGTGTTATTATCTTTGAATATTTTATGGCACTACTTGTTTGTGGTTCAAGTTTATGTGTTTAGCCAACCACAAGAGTTTCTAATATGTGTTCACCCAAAGAGATTTTAACTTGAGACAAAGAAGGTGGTTAGAGCACCTTAAAGCTTATGATATATATGTGCATTATCACCCTGACAAAGCTAATGTCATGGCCGATGCTCCATGTAGGGAGTCCATGGGTAGCCTAGCTCATGTAGATGATGGCTGCAAAGAGGTAGCTAGAGAGGTTCATCGGTTGGTTGATTGGGGGTTAAGTTGGTTGAAGTTGATAATGGTAGTGTAGCAGTTGTTAATGGTTCTAAATCTTCCTTGATTGAGGAGGTAAAGGCAAATAAAGATCTTGACCCCGCCTTGCTAGAGTTGAAGACCTCAGTGAAGGATAGGAAAGTGAAGGTTTTCTTCCAAGGGGGAGATGGTTCCCTTAGGTACCAAGGTAGATTGTGTGTGCTAAATGTGGATGACTTGAAAGAATTGATCTTGAAGGAGGCCCATAAGTCATCCTATTCCATCTACCTAGTTCTAAAAAGATTGTATAGAGACTTGAGAGAAGTGTATTGGTGGGGTAGTATGAAGAGAGATATTGCTGAGTTCATATCCGGATGTCACAATTTCCAACAAGTGAAAGTCAAACATCAAAGGCTGGGTGGTCTAGCCTAAGATATAAAAATTCTTACTTGGAAGTCGAAAGAGATCAACGTGGATTTTGTGGTTGGGTTGCCTAAGACCAGGAAACATTTTGACTCTATTTGGGTTGTTGTAGATAGAATAACAAAGTTGACTCACTTTCTACTGGTCAAAACTACTTATAGTGCCAAAGATTATGCCAAGTGGTCCATACATGAGTTGGTTAGATTGCATGTGGTGCCTTTGTCTATCATTTTGGATCATGGTACTCAATTCGCTTCACACTTTTGGAGGTCCTTCCAAAGAGGTCTTGGTACCAAGGTTAAGCTTAGCATGATTTTTCATCCTCAAATGGATATTCAAGCTGAGAGGACTATCCAAAATCTTACAGAGATGCTTAGGGCTTGTGTTTTGTTGTTTAATGGTAGTTGGGATAAAAATCTTCCACTTATTGAGTTTGCTTACAACAATAGCTACCACTCAATCGTTAGTATAGCCCCTGCTCCATTCCATGTTAGAGGTGTTATTGGATATTTTGATGTGCTTATGCCATGAGCTTGACTCTTTCATACTCTCATAAATATTGAGATTTTCCATAGTTCTGCTTCCCTTTTTACTATATCTCTTGATTGTTGTTTATTTAGCTTCTGCGATTAAAGATATGTGAATGATATGCTAAGAGGCTTGTTTGGGGTCCCTCTGAGTCTCCATTCACTGTATCATGTCTAGGTCCTAGGCTTGGGTCGTGACATGTGGGTCTTCATCCATAGGCCCTTTCACACATGGAACCCAACCTTCTCATTTTTATTGAAATTGCATGATTTCAAGTTGCATTACCTATGGGTATCTCTTATTATGAATTTTGAACATAAATTATGTTAGGGTTTTATCCAATATAGAAATATTATGCATGAATATATATTTCAAGCTTATTCCATGATTGGTTTTGTCTATTGAGACTATGCATGATTTGTGCTATGAAACTATGAATTATTATGAACTTTTATGATGGATTTTAAGGTATCCTAAATGAGGATTTTACTACTATATTAGTGGGTTAATTTTCATTGAGTTTATTCTCCTTGTTTCACTATTGAATTGCATGATTTTGAACTAGTATCATGAACCCACCATATGTTTGATAAAATTATATGACAAGAATTCTGAAGTTGTTGATGAATCATTACATGATTTACAAGTCAAGTGACTTTATGATGATAAAAGGCTTTCAAGCATGTGTTGATTTAATGAAAAGTATCTACAATTTTACAAGTCTTGAGCTCTATTTCAAGATTTTTACCTCTTGTGAGCCATTCATATTAAAGCAAGGGTTCATATAGTATTATGATTTACTCTCATGTTCAAGTTAGGCTCACTAGTGGAGGTCAAGCATTTTTATAAGCTACTGATGTCAAGTTATTAGGTATCTTATAAGTTACTCATGATATTATTAAAGTATGATTATTTCAAATATTGCATGGAATTTGACTTAGCACCAATTGAGGCTTAAGATGGGGGCTTGGCTCAAGGGGTCCTTATATAAAGTCTTTAGTCTCTAATCTATGTTCCACCTTAGGATTATATATTTACCCTTGCTATACTAGTGGATCCATTTAGTTCATGTTATCATATTTGGTTTGCCTTGGCAAGTAGACCACACTTTGCGGGGTTTGGGTGGGGGTGTCATGCCCAGTCACCTGAACGAGGGGGTGTCATGCCTTAGAGTTCAAGTTGTAGATGCTTGGTCTATATTGATTGAGGTCTCCTCCTGCATATGTATCATATATTATGCATGTTGAACATCTTACAAATATGTTTTATTACAAGCATTGACCATGCATGTCGTATTGGGATTATATATCCATTGATTATGATTATGCATTTTGAATATATTCGCTTATGTCTTTATTGCATTGCATCGCGTATACTTAGTACATTCAAACAAACTAATACATACTCTATGTCTACATGATATTACCATCTAGAGACTGGAGCTCTTTTTGATCCTTCTCCTCCACAAGGCTATGTTGGTACTTCGAAGAAAGCTTTGGTAAGTCCTCAACTCCGAGGTCAATATCTAAGTTACTCTTGCTATGTTGAGACTTCTCTATGTTGAACACTAGTTATCATGAGGGTGAGCCCGGGAAGTGTCTTGGCTCTCGCTCCATTCTAAGTTAGAGGTGTTTTTGGATACTATGTTTTGTATATGCTTCGAGCTTGACTCTTTTATGCTTTTATGATTATGAAAGACTCCTTTTAGTATCGCCTTCCCTTTCATTTAATTGACTCTTATTATTGCTTAATTTTGCTTCCCCAACCAAGGATGTGTGTATGTTACAATCAAGAGGTTTGTTTGGGTTATCTTCGAACTTCTCATTCCATGTGTCTCATCTAGGTCATAGGCTTGGGTCATGACACTTAGCATGTAGAAGCTCACCTTCAAATTGAGCTATTCTTCTCCCTTCCTTTGAGGCTACAGGATAATCTTTCATCTTATGTCCAACACTTCCACACTGGTAACAACCCTCAGTGCCCGTCAAACACTTCCCTTGATACTTCTTGCCACACCATTGAAAAATGGCGAAAGGGATCCTTTCCTTTTTATACTTGGCACTGGTAGACTAGTAGAAGATGAAGCACCCCCCGACTCAGGCTCTCTTAGCCTTTCTCTCCCTCTTATTATTTGAGGTCTTGGGGGTACCCATTTATTGGTTGAGTTGAGCGGTTACAACCTTTACAATAGCCATAGAGTATTCCGAATATTCGCATTTGATATGTCATCATAGGGAAGTTGACCCTCAAGTGAGAGATAGTTTTATTATCCTATCCACTATTCTGAATAGCTTGAGATATATTCTGAAATGCAACAGTTAGGAATCAGTAATAAGCCTTAGAAGACTTAGCTCTAACGCACGACATAGATCATGAAAAAGTGAAATATTTGCTAAAATTCCTCATGGCCTCCTATTCATAGTTGTGGTACGCTTCACAACCATGAACAAGACACTACTTGACGAGGTGTGTTGCATTTCTGAGGACTATTTATAAACCTAGTGCTTTGATACCAAGCTTGTCACGACCCAAACCTAGGGCCTAGATGTGACACAGAGAATGGGGAACCCGGAGGGACCTAAAACAAGCCTCTTAGCATATTATATACACATCCTTGGTTGTAGAAACAATAAAAAAACAAAAAGAATAATTAATTTAAAAAGGGAAGCGGGGGAATTCTTTGATGAAATCATAGTCATAATAGGAGTCAAGCTTATTATACAAAACCAACTCATTATCTAACAATACCTCTATTATGAATGGAGCAGGGGCCAAGACATCTCCTGGGATCACCCTTATAGATAAATATCCAAAAACATAAGGTAAAGTCTTAGCATAAGAATGAAAGTAAATAGATATTGTCCCTAGATATGAGGACTCACCAAAGGCTAACTTTAAGGGAATTAACTAGCCACATGGAGGCGGATGGTCAATAGGAGCTCCGATTCCTGCTTGTAATATCATGTAGGAATAGAGTATATGTTAGTACTTGGAATGTACTAAGTATGGGGGGTGCCATATAACAAAGACATAAGCCATAACATTTACAATGCATAAATATAGACGATCGATAAAATCTCAATATACAATGTATGATTAATGCTCGTAATAAAACATGCACGTAAAACATTTAACTTGCAAAATATATTATACATATGTGGAGGGAAACTTAAATGACATAGACCAAGTGAACTATAACTTGGAATTTGAGGCATGATACCCCATCGGCAAGTGATCGAGGCATGACACCCCCTCGACGAAGTATGGTCTACTTGCCAAGGTAAATCGTATAGACCCCACATGAGGTAAAAAGTATGTACTAGATGGATCCACTAGTAAAGGCCATTTAGGAAAATAATATAATCCTATGGTGGGACATAGTTTATAGACTAAAGACTTTATATAAAGACCCCTTGAGTCATCCCCCTATCTTAAGCATCAATCGGTGCTAAGCCTAATCCCACAGAAAATTAAAATACTCATAAATTTAATCATAACATGAATAAATTTCAATAGATATGATAATTCATTAACATGCTTGACCTGTACTAGTGTGTTAAATCATGCTTGACCTATCAACTTGATATGAATTGCTCACAAGAGGATAAAATCTTGAAATAGGAGTAACTTGTTACTTGTAAAATCATGGATACTTTTCATGAATTTAACACATGATTGGGAGGCTATAATTATCTTGAAGCACTTGACTTGTAAAATCATGCAGTAGCTCAGCAATGACTTAAGAATTCTTCTCATCTAATTTTTGTCAAACACATGGCGGGTATATGGACACTTGCTCAAAATCATGAAACTTTGTAAAGTAATGACACAAGAGAGTAAAATCAACCATTTTAGAAACATACAATTCAACTCACCAATCATAGTAGTAAAAACCCTTAGTTTAGGTATCTCAAAATCCATCTCAAAAGTTCATAGTTTCATAGCTCAAATCATGCATAGTCTCAATAGACATAAATCAACTCATAGAATAAGCTTAAATAGATATTCATGCATAAGATATCAATACTTTATAACAACCTGACATGTTTTCATATTTATAAAGCATAACAATAGATACCCATGAAGAACTAAACCTTGAAATCATGAAATTTTCATAAAAAGAGAGATTGGGCTTCATGGGTGAAATGACCTATGGATAAAGATCCACATAACTAAACTTAGAATTTCTTGGAGTAAACTTGAAGGAGACTTGAAGCTTGGGTTAGGTCCTTGAAATTCAAAGTTGTTCTTGAGATCCTTGAATTTGAATGGGGATTTTGATAAGTCTTGGAGAGGTTTAGAGAAGGTTTTGTGAGTTCTAGAATTGAAAAATGGCTAAGTATGGAAGATTTCATATTTAAATGGGCATTGGGTTATTACCCCAATGCCTTTGGATGAATATGAAAAATAGGGGAAAAGTTACACTGGTCCACGTCCAGTATGCAACGTCGACCAATACGAAGGAAAATTTTGTGCTAGTCCGCACCCAAGCCACGTCATGCCTGGGGGCAGATGCACACTAAAATCAATTAATTAGCAAAAATTATTTTTCTTTGTGGGCCTTCTAATATTTGAATTTTACCCATTTCCTAAATGTCTCCCTTGATCAAGAATATGAAGTTGAATTTATGAAATCAAGCAGGATTTTGGAGATATTAGGAAATACGATTATGTGTCATTCTGAAGCACATGATTTAACTATTCTTAGACAGATATCTGATCACATTCTTGTCAATAGCCATAATCTTCTCAAAATCATACATAAACATAATTGGGTCTTGACCCACTTCATACACTTTATAAAAATTATAGTTATGTATGCACATGCCATGAATGAGGTGAGAATAACATAGGTAATAGAGATTCAAACTTAATCATAATACATTATGAAATTCAAGTGAAAACATAAGTAAAAGTCATATTTAAATTATAATATATATTACTCATGCACAAACCAAGCTTTAAAGGGAACATGTATCTTCATAACTTCATAACTTCAATGCAATTCATCATGTAAGGGATTAAATTAACTTAAAATTATCAAATACATACAACCTATGCTTTAATTGAATCTAATAAACCCTAAAATTTTAAAACCACATTTAAAGTAACTGAAATTCCATGAAATAGAATAAAAAGGGTTTTGGGTCTTCTTGGTTGAAAGGAACCAAGAATTAGTCCCACAAACTTTAGCTAATGAATAAGACTCAAGAAGAAATTTGGTGAAAAATGAGCCCTTCCTTGATTCCCAAGATTTAATCCCACAAGAGTTCTTTAAAGGAGACTTATGAGTGACTTGAGATTCAAATGTAAGGAATGAATTTGAGTAATAGGAATAATTTTAGGTCATTAGGAAGTCTTTAGGTATCATAGCAAGTCACAAGAGACCCTTAAAATAAACCATAACATCATTTATGAAACCAGTTGAAAAATGAACGTCGTCACTTCATCGGACGCTATATGGTCTGTGACACATGACACAGACTGTACCGTCCGTGAACCAACACTTAGAAAAATTATTCTTGACGAAGGTCCTAAACTATAATCCCATATAGAGAATTTTTTCAATGAAATGTTTCTCACGAAAGGGCCACATGGGCCATGTAGGTGCCCGTACCACCTCCTTTAGAAAAATTTCCATGACCAAGTTAAGAGACAGTGATTACACACGTAGAAATATTTCACTCCAGAAGCAATGTGGGAGGCCTTAAGGGCCGTTGTCACACCACATGAGCCATGTGAGGGGCCAGGCCACCATACTTATTCCTAAAATTATGGGATTTCTAACCAAAACCACCACATGGCCCACTACGAGGGCCTAAGTCCGTTATTGCTAGAAGAATCTATAGGGTTTGTCGCATGTCTATATTGCATAAAGTCTTGTCTTATGATTTTATTGAACTTGACATGGTAGATTTTGACATTATTCTTAGGAGGGATTGGTTACATGCATATCATGTTTCAATTAATTGTAGAACTCATAAGGTTGGGTTCCTAATTCCTAATGAGCCTACTATTGAGTGGGAAGTTCATAATTCAGTGGTTAAAGGTAGGTTCATCTATTGTCTTAAGGCCCGAAAATTGATTTCTAAGGGTTGCATTTGCCATCTTGTGAAGGTTAGGGATGTTGAGTCTAAAGTCCCTCCTATCTAGTCAGTTCTGATGGTCAACAAGTTTCTTGCTGTCTTTTTCGATGAGCTACTCGGTGTCCTCCCAAAAGAGAAATAGACTTTGGTATCAATCTCCTTCCCAATACACAACCCATTTCCATTCCCCCTTATTGTATGGTCCAGGTGAAGTTAAAGGAGTTCAATGACCAATTGAGCAATTTATTAGAGAAGGGTTTCGTATGGCCTGACAAGTCACCTTAGGGTGCACTAGTGTTGTTTGTAAGAAAGAAAGATGGCTCACTTTGAATATGTATTGACTACCGATAGATTGGTAGGGTCATTATAAAGAACAAGTATCCTCTACCAAGGATAGATGCCCTATTTGATCAATTACAAGGGGCTAGTTATTCTTCTAAGATTGTTCTTCGATCCGGATATCACCAAGTGAGGGTGAGGGAGTGTGATATTCGCAAGATGGCTTTTCAGACTAGGAATGAGCACTTTGAATTTATGGTGATGTCATTTCCTTTAACTAATGCACCAATAATTTTTGTGGATCTCATGAATAGGGTCTTTAAACCCTACTTTGACATGTTTGTGGTAGTCTTCATAGATAACATCTTGAGTTATTCCTGAAGTGATGAAGAGCATATGAATCATTTGAGGGTGTTGTTGTAAACTTTGAGGGATGAGAAGTTTGCTAAATCTGATAATATGTGAATTTTGGTTGAAAGAGGTTGCATTCCTAAAGCATGTGGTGGCGCATGATGGAATTAAAGTGGATGCTAAGAAGATGGAACTCTAACAGATATTAGGAGTTTCTTGGGCTTGGCGGCGTACTACCGGAGGTTTGTGAATGGTTTATCTTTATTTTCTTCCCCTTTGAGAAAATTGACGAAAAAGAAGACAAAATTTGTTTGGACTGATAAATGTGAAAGGAGTTTTTAAACTTTGAAAGACAAGCTTATCTCTGCTCCTATTTTGGCTTCACTGAAAGGGCTAGAAGGGTTTGTGGTTTATTTTGATGCTTCAATGATTGGTTTAGGGTGTGTATTGATGCAAAGTAGCAAGGTTATAACATATGATTTTCGGCAACTCAAGGCCCATGAACATAATTATCCCACCATGATCTTAAATTAGAGGCTTTGGTATTTGCTTTGAAGATATGGCGTCAATATTTATATGGGGTTCATATAGATGTATTTACCGACCACAAGTCTCCAATATGTGTTCACATAAAGGGATCTTAATTTGAGACAAAGAAGGTGGTTAGAACTCCTTAAGGATTATGACATAAGTGCTCATTATTATCCCGACAAAGCTAATTTTGTAGCCGATGCTATAAGTAGAGTGTCCATGGAATGTCAAGCTCATATTGATGGTGGCAATAAGGAAGTGCCTAGGGAAGTCCATCAGTTAGCTAGTTGGGGGTTAGGTTGAATGAAGTTAAAAATGGTGGTGTGGTAGTTATTGATGGTTCTAGATCTTCTTTGATTTAAGAGGCCAAGTCTAAATAATAACTTGATCCTGCCTTCCTAGAATTGAAAGCTTCGGTGAAGGATGGTAAAATAGAGATTTTCTCTCAAGGGGTAGATGGTGTCCTTAGGTACCAAGGTAGGCTATGTGTTTCTAATGTCAATGGGTTGAGGGATTTGATTTTGAAAGAGGCATATAATTAGTCCTACTTTATTCAACCCTATTCCACATAAATGTATAGTGACTTGAGGGAGGTGTATTTGTCGGGTGGTACAAAAAGTGATATTTCCAATTTGTAGCCGATTGTCATACTTGCCAACAAGTCAAAAATGAACATCAAAGGCAGGGTCGCTTAGCCCAAGACATAAAAATTCCTACTTGGAAGTGG
>JAOTQJ010000091.1:15123320-15153282 GCA_025642045.1 Solanum sejunctum
TGGGGGATTTAAGACCTATTAGTTTGAGTAATTTTGTCAACAAAATCTTTTCGAGATTACTCTTGGAAAGAATATCTAATATCATTCCACAACTCATATCCCCTAATCAAACAAGTTTTATCAAGGGAAGGAGCATTTCGGAGAATGTTCTACTGGCTCAGGAGATTATTAGGGATATAGGGAAGAGGAACCCAAAGCATAATGTGGTGGTAAAGCTAGATATGTCAAAAGCCTATGACAGGGTCTCATGGGTATTTATAACAAAGGTGTTAAGGAAGTTTGGCTTCTCAGAGACCAGGATTGATATGATATGGAGGTTGGTAAGTAGTAACTGGTAGTCTGTATTGGTTAATGGTCAAGTCTTATGATTTTTTCCAGCCTTCTAGCGGGGTTAAGCAAGGGGATCCTTTGTCCCTTGTGCTATTTATCATTGCAGTAGAGGTAATGTCTAGCCTAAATAATCTGTTTCAAGATGAAAAGTTTGTGGGGTTTGGACTACCTAAAAGAAGTCCACAAATTAATCACCTCTCTTATGCAAATGACACCATCATCTTTGGATTAGGGGACATGTATTCAATTTGGGGGATAATGTCAGTATTGTGTCACTATGAGCAGGTGTCTGGCTAGATGATCAATAAGGACAAAAGTTTCTTCTACATTCATGCGAATACCCCCCTGGGGGTGGGGTTGAGGATGAAAAGACTTACTGGAATTAAAATGGGATTATTCCCTTTTATGTATTTAGGATGCCCTGTCCTATATGGAAGAAGAAACGTTGTTCATTTTGAGGAATTGCTGAGGAAGATAACTAGAAGAGTTAGATGCTGGCATAACAAATTCCTCTCATATGGAGGTAAGCATATATTGGTGAATCATGTCCTACAGTCTATGCCTCTTTATCTATTATCAGTAATGCTTCCTCCAAAGAAGATAATGAATCAGGTTAATCAGATCTTTTCATCCTTTTTCTGGAGTAAGTTTGGAGGTGTTAAAGGGAAACATTGGGTAAAATGGGAAGAGTTATGTTTGCCAAAAGAGGAAGGGGGTCTCAGGTTTAGGTCTCTAAATGATATCTTAAAAGCTTTTTTTGCTAAACTACGGTGGATCTTTAGGACCTCCACAACTTCGATATGGGGGCCACTATATGTGGAATAAGTATTGCAAAAAGGACCACCCCTGTATAGCTAGAGCTTTGGGGGGATCCCAGGTGTGGAAGAAAATGATTGAGATTAGAGAGGAGGTAGAGCATGAGATTGGGTGGAAGCTAAAGGCTGGAAATTCCAGCTTCTGGATGGACAATTGGACACATCAGTTATCTCTTTATTTTACTGAAGATAATGGTGGGGAGCAAGATTGGGAGGTTAAGGAGTTTATTGCAGATGGGGGATAGGATGTGCAAACATTGGTTTCTGAGGAAATGACCACCCACATTACCCATTCTTTCAATCCCTTGGTGAGGGATGAGCTAACTGATGCCCCAATTTGGATGCCAAGTTATGATGGCAGATTCTCCACCAAGACAGCATATGAATTATTGAGAAGGAAGAGGCAACGGCTAGAGTGGATGGATTGCATTTGGGTGAAAGGATTGCCTTTCAAAATTAGCGTTTTCCAATGGAGAGTTTGGAAGAGAAGGCTGCCTACAGATGATAACTTGCAAAGAATGCATATTAATGTGGTGTCAAGGTGTTATTGTTGTGAGGAGCATAAGCAGGAAACCATGGCACACCTTTTTCTAACATCTTCCATAGCCCAAAAGCTATGGAAGTTCTTTGCTTCTTGTGCAGGTTTTACAATGGACGGATTGAAGCTGCAGCAGATGATCTCTAAATGGTAGAGGAAGCACACTAATCCTAAACTGCAGCTGGTCTTCAAGATAATTCCTATGGTGATAATGTGGGAGCTATGGAAGAGAAGGAATACTAGGAAACATGGATCTGAAGTTAGCTTCCAAAGGGTGAAGTATCAATGCCAACAGATAGTCTATTTTTTTGTTAAGAACAGATTCACATGGATCCCTTGGCCAAGGGATTGGCCTGGAATAATGATGGTGATGCAAAATTATAGGCCACGATTATATTGTTTACCAGTGACTTGGGAATTGCCTAAGGAAGAGTGGATAAAATGCAATACTGATGGTGGGTGTAGAGGGAATCCTGGTCAAAGCTCTTATGCTTTCTGCATAAGAGATTGGCAAGGGGATATCCTATATGCAGAAGCACAGGTAATAGGGGAGATGTCTAATATGGAGGCTGAAACTAGGGCAATGCTGCAAGGTCTGAGACACTGTCTAACAATTGATGTCAATAATATCATTGTGGAGACTGACTCACTATCCCTACATAAAATTATCCTTCAGGAATGGAGGATCTCTTCGGCTATAATGGAGGATATAGAGCAGATTCAACAGATTGCAGCAAACAAGAATGTTATCTTCAAACACACATAGAGAGGCTAATCAATTGGTAGATTCCTTGGCTAATTTGGCATTAGATGTGAATGGGGAGATACAATACTCCTCATTTCATCAACTACCCAGACTATGCAAAGGAATACTCAACCTGGACAACCATCAACTACCCTCTCTAAGGATTAAGACAAGGAAAATTAGTACACATGGAGGCGGGTCAACATACTAAGCTACAGCAATCATCAGTCACACAAAAACATCAACAAAGGCTTCAAGTTACATTGACATTTCACAGCAGACGAAGCATACACACACTTAATAAGTTTAACATCACTATTCAGATAGATGTGAGTTCACAGTCAATACACACGAAAAATAAGCCTAAGGGGACAGTGAGGACTGTGAAGAGACGAAAGGGATGCTATGGGGAGTAACAAAAATATTTGCAGCAAAATAGGACATGTACATCATTGCCTAACAAGGAGGATCTTTTCCAGCTTCCTTATATCTGGTGTAACATAAGGAATCAGATGCTATCGATAACAGATAAGGGAGCAGTGAGAAGAGGGTGCTTACCGGACTCGAATGACAATGGAAAAAGTCGGCACCACGATGAGCGGAGATGCGCACGATGATAGATCTACCTGCAGAAATGAATGGACTGATGAGAATGCAACTCAGCACAGGGGATACACAGCAAAAGGATGACGAGGAGAAACCAACTTACTTTTGGAGATACTGACGGGGAGAGAGAAATCCAACGAGACACGAAATCCATGGATGATGATAGGAAGAAACAACGGACCGGGTTTTTGGGGGGGATTGTATTGGGCCATGCATTTCTTATTTGGACTTGATGTACTGTTCTTAATGATGAAATAAAATGAGCCCACAGGCTCCTAAATTGATTTTTTTTAAAAAAAAAATGTTAAAAAGAGGTTTTTTCTTTTTTTGGTACTATATAGCTTCAAATCGACCAGATGTATCTTCATTGTTGACAAATTAACGTCAATTATCCTTGCCACAAAGCCTATTGTAACCAAAAAAACCGAGATTACAACGCTCCACTTGATTGAGATCAGTTGGCAAACCTACATGGCTTCCCTCTCCTAAGTGCTCCATTGAGGTTAGGAAGACTCCAATTGCCATTCCAGTAGTCCAATCAGGACATTCTCTTAGTTCCCCATTATTCATCTGATGCACTACCTAGCAACATAAGTACCCATTCTGAACCACATACGAAGATGCAGGGGCAGAGGGAGGACAAAAAGAGTCCCTACACCACACAATCCTTTTTCATTTTATCTATGGTGGGGAGCTGTCACTTGCGCATCAAAACACATTAAAACACAGGTTTTAAATGTAAAAAAATAAAATAACATTGTTACAAAAACAAGATGACCAGACGATGGATGGACCAATAATTACAATGGGCACACAGCCAACGACTAGAACCCAAACCTATGACTGGTTTAATAAGCAAGCCAACCTCCATGAAGACAAATCTGTCTTTGGGTCATAGGGTGACACAGAATAAAGCTATTGTCATGCATCTTTACTCCTTTATTCCCATTAAGCTGGGAGTAGCAGCAGCAGCACCTTGCAGATCAGATAAGGAGAAAGACCTCCAAGCACTGAATTTTTGTTCAGGAGGCGATAAAGAGGACTCCTTGTTATGCCTTCGTGTCTGCGGAGGAAGGGGCGGACGAGAGAGACACGGTGATGATGGGCTTGAGTTCAAAGACTCGGAACTATAGTTACTGTCGGAGCAGCTCATAGTTGCAGCTAGAGCAGATGAACTTCTAGAGTTGATTGGTCTCTTGTAAATCCCACCATTACCGGCACCTGGGATGAAACTATGATTTTTTCCAAAGAAATTGTTCTGAGCCAACAGGTTCTTGCGTTTCCTGGTGTATGCATCCTCTGGCTTGACAATTTCTTTGACGGAGGAAATTGAAGCCGCATCTGCTAGACTGGTAAAAGATTTCGATTTACCAGCATAAAACTTTGATATGCTCCTCCTGGAAAAAGGCAGACAGGCACAATTAGTGCTTAACAATAAGACAATAGATTGCTTACATAGTTTCTATGAAGAAAAAAATTTCTTTCCCATTTAACTCCTGCACCCTCTGGTCCAGACAAATCATCTTCATAGAGAATGCTCAAATACTAAAAAAGACATTAAGTTTCAAGGCTAAGATTTCAGATCAATTCAGACTTTTGCAACAACAATAAGAATAGTAATTGAAACCAACAATCAACTCTCCAGTTAAATCAATGCACAACTATACTAGGTGATGTTACAAGCATCAAGGAACATCTTAGGAGTCAGGAGAATGTAAGCCTCCTTTATTTTCAGTAACAAAAATATTGGGGTCTAATCATCTATATGCACAAGGCATTGTATCCATTATATGATGCACATGCACCAATTACATGGCCATACTCCAAGGAACAAATACAAACCAACTAAAAAGAATACTCAAAAACATTTCCCCTGGACAGGAAGAAACCCAGAATAATCAAATACATTCTCAAAAACATTATACACGTGCTTTAAATACCTTGAAGAATAAGTGCATTCATATCTCTCATGATTTCTTGGTTGTCGGTGCATGAAACATCGTTTAACACACAGATGAGTATACGAGGTCAAGTAGTTTAGCTTTAACAGCCAGGCAATACATAGTGCAAAAGACTTGATTACCCATCCCACGTACCCCCAAAACCACATGCTAAAATGTCAACATCAGAGTTGTATCACACTTTCATCAAGCTTCTGCTTGCCATAACAAGTAACCGTCCTACATGACATGAATTACTAGAATCAACTCGTAACTTGAGATCATCAGACGAAAAATCCCAAGTAAGGTTTCCAGAGACCAAACTATGAGATTTTCCGTCGAAAAGAATAAGCTATGACCTTTATAAAACGGGTCAACTATCACCATCTGTCTACAAAATGATTAAAACCCACACAAGATGTTAAAAAGGGTGGATGTCCAATCCCTAAGTCCTTAACCCACAAAATGAAGGGACTTGCAGCATACATAACCTCCAGAGCCTGCGCAAGCCACATCAACAGTTAACCCTTAATTCCTAATACAGAAACCATCTAACTGATACCTTCTCTTTTTCTTTTTCTGAAACAAACCATCTAACTGATCCATTCACAGACATTCCAACATGCCTACAGCAAATACATTCAGCACCATCAGTCTTTCGCTGACACTGACCTTTTAACCTTTTTGGCTCATTTTCCTCACAGTATCACCAACATAACCAAACTACAAACTAAAGCAACCTTTATAGTGATAAATCCTATCAAAAGATAGCAGATTAACCTCAAATCCCCAAACTAACTACAGAAAACGACCAAACATTTGCAGATCTGTGTATGGCGGAATATCTTGTTAAAGTAATTTCTACAACATTGAACTATTAAAGGAAAATTAACTTCCACTACAACAACATATCCAGCGAGTGTAGGCAAACTTTAGCCCCTGTGAAAATGAGGAAAAACAACTTTCCACAATCATCAAAACGCTATCTTACATGTCAACTACTTTTATATACCAAATAAACACTAAATTAAACGGACCTAACAAATAAAACATCAATAGTCATAAAAAAATAAATGAATAATCCACATACTTGATAGGCAAAACCTCCTCTAAGGTGTTCAAATTATCCAAACCTCCAGGCTTGAATGGACTCTGTACTTCCTCGCCATCCCCGTCCGATGATGATCTACCGTCGGGCGAATCATCACTGTTTCTTCCGATCGATGAAGAAGAGGAGGAAGATGAGAAAGAAGAGGTCCGATCGTCCTCTTGATCTCCGATGGCGAACTCCGGCGACTTATAGATCGGAATAGACGTCGGGAATCCAGTGTTTTCGATCCGATGATCAGTTGAATTATTCCTTCCCAACACAATCGACATATCTTCAGTAATAGAGAGAGAAAACTGATATTGGTATGACAGACAAAAGGGAAAAATGGAATAAAATGGGGAAGATGAGAGCCTTATCTTTATCCAGACAGAGTAATAGAATACTAGTAGTAGTACAAGTTGGATAATTAAACAAACTTATCTTTTCCATTTCTATTAAAGAACAAAGAGACGAAACTAGCATGCATCACGCGCCAATACTAGTGCCTTCGAGCAATCTGGACTGTTCGTTTCATAGATGTTGTGTTAACATTCTCTATTTTTTTAAATAAGGATATTTTAATATAATTTTGATTTAATACATTATTATCTCAATACCTCAAAAAGTCTCGCACATTGCGGGATAAAAAAAAGTTAACATCCTTTTAATATAATTTTGATTTAGTACACTAAAATTGAAAAAGTTTTATTTACTTTTTTAAAAATTTTATACCAAGTATTTTTTTACAAATTTAATTATATCATTTGTTTCTATTTTATATAGCATCTTTTGACTTAACATGATGTTTAAGAAATAAAGAAAGATTTTTAAACATGTAATCTAGAATAACTTTTAAATATTTGTGGTTGAAAATTATTTCATTAAGGGTAAAAGAAAAATTTTCAAGTTAAATTATTTTTAATTAGAATAAAGTAACATCCTTTTTTAGATGGACCAAAAAGAAAAATATGTCAAATAAAATAAACCACAAAGACTATTTATTTGTATAGTTACACATCATATTTAATGCAATATATGTACATACATACATAGATACACACATGTATAGGGATGTTCAAAATCGAATCGTAATTGATAAACCAATTAAAGAATGGGCTTATTGATATTTGATTATCTAATAAATTATTAGAGAACATATTAAAATTTTATAATTAACGGCTTATTAGTGTAGAGATGGAGTATTTGATTTCCTTGTTAACCCATTAAAAACTACCGTACTTATATTTTTATTTTACTCATATTAGACTCATTTAATATTATATCATAATATATAAGGATAATTATATATTTTTTCTTTATTAATCCTAATTCCTAAATAGATAACTTATTTATCTTTTTATAATTATATATATTTTGCATTATTAATTTTATATAATGCAAGTGTTAAAGTATGTTTAATATTATTATTTTTTCTTTCATTATTCAGTAGCTCACTACATTTAAAATAATAAAAAGAAAGGCATCTTTTCATTGCAAAACATACTTAATAAAATAGTGCAATCATTTAAAGAAGCATAATTTAAATACAAACTAAAAAAATATTTTTGCATAATTTGAAGATACTTTTAACCTTTTAAAATATATATAATCATATATTGATTTAATTTTCTCCTAAAGAATATGTAAAAATTTAACATTATATAATATTTTAAAAAATAAAAAATTTATTACGAAATGACAACAACGATTCAATAAGTCAAATGTGTGAAAGAAAGATGAAGTCAACCAAATTGGAAGTTGGGAGGACGTGGATACAACAACGTTAGCATCAATTTAGGATTTATGTTTTCCTAGTCAAAGATTAATTAGTCAAAGTAATTTAGGATTCCAGCTGAGGTTAAGGGAACTTCGTTATGTTTTCCTAGTCAAAGATTAATTAGTCAGATATAGAAATGTAATTATCTATTTTGTTGTATCATTTAACACTTGATGATTAATGTGAACTCACATTAGTACTCTTACATCTATTTTTTTTTTCATTCTTATTTCATTATTGTTAGTATGTTATTATTGAATATTAATTCTGAAGATTCTCAATAATCAAATCTTCTTTATAGCACAAAATCTATTATTGTTTATTTTTAAAATAAAAATAAATTTGCTTTTTGGTGTCTTTTTCAATTTCAAGTACGAAAATATAACAATATATTTTGTGTTGTTATGAACGGGTCAATGGAAAAAGAATTTGGGTTAGAAAACTTTTAAGTAGTGATTTGAAAATTTTGATCTAGGTCAGACTTGAATGAAACTTGAGTCAGGTGAGGTCTAGGGCAACCCAATAATGGATTAGGGGTTGATTTGTTAGTTTAATCTTTGAATTGATAGTTATCACAATTCAAACTAGGTCATTGGCGTGATACAGTGATCAGAACGCCGAAGAACCCCAATCAAGTTATCTTAGCATATTATACATGAGCATACATAAAGTAATACAAGAGGAAATAAGGTCTCAATTAAGAGAATCTCAATAGAACAAAATAAAGCTAAGCAATGTGCGCAAATAATTAATTGACTTACACTTTGACGTTTAAACATGTCTTTACTAACATAGGTGGAGGCATAAAATAAGTTTCTAGATCACTCTCAATATAAGGAAAAAAAGTAGTTTCGAAGTGACAACATAGTCTAAAGATAACAAGAGGAAAAAAACATGATAGACTTGCTCTTAAAACATGAAGACTCATTAATCAATCTTCAAGTCAAAGTCCAAGCTAATCACAAATGAAGTGAGAAAGAGCATCTAACCCTATATTATAACACAATATAGATAAAAAAAATATGTGTTAGTATTTTAAATATGCTAAGTATGTAAGCAATATGTATAAATGAACACAATATGCATAAATGAACATAACATGATATGGCATATGAATCATAAGAGGCAAGACCATTGATTAAGTAAAACATGAGATGAATACAAATACCAATCATGTGGTCAATGCATCAAAATTAAAGTTTCAAACCTTAAAGTAAAAGGTTTGAAGGTAAACTTAATCATTTTGTAGGATACCAATCTTAATTAACAATAAGACCATGCAATTTATAATATGAAATCTAATGTAACTTTCATATAGAGAAGAAAGAGACTACGTTGCCAAGATAGATTCCATGAAAACTTTTAACATCATGGGTTATATATGGACTCACTATCTAGGCTAATAATCCAAACCTATGGGGCATGTAGATTTGAATACGAGGTTGTTACTAGGATTCCCTTGGGAAGTATCCTTTGTTTCTCGAACTGAACTTCATCTCAAGCCCCCTCGATGCGAAGTTAAATTTCTAACGGTATAGAAATCATATATCAATGAAACATATCATAAATTTGAAATCATTAAGTCATCATCATAAATAAAGTAGCTCTTTAAAACCTTGTTGATTCAACCAATGTGAAAATTGTCCTTATCATATCTCAAATTCATAAATAGGTGAGATAAATTATTTCACCAATTTTTATTTATTCTTTAAGGATTTCAATAAATCATAATTAAACATTTTCATGAAACTTGAGTGAAGTCTTTTTTTCATTCATGATCATAGCTCATAATAAAACTAGGATAACTTTCATGGTTCCATCTCAAATTATATTAAAATCTATAATTCAATTAAATTACGCAATTCAATTAAATTATGCATAATCTTAAGGAATAATATCAAATGAAATCATAATTAGAGGAGGTTCCTCAAGGAAACTCATGATCCCTAAATAGCATTGAAGATAATTCATTTAAAAATTATTAAAATAATGTAATTAATAATAATTCATATATAATCAAATTAATAACTAAAAAATAAAAAATATAAGTCATGGAAGAGAATGAAAAATCATCAAAACTCATGAAATTCATAATTGAATTTGATAAAAAAAGTTGAGAATTTTTTTTTTCTTGAAGAGTGAAAAGAAACCCATGAATGAATATTCATATAACTTGAGTGAATTCCTTAAAAAAAATGGAGAAGAAGTCTTGAAAATTGATGAGTGCTAATTAGCCTTTATTAGAACCTTGGGGAGAGGAACTTGAAGAGAAGTTTGGTGAATTGAGAGATTAAATAGGAATGGGGTGAAATAAGAAGAGTAAAAACAGTTAATTGCAGATCTACAAGGCCAAAAAGAAGTAGTTTAAAAGTCTGGAGGATAGAAAAGAATTAAAATATCCTTAATTAAAATTTATTGAATTTGGATTACGATTGAATCTATCGGTCTCAAACCTATTTATGATCTAATTACTAGGTTTATGGTTTTGATCAAATTTAATGTCTCGAGATTTTCAAAAAGTTCATTCTATGACTCATAGACTCATCTATGGACTCGTTCTTTTGGTTTGTAGAAACTGGATCAAAAACTACAAATTAAAATCACAACCCATATCCTTTGGACGACCCATGAAATTCTTTATGAAAACCCTCCATACTTAGCTAAATTTTCATCCTCCAGATCCACATCTATGAATTTGTCTATGAATTGTACAACTTTCTAAGAATTATTGGACCCTTCTCTTGTAGACTGTCTCATTTTTTTCAAAAAAATTTCAAAGTGCTGGGGTGTTCTACAAACTCCAACTACAATCACATACTTTTTTTTATGCACCCGTTCTTCTGGTTCATAAATAAAGTATTGAGACTCAGTATTTTTCAAACTTTTCTAGGACCATTGAAGATAATCTTCTACAGACCATGTTTTCTTCTATGATTCATAATTTTGACTCGTAGAATCTATGATTTTTCAAAAAAACAATTGAACTCAAGTGTCATCCATGAGACCCTATATGACCTAAGGTGATCTACGAGCCATAGATAGGTTGTAAAAATTACACCAAAAAATTATTTTCTATTTTTTTCTTAACTTTTCAATTTTCAAGATATTATAATAGTCAAGACAATAAAAAGCCTGTATGATTTTATGAAATTGAATTTGAGCAAGTAGAATGTCTAGAATTGATCTTGGTGCAGAGGATAATTTTAAAATGTCATAGTTTAAGAGTGTGTTGCAAATTGAAAGTCCGGGACACAAAATTTCCTGTTTCTGACTTTGCTATGTAAATTTCAATGGTGGCATAGTCATGATAGTGCCGCCATGGTGAGATAAGTGATGTTATTGAATCGGATGACACATTCTGATACACTACTGGATCAAGTATCATGTTCAGACATATTATTAAATCGGGTGTCATATTCTGATACACACCTTATTTGGTTATGGGTCCTATGAGAGCTGATTGTTGGTTTGGAAATGATAATATATTTGAACTGGTATGGTGATCTTGAACTGTGAAATTATTATTCTTTTTGTGTATATATGTGGTGCACTGTGTTGTGATTACTTGTTCATATCTCACTTATTAGAATAGTTGTATAATCATACCAATACACTATTGTTTTGGGTATTGATACTGCACTTGTTCTTTCTTTATTGAGTATAGGAAATTTTTACACAAACTTGAACTAGGAGATTGTTGATTTTTCAAAATCCAATGGTGAGCCAGCTTTTTCACGTTATCGTGAATTCTTTTAGATTCTTAGTCAACTTTCTTTGGACTTAGACATTTTAGATACTGATTAGTTATGTTTAGGGTTGCATCCCTTATTCGAGACTATTGGTGAATATTTTGATACAATGACTTTCAAGTTCAAGGAGGTTGCTTTGTGCATTATATTAGACTATTCTCTTGAGTTTATGGGAAATCGACCTTTGTTCTATTTAAATTCGCTTTCGTAATCTTTAAATGCTTAATTCTTAGTAGATCGCTTAGTTGGATTGTAAAATTGATTCTCCGACCAGAGGGTTAGTGTGGTATCACTCTGACCTGCTTTGGTTCATGACAGAAAACAAGTCAATACTATTTCAATATCATTATAGCAACTTATCAAATTTAATGCAATACTATTTCGATATCATTATATAAATTTCTCTTATACTTGAATTGAGTTTTATTATTCTAACTTTATATTATATTTTTATTAAAAATTTACAATGTTTATATTCTTACTTCATAAGATTTTTATATATCGTACTCTCTTCGAATCTCACTTATAGGATTATAGTGAATATGTTATTGTTTTAATTTTTTAATTTATGTATATTAACTAAAGTCTCTCTATGAAATTTGACTTTAGACCCTTTCATTTTATTGAGATGATCCTAATTACATATATACTAAAACATTTTAAATTGTTATAGAGATTCATATCACTAATGATATTTTGTATAACCTGTGAAGCAATATTTAAATTATTAGCAATTTATTTCATATTAGTATATTACCTTCTCTAAATCCACTTTTATGTAACAAGATCTAATAGACGATGGCTGTAAAAAGATTTTGCAGGAGTACTATATAAGTAGTGCAAAAATTATTGTTGATAAAAAAAATTAAAAATAAACTAATTGGTGCATTTGTGGAGTATAGGAGGAGGATATATTGGAGTGCCACAAAAAATTATGTCAAGTTATATTTTTAATATTTAATTTTTACTTATTATTTATAATTTATTTAATTTTTACCAAAATGCAATAGCTTCTTTTTATGTAATGTATCTAGTAATTTTTTTAATAAAAATAAGAATTTATCTTATATATATATATATATATATATTATATTTCCTTAAACTAACAAATACTATTTTAGATATGAATATATTGTCAACATGTCACTCTATTTAACTAAATAATAAAATACTATAAAACGAACTTTAATTTTGTACAATTTTGTTTAAGTTTAGTTGGAAAGAAAGAAAAAAGGAAAAACAAATGAGTACTAGGTGAAAATCACGGTTATATCTCATAGATTGTCCATTGTGGGGATTGAACACGTAGAGTAATTTTGTTGACTGCAAAGTCAATGTCATAGGGTGGGGCACACTTACTTTGAGGACCATTTATGTGTTGTGGATAAGATCAAATGTTTGGTCTCTCACCTATGTCCAATTTCACATTCAAAATATTAATAGGAAAGCATCCTCCACTATAATTCCCTCCAATTAATTATTTTTAGTAAGACAACCAACAGATATATTGAACCTACGTATTTCTTTTTTTGGGACAAGTTTACGAATTGAGCTACAAACAGTTAACACAATTACCCTTTATTGAAATTTTGAATTGAATTCAAATATATTATTACTTTAGTGTTTATTAGTGTTATTATTATTTTTTAATTGCATAAAAATGTTATATTTGAAAATTTGAATTTTTGTAAATGTTAATGGCTCGATATTTTATTATTTTTGCATCTCAATTTATGTAATATATATAAAATATAGAAAGTCAATTAAATTTTAACATAATTTTTTTAATATTTTAAATTATTAATTATTATAAATATAATACTTTTTTACATAATTTTTCAATAAAATATATTATTCTTTTTGTCCCAATTTATGTGACACTAATAAAATTTTGAAAGTTAATTTTTTTACGTCTTTTGCTTTAATTTTTTTAATTATTATGATGTACATCATGTTATATGTCATTTTTACATAACATATGTTATTCATTTATCCTTATTTATGCTACACTAATTCGAGTGTTAATTGAACTTTTTGTATGTCTTTTAAATACTTTAAGTTGTTAAGTCTTGTGATTTATAGTATTTTTTAATTTAATTTTCATATATGGATATATCACTATTGTTAATTATGCAGATTCATGATAATTTTATGCAGTTTCCTAATTAAATAATACATGCTATTTCTGATTGCCCCTTTTATGTGACGCGGATAAATTAATTTCAATAATCAATTAAATTTTGTGTTTGTTTTTAAAAAATTTGAAGTTGTCAAATATCATGATTTATAGTATTTTTTATGCTTATCTAGATTCGTGATAATTTTTACTTAGTTTTCTAATTAAATAATACATGCTATTTCTTTTATCCCTTTTTATGTGATGTCGATAAATTAATTTCAAAATAATCAATTGAATTTTTATTTTTTTTAATTTTTTAAAAATTAAAAAAATGAAGCAGACATGTCAATAGGCAACTGCTTGCTTAAGCAAGTAGCTAAACAAGACATTTCGTCCAACAACTGTCTTCTTCAGCAGCTTCGCTAGAATTTGAAGTTGTCAAATATCACGATTTATATATTATTTTTTATACTTATATAGATTTATAATAAATTTTATGTGGTTTTTAAATTAAATAATACATGTTATTTCTTTTGTCCCCTTTTATATGATGTCGATAGATTAATCTCAATAATCAATTGAATTATTTATTTATTTAAAAAAAATAAAATCAAGAAGTTGAAACAGGTATGTCAATGGGTAGTTGCCTGCTTCAGCTTTCTTCTACCCCTTTTATGTTATGTCGTAGATTAATTTTAATAATCAATTGAATTTTTTTTATTTATTTTTAAAAGATTTTTTAAAATCAAGTTGGTGAAGCACGCACATCACTAGACAACTTTCTACTTAAATAAGCAGCTGAAGCAGAAATGTCGTCCAACAACTGACTTCTTCAACTACCTCGCTAACTTCTTATTATATAGTAATACCTAAAAAAAAGTTAATAAATTAAAATTTTAAATATAAAAAATAAACTATCACAGAGATCATGTTTTGAACATATTATTTATGAGCAATTCGATAAGTAAATAAATTTAAACAAGCATTCATACAAAATTATAAAAATAACAAACGTGCGGTTATAGTTTGAAAATCAATAGTTCCTTCTTTTACTCCTATATCTTTCAAATTCATTATTTATATATACAAAAATTAAATCAATTTTTTTTCATTTATCCATTGTTTATCCTTTTTTTTTGTGCTGATTTATCTTTTTTTCAATAGGAACTGATAATATGTTTTCGATTTTGAATTACACACCAATTTCAATCCAAAAAACACAACAAATATCATCACTTTATATATGCATTGTGTATATAATCAGACATTTAAATATACATGAAATAATTGATGACATAATCATGGGGGGTGGGGGGACACACACTAAATTCATTTTGAGGACACATAAAAATATCACCACTTGATGTGTGTACTTTGTGTATATAAACTGATATTTGGGTGTATATTGGTATAGTATGACAATATCAAGCATATTCAAGATTAAAAATACATGTGAAAGAGTACAGGTCATGTAACAAAATCAGTGTGGGATAACACATCACATTTAAGTTTGAAAATCACTAACACCAATTTAATACAAAGGAATAATGTGTATATCATTTCCAGTTAGTTGCTGGAAACATACTAATTTCATAAGGAAATAATTGAAAAAGTAGTTTCGTTTCTAAAGAAACACAATACATACGTGTGTATATATATGAATTGTGTATGATATGACAATAGCAAGTATATTCCATACATATTCAACACTAAAATTAGACATGCAACTAGGACATTACTTTTTCTTTGCATAATGTAAAGAATTTGATTTAAGTAACTAGAATGACTAATGCTGAACGTAATTTTTTTTTTCTTTAATGACAGATTAGATAAGAAAAGAAAGAAGAGGAACTCACTTGCATTGGAAGGGTTGCATGAAAAAATGTGATAATTATATTATGCAGAAAATTACGGTTGATTGTGACCATTGAAGTAAAACAGAATCCTTAATAATAGTGTTGTATTATTATGGAAAAGGGAATCTAAATCCGTTTATATATTTTTAATTTTTAATTATGTATAGATTATTAAAAAGATAAAACTAAATATTTTAATCTAATACTAATCTATTATAACTTGAAATTAGATTGTTAAAAGTCATAATTATTAAATATTACATATAAAATATGCAATAAATATCCTTAAAGTGATGCGTGAGAAAATTTTCACTTTTAAAAATAACTAGAATTATTTAGAAACTTAATAGGAAAGCATTATCCGAAAGCAAGTGACAGTTGAAAACTTTAAAGTATTTCAATAGACAAAATCCTGTCGAAAAATAATTAACTAAAAAAAATATGGAATCATTTTAAAATCAATTAACACAGAATGATTTGACTGGAGAATTTAATTAAATAAAACGAATTGAAGTGTTAGAATTAGTGGTCAAATATCACAAATAGATATAATAAACAATAAGTATAAAGTAAAATAAAAATTGGGCTTGGCAGGTTCTAACATTCAACCTATTCTAGTCTATCATAAGTAAATGGAATTAAATTTGGATTTGCTATTCACGCTGTCTTGCTGCTGTAAATGTGGGCTTTTAGGCCCTTTTTCCTGTTGTATATCTATATGGATATATATAGAATAAAGTTAGATGAAATAAGAAAGATGTGACGCCTCTTTTTGGTGAAAGATGAAATGCTCCAAAAAGTGTCTAAAAATATGCCTCGAAAATATCCAAATCATAATTTTTATATATTTTAAAATTCGTGCATGATATTAAAAATTCGACTTCATATTCTTAATCAAGGGGCAAAATTGAGTGGAAAATGGGTATAAACCCCAATTTTAGAGCAACCGTAGCAAAATTTGATTTTACAAAGTTTACGCAAAATAGTAGTGGTGCGCGTTGGCTCCGCGACGCAGAGCCGTCGCGGAGCAGTATATTTTATTACTAGTTTTTCTTATTTTGACCTAAGGCTTTGGGGTCTTGGGCCTAAACCTTCCTATGCGTAAAAACACCTATATTTTTTCAACTCTATATCATTCAAGACATTCCTCAAAATCCTCTCTAACACTTAGCCAAATGTTTCAATCAAAATCAAGTGTCCCCAAACTCATTCTAGATCTCAAGAAATTCATCAAGCTTTAAGTTCTCATTCCAATCTTCATCAAGGAATTCTTCAAAGTTGAGGTATGCGGGTTTTCAACCATAGGGTCCTTTCACCCATGGTGCCTAACCATCCTTTTTATGCAAATTACATATTGTCAAGTTGATTTATCTATGGGTACGTCTTATTATAAATTTGACTATAAACTATGTTGGGGTTTTATGAAATGTTGATTGTTTAAGCATGTTTTGAGCTATGGATCTATAATCTATGATGTGATTTGATGAGGGGTTTGAATTTATCTTGTATGAGGGTATTACCAATTCTTGGTGGGTTGATTTACAATAAGTTATCTCACATAATTTCACTCTTGAATTGCATGCTTTTGAACTAGCATTACACACCCGCCAAATGTTTGATAAAATGTTCGATTAACAATTTTTGAACTAATGATGGTCTAAGACATGGCTTACGAGTTAAGTGACTTTATGATGATAAAAGTAATGTGTGTATTCATTAATTTCATGAAAAGTATTTATAGTATTGCAAATTGACCACACCTTGTTGAGGGGGTGCTATGCCTCAATCACCTTGTCGGGGGGTGCTAGGCCCATACTACCATGTTGACGGGTATATACCTTGATTACCTTGTCGGGGGGTACTAGACCCATACTACCATATTGAGGGGTATATATCTTGACCACCTTGTCGGGGGGTGCTAGGCTCGTACTACTATGTTGAGGGGTATATACCTTGACCACCTTGTCAGGGGGTGCTAGGCGCGTACTACCAATTGAGGGGTAGATACCTCAATCACCTTTTAAGGGGTGCTAGGCCTTGGATTCCAAGTATTAGATGCTTGGTCTATGATGATGGTCTCTTTCTACACATGTAATATGTTATATACAAGCATATTTTACTTTAAGCATTGATCATGTATGCCATATTGTTATTATACTATCCATTACCTATTGTTTATGCATTTTGCCTATGCTGCATATCTCTTATTGCATTACATCCTACATATTTAGTGCATTTAAATGTACTAACGCATGCTCTATGCTTACATAATATTTTCATGTAGGAACCAAAGATCTTCACGATCCTCCTCCTCGTGTCTAGTTGGTCATCTTTGAAGATAAGCTATTGGTGAGTCCTCAAAGTTCGGGGACAATAGCTATGTTACTCTTGCCTTTGTCATTTCTTAATATTGAACTCTTTACACTATAAGGGTGAGCCCAGAAAGTATCTTGGCCCCCGCTCAAGTCTATATTTAGAGTGTTGTTGGACAAGTGATGTAATTATGCTTTGAGATTTGACTCTTTATGATTTATGCTATAAAGGACTTCCCTTAGTCCCTTTGTCCTTACTTATTCTCTCGTGTTGTTGTGTAATTGCTTCTACGATCAAGAATATGTAGATGATATGCTAAGGGGATTGTTTGAGGTCCCTTAGGGTTCCCATTCGCCATGTCACACTAGGCTCTAGGCTTGGGATATGAAAAACTTGGTATCAGAGCACTAGGTTGTTAATTATCCTTGAAATTCAATAGGTCGTGTCAATTAGAGTCTTACTCGTGGTTGTGAAGTGCACCACGACTATAAGTAAGAGGCTATGAGGCGTTTTAGGAAATGTTTTCCTTCTTTTTAATCTATGCCATGCTATAGAAGTTAAGGTAAGGCTGCCCCTTAACGAATGTTCTTTACTATGTTAGATCATGCCTATCCCAAGAGGAAGAAGAACTTGTACACCCGAAGAACGATCGGCTCATGAAGAGTTTCGGGATGCTATTACCATGCTAGCTGAAGCTATGACTAATCAAATCAACCAAGGGGCCCAAGCCCCTCATGCTCTTATTCCGACATCTAGAGTGAGGGATTTTATGAGGATGAACCCACCAGAGTTCCATGGGTCTAAAGTGGATGAGGATCCTTAAGAATTTATTGATGAGGTGTGTAAAGTATTGTCTATTATAGGTGTCAGGTCAGAGGAGAAAGCGGAGTTGGTTGCCTACCAACTCAAAGGGGTGGCCCAAATATAGTTTACCTAATAGAAAAAGGAGAATGGAAAAAATAATGTGATCCTTTGAGAGGAGTTTAAAGTGGCATTTCTTAATCGATTTTTCCCTCTTGATCTAAGGGAGTTCAAAATGATGAAATTTATGAATTTGAAGCAAGGGTCTATGAGTGTGAGCGAGTATATCCTAAGTTTAACTAATTCTCCAAATATGCTCCACAATTGGTGGCCGAGCCAAGGTCTATGATGAACAAGTTTGTGATGGGTGTATCCAATTTTGTGAATGAGGAGTGCCGTGCCGCCATGTTGATTAGTGAAATAGATTTGCCCTGCTTCATGACTTATGCCAAACATTTGGAGGGGAATATGTTGAGAAAGAGAAGAGGTAATGAGGCCAAGAGGGCCCATTTTGAAGATAGATTCCAAGGTCCCAAAGGTGGCTGATTTCATCAAGGCCAAGGGTCTTCAAATGCTCCTAGTCGATGGTTTGCTAATGATAACCCAAGGGCCCAAAGTGGTGGTGGTGTGGTGCCTAATGATATGTGCTCAAGATGTAGAAGAGGCCATGATGGTCCATGTTTGAGGAATACCAATGCTTGCTATAGTTGTGGAGAAATGGGTCGCAAGAAGGTTGAATGTCCTCGTAATCAAAACAAGGATAGAGATGGTCGTCCACAAAGTCGAGGTACAAATTTGGTTCCTATAAGAAGAAGAGGCCAACAAGGGGGTGCCCCAAGGCAAAATCAGTTCTATGCTCTTCAAGGGAGAGAAGGGGTAGATGAGGTGCCCGATATTATCATCGGTATGTTAAAAGTCTTTGATTTTGATGTGTATGCATTGATAGATCGGGTGCCACTCTTTCTTTTGTTACTCCTTTTGTTGTCAAAAAGTTTCAAGCTAAACCCAAATTATTGTGTGAGTCTTATGAGGTGTCTACTCCCGTTGGTGCATCTATTATTGCTAGAATGGTCTATAAAAATTGTCCCATTTTTATTTTGCATAAAATATTGTCTTGTGATTTTATTGAGTTGGATATGGTAGACTTTAATGTCATTCTTGAGATGGATTGATTGCATGCATATTATGCCTCTATTGATTTTAGAACCCATAGGGTCAAGTTCCAATTCCCTAATGAACCCATTATTGAGTGGGAGAGTCATGATGTGATGGTCAATGGTGGGTTTATTTCTTGCATTAAAGCCTAAAAGTTGATTTCTAAGGGGTGTCTCTATCATCTTGTGAGGGTTAGGGATGTCGAGTCCAAAAGTTCCTTCCTATAGAGTCGGTTCCGATGGTTAATGAGTTCCTTGATGTCTTTCTCAATAAGTTTTCCAGTGTTCCTCCCAAAAGAAAAATAGATTTTGGTAGAGACCTCCTTCCCGATATTTGACCCATTTCTATTCCCCCTTACTATATGGCCTTGGTAGAGTTGAAGAAACAATTGAGGGATTTGTTGGAGAAGGATTTTATTAGGTCTAGCCAATCACCTTGGGGTGCACCAGTGTTATTTGTGAAAAACAAAGATGGTTCTCTTAGTATGTATATTGACTATCGACAACTTAATAGGGTTACCATAAAAAATAAGTACCCTCTACCAAGGATAAATGATCCTTTTGACCAACTTCAAAGTACTAATCACTTCTCTAAGATTGATCTTCGGTCCAAGTATCACCAAGTGAAAGTGAGGGAGTGTTACATTTCGAAGATGACTTTCAGGACTAGGTATGGACACTATGAGTTTATGGTTATGTCCTTAGATTTGACTAATGCATCGGTATCTCCATGGATCTTATGAATAGGGTCTTCAAATCTACCTTGATTTATTTGTGATGATTTTTATTAATGATATCTCAATCTATTCTCATAGCGAGGAGGAACATGTGGACCAATTGATGATGGTGTTACAAATCTTGAAGGAGGAGAGTTGTATGCCAAATATAAAAAATGTGAGTTTTGGTTGAAAAAGGTTGATTTTCTAGGTCATGTGGTGTCGGGTGATGGTACTAAAGTGGATCCTAAGAAGAGAGAGGTAATTAGAAATTGGCCTAGACCTTTGACTCCATCAGACATTAGAAGTTTCTTGGGTTTAACGGGTTACTATCGGAGGTTCGTTAGTGGTTTCTCTTCTATTACTTTTCCCATGACTAAGTTAACCCTAAAGAAGACAAAATTTTGTATGGATCGATGAGTATAAAAAAAGTTTCCAAACATTGAAAGATAATCTTGTCTTTGCTTCTATCTTGTCTCTACTGGAAGGGTTGGAAGAGTTTGTTGTGTTTTGTGATGCCTCAAGAATTGGTTTTGGTTGTATTTTGATGCAAAATAATAAGGTGATAGCTTATGGCTCTAAATAACTTAAGGTGTATAAAAAGAATTATCCTACTCATGATCTTGAATTAGTCGCCATGGTATTTACTTTGAAAATTTGGCGTCATTGCTTGTATGGGGTTCATGTTGATGTGTTCACCGATAATAAAAGTTTCCAATATGTGTTCACCCAAAAAGATTTCAACTTGAGACAATGAAGGTGGTTAGAACTTCTTAAGTATTATAATATGAGTGTGCATTATCACCCCGATAAGGCTAATATTTTAGTCGATGCTTTGAGTAGGGTATCTATGGGTAGCCTAGCACATGTTAATGATGGTGGCAAAGAAGTGGCTAGGGAGGTCCATCGGTTGGCTAGATTGGGAGTTGGGTTAGAGGAGGTTAAAAATGGTGGTATTGTGTTTGCTGATGGCTCTAAGTCTTCACTAATTGAGGTGGTGAAGGCAAAGCAAGATCTTGACCCCGTCTTATTAGAATTGAAAGCCTTGGTGAGATTTGGTAAGGTGGAGGTTTTCTCCCAAAGGGGAGATGGTTCCTTTAGGTACCAAGATAGGTTGTGTGTTTCTAGTGTGGATGACTTGAAAGAAAAAATTCTTGATGAGGCTCATAATTTTTCCTATTCTATTCACCCCGATTCTAGAAAGATGTATAGAAATTTGAGAGAAGTGTATTAGTAGGGTGTATGAAGAAAGATATTGCTAAGTTTGTGTTCGGTTGTCACAATTGCCAACAAGTTAAAGCCGAGCATCAAAGGCAGGGTGGCCTAACCCAAGATATAGAGATTCCTACTTGGAAGTGAGAGGAAATTGACATGGATTTTGTAGTTGGGTTGCCTAAGACTAGGAAGCAGTGGTTGATAGAATGGCAAAGTAGGCTCATTTTCTACCAATTAAGACTACTTATGGTACCGAAAATTATGCTAAATTGTACATTCATGAATTGGTTAGATTACATGGAATGCCCTTGTCTATCATATCGAATCATGGTGCTTAATTCACTTCTCACTTTTGGAGGTCCTTCCAAAGAGGTCTTGGTACCAAGGTAAAGCTTAGTACGGGCTTTCACCCTCAAACGGATGGCCAAGCCGAAAGAACTATCCAAACTCTTGAGTATATGCTTAGAGCTTGTGTTTTGGAGTTTAAGGATATTTAGGATGATCACCTTCCTCTTATTAAGTTTGCTTACAACAATAGCTATCATTCAAGCTTGGTATGGCTCTTTTTGAAGCTCTCTATGGTAGGCATTGTAGGTCCCCGGTTGAACGGTTTGAGGTAGGGGAGATGACTTTGTTAAGCTTGGATTTGGTTATTGAGGCCATGGAAAAGGTGAGGTGGATAAGGGAAAGGTTGAAAACATCCCAAAGTAGACAAAGTTCCTATGCCGATGTGAGAAGAAGAAATGTTGAATTTAAGGTTGGTGATTAGGTCTACGTGAAGGTCGTACCCATCAAGGGTGTGGTTCGTTTTGATAAAAAGGGTAAATTAAATCTAAGATTTGTGGATCCTTATAGAGCGTTGAGGAGGATTGATAAGGTGGCCTATGAGTTGGAGTTGCCCAATAATATGAATATGATTCATCCGATCTTCCATGTGTCTGTGTTAAGGAAGTGTGTAGGTGACCCAAGTGCTATTGTGACTCTAGATGTTGTAGGTGTTGTTGAAGACAATTTGACTTATGAAGAGGTTTCGCTAGAAATTTTGAATAGATAAGTGAAGAGGTTGAGGAACATGATGTTGCTTTCGTCAAGGTTCTTTGGAGAAACCAACAAGTTGAGAGTGCAACATGGGAAGTTGAGGCGGACATGCAAAAGTAATATTCCTATCTCTTCCATTCTACTCAAACCTAAGGTACTAATTCAAGTCCCCTATATGATTTCATGTCTTAAATTTCAACCCTTATGTCATTTGCATGCATTCATATTTATATTGGCAAGTTTATGGTGATTTTGACACTTGTGTTAAGATTTTTAAAAGTGGTATTTGAGTGTATTGTTGCATTCTTGTTGGGACTGATTCCTTTATGATTACTCTTCTTATGTATGCTTCTTTGACATTCGGGGACGAATGTTCCTAAGGGAGAGATATTGAAACACCCCAAAAAATGCCCGAAAATATGCCTCAGAAACATCCTTAATTGTAATTTTTATATATCTCAAAATTCATTCATGATATAAAAAATTTAACTTCATATTCTTGATCAGGTGGAAAAATTGAGTAGGTATTGGGTATAACCCTGATTTTAGATCAACCGTAGCAAACATTAATTTTTCAAAGTATTCGCAAAACAATAAGGGTGCACATTCGCGGAGTCAGTCACGAAGCAGTATATTTTGTTGCAAGTTTTTCTTATTTCGGCCTAAGGCTTTGGGGTCTTGGGCCTAAGCCTTCCTATGAGTGAAAACACCTATACTTAGCCATTTCAACCCCATATCATTCTAGACATTCCCCAAAATCCTGTCTAACACTTATTCAAATAATTCATTCAAAATTAAGTGTCCCAAACTCATTTTGGATCTCAAGAAATTCATCAAGATTCAAGTTCTCATTTCAATCTTTATCAAAAAAATCTCCAAAGTTGAGATATGTGGGTTTCAACCATTAGGTCCTTTCGCCCATGGTGCCCAACCTTCCTTTTTTTATGTAAATTACATGTTATTCAGTTGATTTATCTATCGGTACTTCTTATTATGTATTTGACTGTAAACTATATTGGAGTTTTATGAAAAGTTAATTGTTTAAGTATGTTTTCAGCTATGGATCTATGATCTATGATCTATGATGACATTTGATGAGCGGTTTCAATGTATCTTGCATAAGGGTATTACCAATTGTTGGTGGGTTGATTTACATTAAGTTTTCTCACATGATTTTACTTTTGAATTGCATGTTTTTGAACTAGCATTACATACTCGCCAAGTGTTTGATAAAATATTCGATTAATAATTTTGAACTAATGATGGTCTAAGGCATGACTTATGAGTTAAATGACTTTATGATGATGAAAGTAATGTGTGTATGTGTTGGTTCATGAAAAATATTTATAGTGTTGCAATTTGACCATACTTTGTTGAGGGGGTGCTGTGCCTCAATCACCTTGTCGGGGGGTGCTAGGCCCGTATTACCATGTTGAAAGATATATACCTTGACCACCTTGTCGGAGGGTGCTAGGCCCATACTATCATATTGAGGGGTATATACCTTGACCACCTTGTCGTGGGGTGTTAGGCCCGTACTAACAATTGAGGGATAGATATCTCAATCACCTTCTAAGAGGGTGCTAGGCCTTGGATTCTAAGTATTAGATGTTTTGGTCTATGATGATGGTCTCTTTATACACATGTAATATGTTCTATACAGCCATGTTTTTCTTCAAATCTTGATCATGCATGCCGTATTGTTATTATACTATCCATTGCCTATATTTGTGCATTTGCCAATGCTGCCTATCTCTTGTTGCATTGTATCCTACATACTTGGTGCATTCAAATGTACTAACGTATACTCTATGCTTACACGATGTTACCATGTAGAAACCGAAGCTCCTCATGATCATCCTTCCCCGTGGCTAGTTGGCCATCTTTGAAGATAAGCTATTGGTGAGTCCTCAAAGTATGGGAACAATAGCTATGCTATTCTTGTCTTTGTCATGTCTTAATGTTGAACTCTTTACACTATGAGGCTGACCTCGGAAAGTGTCTTGGCCCTCGCTCAAGTCTATATTTAGAGGTGTTGTTGGACAAGTGATGAATTATGCTTTGAGATTTGACTCTTTATGATTTATGCTATAAAGGACTTCCCTTAGTCCCTTTATCCTTATTTATTCTCTCTTGTTGTTGTTTAATTGCTTGGTGATCAAAGATTTGTAAATGATATGTTAAGAGGCTTGTTTGGGATCCTTTCGGGTTTTCATTCGCTGTCTCACATCTAGGCCCTTGACTTGAATCGTGACAAAAGATCTTTTATATTTGAACTCTGATAGAGTGGGTATTGAAAATTTAAGAGACAAATAATGAAGAAAATAAAGGATAAGCGAATGGAATATGCAAAATGCAAAAAAAGAACATAAGAATGATGTGGCATCTATTTTTGATTAAGTATTTTATTTTTTTTATAAAAAATGATCTATTTATTTTATTTTTAATTGCTCAACTACCTTTAAATTCAACTAATCAACCTTTCACCTCCCATTAATTATCTTCTTTATTAGATATGTTAATATGAATATATGTATGGTTTTCTAGTATTCTTTCTATCACTTTATAAAAATTGTATGCACAAGTTTAGTGCATTTCATGGTTCATTGATTTCGTTATTTTTTAAAAAAAGAAAGTTTTTTTGGCTGCCTTCACATCATCTGTTAGAGGTACATATGTTTTCTTTAATTAATTTATAAAAAGGATTCTCTCTTTAATCTCGTGCTAGATGAGTTTTATTTTTGCTAGTACGAATTTAATAAATATTATTTTTTTATCTCAATTTATATGATACTGATATTTCTTTTTATATTTTTGAAATGTTTAAATTGTTAAACTATCGAGACTTATAGTACATTTTATGTTATTTTTAAATAATATATATTGCTTATTTTGTTTCAATTTATATTGCCATTATATTGAGAGCCAATCAATATTTTATTTATTTTTTAAATATTTTAATTTATTAATTATTATAATTTATAGTACGCTTCACATAAATTTTAAATAATATATGTTGCTCTCTCTGTCCTAATTCATGTGGCATTGATAAGATTTTAAGAACCATTTAAATTTTTCTATTTTTGAATTTTTAATTAACAATTATTGCGACTTATAGTACCTTTTTATACCATTTTAAGTAATATACATAAATATTTTTGTTTATTTATATTATATTTTTAAAGTACTTTCTTTTTTCCACAAATATAATCATTGAAAGCTATTACAAATAATTATTTAATTTAATTTTCCAATTTTAAAAAAGGCTTACTTTTTCATTTGTGTTTGTTTCATCCCAGTCCTAATATTTACATGACTTAAAAAATAATTGATTAGGGTGATATAGTAAAAATCATAACTAAAGTAGCTAAAAAAATAATTTATTAAGAATAATATTATCAAAGTTAAAGCAACCGAAGAAATAATTAATAAAAATAATAAAATAAAATCAAGCAATTCAAGCAATCACATCAATCAACAGCTGCTTGCTTAAAAAAACAGCTAAAGCAGGCATATCGACCACGAGCAACTTGCTTATTGACGCTTATATATAAGTACTAGATATGAAAATGTTCATTAAAAGGACTAATATTACAAGCTTAAATTTTATTTATACGTGATCATATTTTTATGATAAATTAATTTTTAATATTTTTCAAGTAAACACCATAAAAAGTGATGTTGAGTATTACAATTTGCACAGAAATCATCCTTTTTTTAATAAGAAATTGTAAAATAAAAAAGTAATTTGTAACTTATTTAAGTTGTCACAACTAACATTAAAAGAAGGGAAAGGGGTCAAAAATACCTCTGACCTATTTGAAATAGAGCAAAAATATCACTTCGTTACCTTTTATATCAAAAATACTCCTCCGTTATATTTTTGGCTCAAAAATATCCTTTTGTTATATTTTTTGCTAAAAAATACCCCTCCAATATAAATTTCTGGCTCTAAAATAACAATCATCCTAATAGAAATGAACAAAGGGCCAAAAATACCTCTTAACTAAAATTGAGCAAAAATGTCTTCGTTATTTTTCGATTAAAAAATACCCCTCTATTAAAATTTTAACGTTATTATTTAGAATATCACTCTTCCATCAAAAATTCAACTTCAATTCATCTTCAAATCAATTTTTATCAGACTTTGAGTAGTCCGATTCTTACTATATTTTAAAAAAACTTTTATTTACATTTACAATTGAATTATCTCTTGAAAACGATAACTTATATTAATTATATTACATTGCTAACATGAGCATAATAATTTTTATACAAGCTTCGTAGGCTCAAAAAAAATTAAAGAATTGGATCCTATTAAACTCAAGAAACTGATTAAAGTAGGAAGCAACGATTATAACAAGGATGAATCAATTTTATCATTCAGAGATCGACTTTTTGAGATGTTTGCAAGTGAAATAACTGTTCCTTTTGACATGAAAAGGTTAGTCTTGAACCTAATATCCGAGGAGAAAATCTCTTGGATTCCTAAATGAGATTTTATATGGACTAATCATGTGGTGCTTTTTGTCCACATAATATGCGTGGTGTTATTTCTGTTAGAGAGAGGAGTACTTTTTTTTTTTTATAAAATTTAAGGGAGGAGTATTTTTGAACCAAAACCAAATAAAGGGTATTTTTGCTCCACTTATGATAGTTTGGGGGGGGGGGGATATTTTTAACCCTTTTTTTATTTTCGTTAGAGAGAGATGTATTTTTGAGCCAAAAAAAATTTAATTGAGGGGTATTTTTGAGCCAAAAAGTATCAAAGGGATATTTTTGCTCTATTTTAAATAATTCAGGGATACTTTGACCATTTTCCTTTTAAAAAAAATATGCAATCTAATATTTATTTTTAATATTATTTTAGATAGAGATAAGTATATAAAACACACCTAAACTATATAATTTTTTTGAGTTTCACACCTAAAGTATTGAAAGATTGAGAAACACACCTAAATTATGACTTATTAGTTTGAGAAATACACCTCAGTGGTGTGTGTAATGCACTCTCTCTTTTATTGGAGAAAACCTTACCACATGGCACGCTACATTGACAAAAATTAAATAAAACTATTAATATTAGTAAAAAGTAAAAGATTAAAATATAAATATTCTTCTGAAAAAATATTATTTTAAAAAAATAAAATTTAAAATATTTTTCTCACTTACTCAATGGCGCCCACCCTCGTGTACCCCCCCTCAACAATCCCCACCCCTTTTGTTTTTTTTAATCACTTTTATAAAATATTTTTTAAAAGTTCAAACTTCAGCCCGTACTCCACTCCTACCTTAAAAAAATATATTTTTTTAAAATAAATAAAATTCTATCCCACTTGCATCTAATCCTCCGGTCCTAATTTATTTTTTTCTTTTTATTATATATATATTTTAGAGAAAATAGCCAAATAAGCCTCAACCTATAGTCGGATTTTCAACTACACATCTATACTTCACGGGAGACCTATTACCCCCTTGAATTATTTTAAGGTGAAATAAATTACTTCTTAAGTGCTGAGTTGGCACAGAGAATGTATTTCACTCTCTTTGAGAGAGCGAACTGCCTATTTTTTTATTTATTTATTTTTCTTTGTTTTATTATATATATTTATTCAAATATATTTCTCCACCATTATCATTGTTGAAGCTTCATCAATGGAGGTTTGACCAGAAAATATTCAATAATTAGTGTAATTTATGAACAAACAGTTTTTCAATAAACTTATTTGGAACACATCTAATAAATTAAACCTAATTTTTAAAAACAACATACTCATTCCTCATAGCAACTTAGTTGAAAATCAATGGCAGCCATCAAATTTCACCATCATTTAACATCTTAATCGTTGTTATTACTACGCCAATATATAAACCACAAATTATAGAAAGCAGTTTCACAATCAAGGATACTATGAACCCAAAATCCTCAAATTAAAAAAAATTTAACATTGAATAAACTTTAACACAGTGACACCCAACTGATTTTCTTCAATAAACTTAAGCTCTATCAATGGAGTTTTATAGATCTTATTTTAAGTTTCAGGCAACCGTTTAGTAGATAAACTTAATTTCATCTTCAAACAATATTCCTTGATGGTTTTAACTATTAAATATTAATTATTTCTCTAGAAATCTGAAAATACAGTCATGTCGTTCTTCATCTTCTTCGATGAAAATTTGATGCAAATCCGCTTTAATTCTTCTCCAAATTTCTTCAACATTTAGATATGAATTTATCCTAATATTTCGATTCTTTTGATATATTACCCACACAAAATGAAGCTCATTTATGCTAAAATTTGAACTTTCAAACTAACTTTAATGGTGGTTTCAAGCTGAACTTCACATTTTCAACCTTGAGCTTTCATTTTCAGACAAAGGATACTCTTCAAACTATCAAAGAACTCAGCTGCTCCCAACCAAAAATATAAATCCAAAAAATTTCATCTTAAAGATGTTGATTTTTTATGAAATTCCGACATTCTTCATATCCAAAAGTTTATGAACTCAGTCAATCCAATGTTTCAAATTCAAATAATTAGCTACCATCTCTATTTAATAAGGTTCAAATATAAGATTCATTCATGATACAAGACAAAAATAGGTAAATTTTAATATTTTGACCTTCAATGGAGTTTTGAAATAATAAACCAAAAAGAGAAAACAAGAAAAAAGTAAAATTCAAAAAAATAAAAATAAAATTCCACATGTGAAACAGCATGAGCTTCACCGATCAATACAGATATGGTTGTGACTTTTAAAGGATGTAATAATTTAAATTTTAAATAGTTTAGGGGGGTGATAGGACGCCCGTGAATAGAGTGTGTAGTTGAAAATCCAAATATAGATTAGGGAGGCATTTGACTATTTCTCTCTCTCTCTCTCTCTTTTTTTATAGATATGTGCACATATTTATAGAAGTTTTTTCTACTTGTTTATCCAATATAACATAAATAAAAATTTATTTAAAAAATTTTATGACAAATAAAAAATAATTTTCTAAAATAAAAAATAAAAGTGGAGGATTGAGTGAGTAGCGTAGAATTATTTTTCTAAAAATAATTTAAACAATATATAGATTATTATTTTAAGAGGGAGATGAAATAAGAATTTTTTTACAAAATTTATAATTTTCGTTGTGGCGGGGCGGGGGGAGCTAG
>JAOTQJ010000091.1:15163094-15185599 GCA_025642045.1 Solanum sejunctum
ATACAACAACGCTGGTCTAACCACCACTCTGTAAAACTGACCTTTAAGTCTGGGTGGTATCTTTTTGTCACACAATAAACCAGAGGCCAGCCTCCATTTAGTCCATGCCGCCCCAATACGATGTGTAACATCATCGTCGATATCGCCATTACTCTGGATGATGGCCCCCAGATACTTAAACTTATCCCTCTTGGGGATAGGTTGAGTGGCAAGCCTCATCTCAGAGTTTGCTTTCTCTTTCTCAACGCTGAATTTGCACTATATGTATTAAGTTTTGGTCCTGCTCAATTTGAATCCATTGGACTCCAAGACGTGTCTCCAGGCCTCCAACCTTTCATTAACTTTCCTCCGGGACTCATCAATCAGTACTATGTCATCCACAAATAACATACACCAAGGTACCTCTTCCTGTAGTGATCGCGTCAGCTCGTAAATGGATACTTATGATATCTCTATTTTTACCTATGGTTGACTCAATTATAGCATGTTTGACCTATTAGATTTTTGTACTAATTATTAAGATATATGCTCTTGTGTACTACTATTAGTTGTTGGGTTCTGGTTATATTTATCTGACTGGGTTTAATTATTGTTATCGGAGAGATGACAGTACTTGCGATAGTGTGTGTTGGATTTTTTTTGGAATCTTATGTTGTAAGGATTATTGCCTACATTGACTCTGGGAACGATATGACTTTAGAGTTTTGGATCCATATATACTGGTTGAGTGACTGACTATTTGATATCTTGAGTCCTAAATGATGCTCCTCATCACTGTTGAACTTTGATAGCCATATTCGAGAGTACAGGTCCAGGGTGACGCTCCCTAGGGTTCGACGTTTAGTGGCCGCGACTGAGATGCCAAGTGATGGATTCTGATTCTAAGCTCCGAGTGCTAGTTAAAATTTATCGAAGACCCTGATGTTTCCATTTTAAGGTGAGGCCTTATGATTGGCATACCGAGTTGAGATACTACTGACTATGTTAGGGGATTATTTCTCCTACAGGGGATACATCCCACCGTTATACATGTATATTTTGGATCGTATACAACATTTAAGCACATGCTCCGAGATCCAGTTGACATGTTATTGGTAGGGCGAGGCCCCGTGATTGATTACTCGTGGATCCAGACACCCATTCACAAATAACATGCACCCTATTGTGTATGGTTCTACATTCTAAGCTTATGAGGGCTTTAGGGGCGTTGAGGCATAAACACTAGGGTCTTACACCCACGTACAATCAACCGTTGAGCTGATGATCTGGAGAGTTAGGCTTTGTGATGATCTATCGGTTAGATTATGTGCAGGTGCACCTATTAGGCTTATACGGCCCTGGGTGGCATACAAGCATAGAAAATATGGACTAAACTAGCATACAGTGCAATGTTTTCATTTGGTTTGAGGACATAGGGTTGACTTACGGGATTGCTGCTTTTATCTGAATATTAGCTTCATTATTTGTACTATTTCACTCAATCGGTCAATGATGCCTACTGGATACCTTATTCTTATACTCACCCCTACTTTATGCACCTTCCCATGGTGCAAGTTCTGGGCATAGCCATGGCCAGTGACTTTGGGGAGATTCAGGAGCGCACAGGAGACTTCTTTTGGGTTAGCATCGAGAGCTCTGGCTTCGTCGCAATCTCCTTCTTTTATGGATGTTTTTTTCTTTTAGACTTTGGCTTTTTATAGTAGTGCTATGTTTTTATATAAGCACTCCTTGTTTGTATTATATTATGGTTTTGACATATATCTATATCAATATGTACTTCTGTCTATTGTAGCTCTGTATAGTTGACCTCCAAGTTCTGGGTAGTGTGCGATTTTTTATATTTTTGTGTTGGTTATGGTCTTGATTAGAAGCTAGGATAGGTACCCTGGGGTTGGGTAGTTGGCTTTCCTATAGGTGGGACGTATTAGGCGCCATCATGACTGGGACTTAGTCATGACACAAATCCTAGTTTATACTATAAGATTCAAAAGTTTTCTTTTATTTCTATAACTTCGTGTCAAATTGAAAATCAGATCAATAAATTAAAATAGAGAAATAATTTTTCACAAAAACAAATGTTACTTAGACTGATCAAATTTCAGAACACGTCTGTATTAATTATTCAAAAATCAATTTTAAAAAAATAAGTAAGAGATTCCTCATTCCCCGCTTAAAGTTGGAAAAGAAATTAAAACCCGATAATATGTTTAGGATTTTGAAAGAAGTTTTACATGGTTATAATTAGATGTGTTACTATCAATTTCGGAATATTAGTAGTCGGGGAGAATTGTACCCTTCAGACTCTTTGTTATATAATTTTGATTAACATGGAGATGACATTCTTTTACAATTTTTTCTATTAATATCTGAAAAAGAAGCTTTCAAAGTTGACAACACCCTGTGGGTAGTGACTCAAGAACTAGTGGAGATAACGGACATATACCATGCCCCAATAATCGATCTGTAAAATTTGTGATAGTTCAAGAAAATGATTATATATGATGAAGTCATTCTAGAAAATCCTAGCCCTCATTAGTGACACTTTAGACGAAGTCATTATAGAATAGGTCTTCGATAGTGATGAGTTAGCGTGCTCCTAGCCTGATATCTTATCAGGTACCTCAATGTATAATAACTGAAACCCGAAGATAAACACTAACAGAAGGTAAAAACATAAGATTTTTTACATAGAAAAACTCCTCGCTCAAGGGAGGAACAACCACGACCTGTCACTATAGGATATACCAACCAAATCAACTAAAGAGCCAAGTAATGAAGTACAACACACACACTATTTCTCTACTTTCCCTTACAACACCAACAACTTGCACAACTAGCACAAGAAATGAGCCCCAACAAATCCTGTTTTAATCCAACCTATAACACTTGAGTAGTTAGAGTAACACACAAACATACCTTTAAACTACAACACTGTCTACAAGATATGTACCAGCAAATGAATCGACTGGACATAAAAACTAATACTTACCTTTATAGAGAAGGAGTGATTTTACACTTTTTAACTCAATACAACACATACAAACAAAAGAGCAATAGACCTAGTCTATTAGTTCCCTCGCCTAAGTTTTGTGTATGCATGCACAAGAAGCCAAGGAGATAGTTTTTCACTCAAGAATTCTATCTAAAATGTGCATGAAAAAACCATTTATGAAACCTTGGACTTCTATCTTTTATGGTGTTGTAGATACATTTTATGGACCATTGGTCCTTCAGTACAAGTTTGCAAGTGTCACGACCCAAGCCTAGGGTCTAGACATGACACAACGCATGGGGAATCTGAAGGGACCCTAAGCTTTCCTTTTAGCATATTATTACACAACCTTAGTCATAGAAGCAATAAAATAACAATAAAAGATAGTAAATAGGGATAAAGGGGGCTATGAGACATCTTTCATATCATAATGTATAAAATGAGATAAGAGAGCCAAACCTCATAGCATCATTACATAACATGTCTAATAACACCTCTAAGCATAGAACATAGTGGGGGCCAAGACAAGCAATTGGGCTCACCCTCATAGTCAAAACATACCATAAAGAAAAGAGAGTCTATACATAGCATATATCAAGAGAAGTACATCCTCGTAGTTGAGGACGCACCAACTAGCTTTCAGAGATATCACACTAGCCACGTGGAGGAGGAGGAGGATCAAGTGGAGCTCTAGTTCCTACTTGGTAACATCAAGTGGGCATAGAGTATGTGTTAGTTCGTTTGAATGTAGTAAGTATGTAGGATGCAACAATAGAAAGGTGACATAGTTAAAATGTATAATTAAGCAATAGATGATCATATAACAGTATGACATGCGTCAATGATACTTGAAGTAAATATGCTTATATATGGAACACATTACATGTATAGGAATAGACCATCATCATAGACTAAGCAACTTAATACTTGAAATCTATTAGACCACCCCTTAAAAGTGACTCAAGTACCAAAACCTCAAATGGTTGATGACTTACCACCCCCCATCCAAGGTGATTGAGGTACTAACCCCTCAATTGCTTGATGGCTTAGCACCCCCATCTGAGATGATTGAGGCACCAACCCCTCAATTGGTTGATGGCTTACCACCCTAATCCAAGGTTATTGAGGTACCAACCCCTCAATTGGTTTATAGGTTAGCACCCCCATCCGAGATGATTGAGGCACCAACCCCTCAATTGGTTGATGTCTTACCACCCTCATCCAAGGTTATTGAGGTACCAGCCCCTCAATTCGTTGATGGCTTACGACCCCCTACGACATGATTGAGGTACGAACCCCTCAATTGGTTGATGACTTACCACCCCCATATAGGCGATTGAGGCATCACTCCTCAATTGGCTATGGTCAACTCAAAACATAATAGATATTTCTCATGTAATCTACACATACATATAATCCTTTTATTATCATAAAGTCACTTAACTCATGTGTCAAGCATTAGGCCTTCAACTCAAAATACATTAACCGGACATTTCATCAAACACTCAGTGGCCATCTAATTCAAGAGTGAAATAATTCAAGTAAATTCAATGTAAGACTACCCACTAACACTTGGTAACACCCTCATGCAATATACATCAAAACCCTTCATCAAACTCAAGATAGATAAAAGATTCATAGCTCAAAACATGCATAAACAGTCACACTTTTATAAAACCCCAACATAGTTCATAGTCAAATTCATAATAGAAGACCCATAAGTAAAATCAACTTAGAAACATGTATTTTAGGTAAAAAGGAAGCTTGGGCACCATGGGTGAAAGGACCCAATGGTTGAAACCCACATACCTTAACTTTGGAGAATCAGTTGATGAAGATTGGAAATGGAGACTTGAAGCTTGAGTGAAATCCTTAAGATTCGGATGAGTTTTAGGACTTGAATTTTGGGGTGAAATATTTATCTAAGTGTTTGACAGAGTATTGGGGAACATTTAGTATGATATGAAGGTGAAATATGACTAAGTATAGGTGTTTGCAAGCATTGGAGGACTTAGACCAAAGACCCAAAAGTCTTGTACCGAACAAGAATATTGCACAAAAAAATATGCTGAGGCGTGCCGTTGGCGCGTTGCGCCTTTAGCGCAAAAACGTCGCCAATGTTTTTTTGAAAAATTAAAATTGTGATTAATTTGCTATAGACCCATTTCCCACTTAATGTTTCCCTCCGATCAAGAATATAAAGTTGGATTTTCGTCACGAATTTTGAGATATATGAAAATTACGATTCCGAGCACTTCTGAGGCACATTTTGTGGCACTTTTTGGGATCATTTCAATATCTCTCCATTGGGAACATTCATCCCCGAATATCAAAGAAATGTACATAAGAAGACTAATCATGAAGAAATGAGCCCCAACAAGAATCCAACAACATACTTAAACACTATTTTCAAAAATCTCAACATAAGTGTTAAAATCACCATGAACTTTGTCAATAAAAACATGAATGCATGCAAATGACATAGGGGATTAAACATGAGACATGAAACCACATATAAGACTTAGAATTAGTACCTTAGGCTAGAGTAGAATAAAAAAGATAAGGGTATCACTTTTGCATGTCCACTTCGGCCTCCCATGTAGCACTTTTGATTTGCTGATTCCTCCAAAGGACCTTAACGCAATCAACCTCCTTGTTCTTCAACCTCATTACTTGTCTATCAAAGATCTATACCAAGACATCCTCATAAGTCAAGTTGTCCTCAACAACACCCACAACATCCAAATGGGACAATAACATTTGAATCACTCACATATTTCCTCAACATCGACACATGAAAGACTAGATGTACCACATCCATTTTACCAGACAACTTCAACTCGTAGGCCACATTACTAATCCTCCTTAACACACTAAAAGGACCCATAAATCTTGGACTTAAATTACCCTTCTTACCAAAATGAACTATACCCTTCATAGGTGACACCTTCAAATAAACCCAATCACAAACTTTAAATTCAAGGTCTCTTCTCCTCACATCGACATAGGACTTTTGATGATTTTGAGCTATTTTTAACCTTTATCTAATCAACCTTACCTTTTCCATAGCCTTCATAACCAGATCCAGACCCAACAAGGCTATTTCTCCCACTTCAAACCACCTATCCGGTGATCTATAACGTCTACCATAGAGGGCCTCAAAATGAGCCATACCAATGCTAGAATGATAGCTATTATTATAAGCAAACTCGATCACTAGAAGGTGATCATCCCAACTACCTTTGAACTCCAAAATACAAGCTCTAAGCATATCCTCAAGAGTTTGGATAGTTCTTTCGGATTGGCCATCTGTTTGATGGGGAAAGGTCGTACTAAGCTTTACCTTGGTACCAAGTCCTTTTTGGAAGGACCTCCAAAAGTGTGAAGTGAATTGAGCACCACGATCTGATATGATAGACAAAGGTACCCTATCCATTCTTATCAACTCATGAATATACAATTTAGTATAGTCTTCGGCCCCATAAGTAGTCTTAACTAATAGGAAATGAGCTGACTTTCTCATTCTATCAACGACAACCCAAATAGAATCAAAACCGTTTCTAGGCTTAAGCAACCCAACCACAAAGTCCATATTAATCTCCTCCCACTTCCAAATAAGAATCTCTATATCCTGGGTTAGGCCACCCGACCTGTGGTGCTCGGCTTTGACTTGTTGGTAACTATGGCAACCAGATACAAATTTGGCAATGTCTTTCTTTATACCTACCCACCAAAACACATCCCTCAAATTCCTATACATCTTGGTAGAACCGAGGTGGATAGAATAGGAAGAATTATGAGCCTCATCAAGAATCTTCACCCGCAAGTCATCAATACAAGGCACACACAACCTACCTTAGTACCTAAGGGCACCATCTCCCCCTTGGGAGGAAACCTCCACCTTGCTCTCTTTCACCAAGGCCTTCAACTCTAACAAAGAGGAAACAAGATCTTGCTTTGCTTTTATCTCATCAACCAAGGAAGACTTTGAACTATCAACAACCACAATGCCACCATTATCAACCTCTTCCAACCAAACTCCCACCCTAGCCAACCAATGGACCTCCCCAGCCACCTTTTTGCCCCCATTATCAACATTAGCTAGGCTACCCATAGACACCCTACTCAAAGCATTCGCCACTACATTAGCTTTAGCGGGATGATAATGCACACTAATATCATAATCCTGAAGAAGTTATAACCACCTTATTTGCCTAAGTTGAGATCTTTTTGAGTGAACACATATTGTATACTCTTCTGATCGGTAAGCACATTAACATCCATATAAGTAATGACACCAAATTTTCAAAGAAAAAACCATGGCGGCCAATTCAAGATCATGAGTAGGATAGTTTTTTCAAGCACTTTGAGTTACCTAGAAGCATTGGCTTTCACCTTACCATTTTGCATCAACACACAACCCAAACCAATCCAGGAGGCATCACAATACACAACAAACCCTTCCAACCCTTCCAGTAGAGACAAGATAGGAGCGGGGACAAGCTTATCCTTCAAGTTTTGGAAACTCATTTCACACTCATCGGTCCACACAAACTTATCCTTCTTTTGACTCAACTTAGTCATGAGAGAAGCAGTAAAAGATAACCCATTTACAAACCTCTGATAGTAACCCGCTAAGCCTAAGAACCTTCTAATGTCCAATGGCATCAATGGTCTAGGCTAATTTCTAATCACATTCATCTTTTTAGGATCCACCTGAATACCATCCCTCGACACCACATGACCTAGAAAGGAAACCTCTTTCAACCAAAATTCACACTTCTCATATTTAGCATACAACTTCTCTTCCCTCAATCTTTGTAGCATTACCCTCAAATGAGCCACATGCTCCTCCTCACTATGCGAATAGATCAAAATATAATCAACGAAAACCACAACAAACAAATCAAGGTAGGGTTTAAAGATACTATTCATAAGATCTATGAAGATAGCCAATGCATTGGTCAACCCAAAAGACACAACCACAAACTCATAATGTCCATACCTAGTCCGGAAGGCCGTCTTGGGAATGTCACACTCCCTCACCTTCACTTGATAATACATGGACTGAAGATCAATCTTAGAGAAGTGAACAACCCCTTAAAGTTGGTCAAAAAAATCATCAATTCTTGGTAGAGGATACTTATTCTTGATGGTAACCCTATTAAGTTGCAAGTAGTCAGTACACATTCTAAGAGACCCATCCTTCTTCTTTACAAACAACACCGATGTACCCCAAGGTAATTGGCTAGGCCTAACAAAACCCTTCTACAACAAGTCCTTCAATTGCTCCTTCAACTCCTTTAACTTCGTTGGGGGCATATAGTAAGTGGAATAGAAATGGGTTGAGTATTGAGGAGGAGGTCTATACCAAAGTCTATTCTCTTTCGGGAGGAACACTGGGAAAGTCACCCGGAAAGATATCAAGAAATTCATTTACCACCGAAACCAACTCTATAGGGAGGTATTTGGACTCAACATCCCTAACTCTCGCAAGATGATAGAGACTCCCCTTAGAGATCAATTTTTGGGCTCTAATGCAAGAGATAAATCAACCTTTGACCACCACATCATGACTCTCCCACTCAAGCGCTAGTTCATTTGGGAATTCGAATTTGATCTTACGGGTTCTACAATCAACAGAGGCATAATATGCATGTAACCAATCCATCCCAAGAATGATATCAAAATCAACTATATCTAACTCAACAAGATCAAAAAGTAATATTTTATGCAAGATGCAAATGGGACAATCTCTATAGACCTTTCTAGCAATAATATATACACCAATAAAGTAGATACCTTATAAGACTTACATAATAATTCAGGCTTAATATGAAAATTTTTGGCAATAAGAGGAGTAACAAAAGAAAGAGTGGCACACGAGTCTATCAATGCATACACATCAAAATCAAAAAATTTTAACATATCGGTGACTGCATCAGGCACCTCCTCAACCCCTTGCCTCCCATGTAAAGCATAAATTTGATTATGCCTTAGGGCACCATCTTGTTGGCCTCCTCTACCCAAAGGAACTGCATTAGCACCCCAGCCTTGAGGACAAACACCCTTACCCTTGTTGCGATTTCGTGGACAATCAATCACCTCGTGGCCTACTTCCCCACAACCAAAACAAGTATTGGTATCCCATAACCATGGGCCACCATGACCCCTACCATACTTTGGACACACGAGTCTAGGCATCACACTACGACCCTCTTGGGACCTTGGGTAGTCATTGGCAAATCTCCCACTAGGAGCATGAGAAGACCTTGGCCTTGGTGAAACCGGTCACCCTTGTGACTTTGGAACTTGTCATCAAAACGGGCCTTCTTGGCCTCATGACCCCTTCTCTTCCTCAATTTCTCCCTCTCCAATTATTTGACATAAGTCATCAAGCAGGACAAATCCATGTCATTAATCAACATAGCAGTACGATATTCTTTACTCAGCAAATCAGAAACACCCATCATAAACTTATTCATTCTAGACCTCAAGTCAGCAACAAAGTGTGGAGCATATTTAGAGAGTTGGTTAAACTTGAGACCATACTCCCTCACACTCATAAACTCATGCTTCAAATTTATGAACTCCACTAATTTGGCTTCCTTAAGCTCAAGAGGGAAGAATCAGTTGAGAAAATCCGCCTTGAACTCCTCTCATAGAATCATATTGTTATTCCCCTTCTCATCCTTCCATTGAGTATATTATATTTGAGCCACCCCTTGAGTTGGTAAGCCGCAACCTCCTTCTCTTCCTACCTTACACCCATAATGGATAATACCTTATATACCTCATCAATAAATTCTTCAGGGTCCTCATTAACCTTTGACCCATGGAACTCCGGAGGGTTCATCCCCATAAAGTCTCTCACACGAGATGTTAAAGTACGAGCATGAGGGGCCTGGGCCCCTTGGTTGACTTCATTGCAACAACTTGAGCCAGCATAGTGAGAGCATCCCAGAGCTCACCATGAGCCAGTTGTTCCTTGGGTGTGCGAGCTCTTCTTTCTCTTGCGTTAGTCATGATCCAGTATAGCAAAGAATAATCATTAGGGAGAAAAACCTTTACCTTAACTTCTATAGCACGAGATGTCTCATAGCCTCTTACTCATATTTGTGGTGCACAACACAACCATGAATAAAACTCTAATCAATGCGGTGTATTGGATGCCAAGGACCATCAATAACCTAGTACTCTGATACCAAGTTTTTCACGACTCAAGCCTAAGTCCTAGACATGACATAGAGTATAAGGAACTCGAAGAGACCCCAAGCAAGCCTCTTAGCATATCATTACACATTCTTGATCGTGAAAGTAATAAAATAACAATACAAGATAGTAAGTAGGGATAAATGGGGCTATGAGACATCTTTCATATCATAAAGTATCAAAAGAGTCAATAGAGTCAAGGCTCAAAGCATCATTACATATCATGTCCAACAACATCTCTAGGCATAGAACTTAGTAGGGGCCAAGATGAGCCATCGTACTCACACTCATAGTCAAAGCATACCATAAAAAAGAGTATACATAGCATAAATTAAGAGAAGTATGTCCTCGAAGTTGAGGACTCACCAACTAGCTTTCAGAGATATCATACTATCCACATGGAGAGGAGGATGATCAAGTGGGATTTTGATTACTACATAGTAACATCATGTAGGCATAAAGTATGTGTTAGTACATTTGAATGTACTAAGTATGTAGGATACAATGCAACAATAGATAGACGACACAGTCAAAATACATAATTAAGCAATAGATGATCATATAACAATATGGCATGCATGAATCACACTTGAAGTAAACATGCTTATCTATGGAACATATTGCATGTATAGGAATAGACCATCATTATAGAATAAGCAACTTAGTACTTGGAATCTAAGGTAGACCACCCTTTATAAGTGATTGAGATACCAACCCCTCAATTGGTTGATGGCTTACCACCCTCATCCAAGGTTGTTGAGGTACCAACCCCTCAATTGGTTGATGGCTTATCATCCCTATCCGATATGATTGAGGTATTAACCCCTTAATTTATTGATGGCTTACCACCCCTATCTAGGTGACTAAGGCATCGCTCCTCAATTGCCTATGGTCAACTCAAAACATAATGGATACTTATCATGGAATCAACGCATACATATCACCCTTTCATCATCATAAAGTCACTTAACTCATATGTCAATCATTAGTCCTTCAACTCAAAATATATTAACCGGACATTTCATCAAATACTTGGTGTCCATCCAATTTAAGAGTGAAATTATGCAAATAAATTCAATGTAAAACCACCCACCAACACTTGGTAACACCCTTGTGCAATATACATCAAAATCCTTCATCAAATCTCAAGATAGATCAAATATTCATAGCTCAAAACATACATAAATAGTCACACTTTTGCAAAACCCCAACATAGTTTATAGTCAAATTCATAATAGAAGACCCATAAGTAAAATAAACTTAGAAACATGTCTTTTAGGTCAAAAGGAAGCTTGGACACCATGGGTGAAAGGACCCAACTATTGAAACCCACATACCTTAACTTTGGAGAATCACTTAATGAAGATTGAAAATGGAGACTTGAAGCTTGAGTGAAATCCTTAGGATCCAGATGAGTTTTGGGACTTGAATTTTGGGGTGAAATATTTGTCTAAGTGTTTAAGAGACTATTGGAGAATGTTTAGTATGATATGAAGGTGAAACATGGCTATGTATAGGTACTTTCACGTGTAGAAGGACTTAGGCCCAAGACCCAAAAGTCGTGGACCAAACAATAAAATTGCACAAAAGAATTACTGAGGAGCCCCCTTACCGCGTTGTGCCTTGGGCGCAAAAAACTCACTGCAAATCATTTTTTGGAAAATTGAAATTGTGATTCGATTGCTCTAAAATTGGGATTAGACCCATTACCCAGTAAATTTTGGCCCTTGATCAAGAATATGAAGTCAAATTTTTGATATCGCACACGAATTTTGGGATGTATGAAAATTACGATTTCGGCCACTTTCGAGCCATATTTTTGGGCACTTCTTGGGATTGTTTTTAGAAGACTTCTCACCAACTATAGCAACTTTACAAGCTATTCTCCATAACTTGCTTCAGCACAATAGCTTGATGATCTACCAAGTCCTTCACTTAGTTTGTCATCATCAAAGATTTGACTAGTTTATGTAATAAATATTTTCCCCCTTTTTGATGATGACAAACTATGCCCACTATGTGATTTGTGTTCCCCCTTAATACAATCCCCTTAGTTATTTCCACTGAATATATGATCACATCTTCCCCCTTTTGGCATCATTAATAGGAAACCAGTAAAATAAGACAAGATCATAGACAAAAACTACTGTGTACTTGAATTAGCAAAAAAAACATACTAAGTGAAGAAATCAGAGAGAATAAATAGTCAAAGGAAAACATTGTCATATCTATAGAAAACTATGCATAATCCTTCACTTTAAACATAAAAAACTTCCCAATATAGGGCCAAACCAACCAACCATCACAAAATAGACTTAGACACAGGAGCAAAAACAGACAGACTGAGAGGACAGAGAAGAGGGGAGTACATAAGTAAGGAGCCTAAGGACTAAATGACTTGGATGCAAGGGATTTGACAAGTATTGACAAATTCGCACTGCGTTCCTTATGGACATCTAGAAGTTACTGAGTGAGGGACTTTACTTCCATGGATAGTTAGGCATTAACTTCCCTTAGCTCGTTCAACTCAGCTACATTAGGTCCTTTTCTTGGGCCTTTCGCCAACTCCACATTCAACATCACTATGTTGGCATCCTTCTTGGCTAGTTCAGTAGTTAGGTCCCTAACTTAAGCCTGTAGAGCTTCATTCTAATCCACCAGATCAGATACTGGAGATTTTTTAGCATCAGCCCTAGAGTCTCCACACTCACATTCCACAAGTATGTTTAGAGAGAAATACTGATTTATAGTATCAGTAGTTCCCTTGGTCAACTCAACCCGACATGATTCAAACACCTGGTTCGGAAGAAATCCATACACCAGACCATGTTTACCTTTAGCCATTCTGAACATTTTGGTCATGTGTTCCATCATCAACACAAGAAGGTTAATTTCATTCATAGTACAAAACTTCTCCATCAAGTATAGGTCTTCCATAGTGGCTATTGTCCTTTTCTCAACCCTTGGTAAAAGTGCTTTACTGACAAACTAAAAGTATAACTGATATTGCCCCTTAAGAAGTTTTTTACAGACAGCTGCAATGTTCAAGTTTTTTAACTTGCGAGCCTCGTCTAAGAAACCTTTGTTGGGGGATTTGTTAGCTATTGTTTTGATCCCTGACCTCCTAATATGAAGAATTTCCTCTAAGTTTTCTTCATCTACCCTAAAGGATATTCCCTGATATTTGTGATAAAACTCCCATCACCCTGAAGCTGCACATTCAGGTAGGATTCCTTAACTTCACATTCATGTAAAAAAAAAGTACCGACCACTCAAACAAATGCCCCTACCCCTAAAAATCAATGACTTCAATTCATTCCCTCATACAAGGATGATTTATGGCAGTAAGTTCAAACACTCTTCATTCAGGAATTTTTTGGTCTTGAAGTGGAATGACTCTTCTATCCCTTGTCATAACCTTCACATATATCCTTTTCTTTGCTTGTAGACCTGGTCCCCTAGTGGAAGTAGGTTTACCCCTTTTTACTTTACTAGCAATGTTCTTAATACCTATTGAGTCTTTAAACTCACCAGGTTCTTGACTCACACTGTCGCCTTCCTTATTTGACTCAGTCCAATCAATATACACAAGCTTACCATCAGGTATTTCTTCCTCAACAATCACGGTCTTTCTTTGTTTTTTCTTAGAAATGTGTTTTTGTCGATTTGCGGTCCTTGCATCCCCTAGTAATTTTTTCTTGGTCCCCCTGGTAGTATAACTTCTCAGAACCATGGTTTTGTCACCAATCACCTTCTCCTTTCCTTTGTCTATTTTGACTTGGTCATTGGTAAGAGCAGATATAAAATAGACATTTGGTTTATGGTATCTCCAAGCCAATGTACACTGTCCTCATCATCTTCATTAATGACCCCCTCTTCTTTAACAAAATTGACTGGTCTAATCTCACTAGCAAGTATCTGATCATGCACTGACTTGCCAAGTTCTAGAGTTATATCAGGAAATGTTGGTTCCTTAAAAAGACTGTGATCATCTTCCCTCAAACTCAATAAGTTTTTGGCCACCCACTCAGGATGCTCAGCGAGTATGTTGGATTTAGTGTCTCTGTTCTCAACAAGATCTCCTTCAAAGTATTTCCAGAGAGATATGATGATATGTGTCCTAGAGGGGAAGAGTTTCCCTATTCCTCAGTAGCATTTGGAAGGATATCTGAAGGGATTGGTGAGTGCCTTGCACTGGACTATTCTAATCCTAGTGTTAATGTAGAAAAAGCAGGTAGAGTTGCAGAGGATAAATCAATACCTTGTGTAAGCGGATGACATTCATCTGGTTTAACAGGGGTGCGAATAGGGGTAGATAGTAGTGTGTTGATGTTGGGAGATGGTAACGATTCTGATTCGACATTGATTTGAGAGGAAGAGAGTTCTGGACTGTTAGACATTGTTATAAAGTGCAAGAAACTTGCTTAGGAAGATGAACAGTGAGGAAGATAAAAGAAAAGAGAGGATGAACTTGTCCTTTGGAAGGAAAGGATTCCGATGAGTTTTTCCTTATTCAAAGAAAGAATGGATAAAATCATTTTAAAGGGAAGAAAAGTAGAAGGCGTCCGATCCCTGATTAGTTGCGACTCTTTGGGGACTGAACGAAATGACATTGGTTCAGAGAAAGCTAAATCGACATGACATGTCCTGAGCATTTTTATTAATGAAGTGAGAGATTATGAATAGAATATTAACCTAGAAATGAATTAGGTCCTCTAGTGAAATTCCCTCTATCTTAATCTTAATGTTCTATAAAGTTTCAATAACTGCTAATCTGCAAAGTACAACATGGAATTTACCTACTAGTGAAACATTTCCTAGATACCTGATCGAGACACTTAAGCCAAGGTCTGCAGAGGAAATTTTTAATCACAACAATCCTCTAGGTTGTTGCTTGATCAATCTCAATATTTGCCTGTTCCTAACGAACTGATCCCTAGTCCCTGAGATAGTGATGTCTCACATCAAGGTGTTTTGTCCTTTTATGATGAATGGATGTGCTTTTTGTATCACAATGATACCCAAAAAGAATTGCATCTGACTCCTTTCAAACTAGAGTAGATCTTCTTCTCGGCAGATCAGGAAGGTCAGGTACAATGTGTTGAGTGTCATCAGCCTTATCAGTTCTATCTGTATTCCCCTTAGGTTCTCTTATAGAGATGGCTGATTGCTCCAAGGATTCACCATTATTTTATCTGTTCCCAAGTTGATTAACATTCTCCATTAAAGGATCATCTATTAAACTGTCATTTTACATTTGAAGTGGTTCTTCCTTGTCTAATCACAATTGCTCTTCACATGTCCAGATTCATCAAGAGTAATATGTACATTTTCCTTAATGCAGGGAATTCTTCTATTGAATACTCTATAAGCCTTGTTGCTAGTAGAGTAATCAACAAACACACCCTTATCACTTTTGGAGCCAAAATATCCAACTTCCTTATCATGCACATCATAAAACCTTTCTACCATCCAAAAAGCACTTCCTTCTTCAAATTGTTTCAAAAATGAGGAAGTTTTTAGTCTTTTTAGCTATGTGCTTTGATCATCTGCTGACCATGTGACCGCATTGGTTTCTTCCTCCTGAATTCTCCTACAAATGATTAAAAGTTAGTTTTGGGAACCATTTTAATTTGAGCTCCCAATAGGCAGATAAGGGCCTAATTATAAATTTTTTGGTCTAGAGAGGTAGACGTTTAGGTTTGAGGCCTGGTCCCTTATCACTTCCTTCTTTTTTAAGTGAACAGACTCCTATTTGTTCAAAGTTCTCCTCAAAACATCACAGATATCTTTTAGATGATCATTTCTTCTGCAGTGCAAACATAAAAGATTGTCAGCAACAGACACATACTTACTATATGGGTTATAGGGAGGATCAATCTTATTGGCATACCCCAACCCCTTTTTCTTAGAATTCCAGCTATAGGACATTCTCCTAGAAGTTTGGAAGAGCCAGTCCACTTCATGGACTTGTTCAGGTCTTCCATAACTTTCATCAAATCCTTCTCAATCACAGAATTTCTTTCTAAAGCTAGGTTCAATTATAACTCAGCTTCCTTCATCTTTTCTTCCAACACTGACTCATTTTCACTGATCTTTCTTTTTAACTTAGCATCAAATTGACTCTCAGCTTCTATAATCTTCAATAGCTCCCCCTTTTTAATTTTAAGAGTCACAATCTTGACCTCGAGCTCAGACACTTGAGTGGTCAACACAGTTTTTTCATCATGTGATACATCTATACTATTGCTTAGCAACTCCTTCTTAGTGGTAAATTCATAGATAGAGTCAATAAGAACACATGCTAGTTTCTTCAACTTTCTAGTAGAGTAAAGATCTAAGTTATCTGTAAAGTCTAATAATATTACCTCTTCATCATCATCTTCATCATCTGACTGAGCCATAAAGGCAAAGAGGCCATCATAGACTTTATCATCATCTTTCATTGCAAGCATAGATGAGTCTTTTGATTGTTCTTCCTCTTCAGAACCACTGGAGAATTTCCACAAACTCCTAGTGCCTTTATCATTATCTTGTCTGCGGCTGCCTTCTTCTTGTATTTGTTTGGTACCTGGTCCTTTCTTATATCCTTCCCAGCGCTCTATCCTTCTTTATGATCACCTTTTCCATGAGGGCACTCTCTGATGAAATGTCCAGGTTTTCCATAACCATGACATAGGTTAATACCACCATATGCTCTTCCTGTATTTTCCTACTTTGTCAAGCCATGACTTTTTCTAACAAATTTTTTGAATCTCTTGGTGAGATAAGCCATATCCACATCATCAATCTCCTCATCACTTTGAACAATCTTTAATGCTAGTGATTTTCTTTTTTCCCTTCCTTTTTTGTTGTATCCTGTTTTTGTATTCAGCTCATGTGTACGGAGTGTACCAATAAGAACATCCATCCTCAAAGTTTTCAGGTCCTTGGACTTAGTAATAGCATCCACCTTGCTTTCTCAGGACTTGGGAAGAATTCTCAAAATCTTACAAACCTGATTGCTTTGACTGATAGACTCTCCCAGGCATTTGAGCTCATTGGTTATTGTTGAGCTCTTGGTCTCCATTTCTTGTATGGTTTCTCTTTCATGCATCATGAAATCCTTATACATGTCTACCTTAGGTTCTATCACTTATTCAGTTCCTTCATGAGCATTTTTCAGGAAATCCCAGATCTCTTTAGCAGACTCCCATACTGAGATCTGGTTGTACTCCTCAGCTCCTATTCTGCACACAATCAGTTTCTTGGCTTTGTATTTATCTCTATTTTCTTCCTGTCTATTTTAGAGTATTGTTGTCTAGCTTTTGGGATGGATTTGGTTGTATCTCCTTCTTTCACCTCCATTATAGGAACATAGGGACAGTCTAGAACAATGTCCTAGAGTTCATTATCCTTAACCTTCAAAAAATCATGCATCCTACCTTTCCACCACCCATAGTACTTGCCATTAAACCTTGATGGCCTCGTAGATGATTATCCTTCCTCCAAGTTGAGTGGAGCAACCGTTTTTCACAAAAAATCTCAAGGTGTGAAACTGATAGAGATCTCTGCTCTGATACCACTTAATGAGTTAGCATGCTCCTAGCCTGATAGCTTATCAGGTCCCTCAATGTATAATAACTGAAACCCGAAGATAAACACTAACATAAAGTAAAAACATAAGATTTTTTACATAGAAAAACTCCTTGCTCAAGGGAGGAACAACCACGACCTATCACTATAGGATTTACCAACCAAATCCACTAAAGAGCCAAGTAAAGAAGTACAACACACTCCTTCTCTACTTTCCCTTACAATACCAACAGCTTGCACAAATAGCACAAGCAACGAACACCAACAAATCCTATTTTAATCCAACCTATAACACTTGAGTAGTTAGACTAACAAAAAAAATACCTTTAGACTACAACACTATCTACAAGATATGAACCAGCACATGAATCAACTGGACATAAAAACTAATCATTTACATTTATAGAACAAGAGTGATTTTACACTTTTTAACTCAATATAACACAGACAAACAAAAGAGTTATAGACCTAGTCTATCAGTTCCCTCAACTGAGTTTTGCGTATGCATGCACAAGAAGCCAAGAAGACAATTTTTCACTCAAGAATCTTCTATCTAAACTGTGCTTGAAAAAGTCATTTATGAAACCTTGGACTTCTATCTTTTCTGCTGCTACAGATACATTCAATGGACCACTTGTCTTTTAGTACAAGTATGAAAGACTTCTCACCAACCACAATAGCTTTACAGGTTGTTCTCCACAACTTGCTTCAGCACAATAGCCTTATGATCTACCTGGTCCTTGACATAGTTTGTCATCATCAAAATTTAGACTAGTTTATATGCTCAACAAGTGACATCAATCAACAATGAGCGCAAGGAGGAAGAGCGTCACCTGTCTCTACATTGCTCGATGATTTAGGCATAGAGTATATATTAGTACTTGGAATGTACTGATCCAAATCCTAGCCCTCATTAGTGTTCCGTGGAAGCTTATTGCCTCCCCTCTGTCCTCCTCTATCCTCTAAGCTCGTGCCCCTATCTTGTTTGTGTAGTTCTTGCTTTCTCTCTTTTGCTTCTGTTGAAATATAGTTGTTTTATTTGGTTGTTTTTGTGTTGCTTTGTAACAACATTACTGGTGCCATCTGATTTCGGATTGTGACAAAAATTTCGTGTAAGACCTCGTATTAAACGGTGCCACAATGCAAAATAAGAAATAGTAATGCATATTACGAGTATGATTTTTAGATTCATATTCATTTTAAAGGTTCAAGGTTTGTTTTATGATTTTAGATATTCATGTTCATTTTAAAGGTTCAAGGTTAGTTAGATGGTCGAAAATAAAGGTGGATGCCAAATATACAAAACAAATAGACTATCCAAAAGATATATGTATTTTTCAACTATTATTTTCATGAATTGCTATACAATATAAAAATTATATATTAAATAAGAAAAGAGCAGTGTGGAGGGAGGGGAAACTTTTAGTATAACCTAATCTTCAAACAACAGGTTAAAGAGAAAATTGCTGCGATAAAGAAGGGTGACAAATAGTTATAGAAGTTGTTAATTAGTGATATCATCTGTATTCAAAATAATTTTTCCCTTTTGGAGAATTATTTCTGAAAATTTTACAACCTATAATCCAACTCTTCCATCCTCCTACTTTGGGGCTGGTTGATATTTTGTTTGAGTCATACAATGACGTTTTTTGTTCCCGACACCAATTACTGAAGCCTGTACTGTTTCGTCTTCTTCCATCCATATTATACCATCCCAAACGGTAAATAATTCAATTCACCCTGTTTTGGTAATTCAAAACAATGAAAATAAGTTTTTTTGGAAATTTGGATTTTATTATTTGGATTAGGTTTATTCTTGAATGGATTGAAGCATTAACTTAATACTTCTCTAGCTGAATGTCTCTATTTGATTTGGTATTATTATTAGTATTTCTTGGGATATATTCAACTGTTCTTTTGAAAAAAGAAAAATCTATCAAACATTTTAATTTAAGAATTATGATTTATAATGTTCTTTTATATAATTTCTAAATATGTAAATTTTAACTAGAACAACTAAGAATCAATGTACAATTCATATTACTCCCTCGTTCCTCTTTAGATGGAACAAAACAATGAGCGTATTAAGAAAATTATCATAGTTGAAGAAGAATGTTTTTAAAAAAACAAAAAGTTGGTCTCTTCTATCGAATTTAGGTAATAAAATGTATATGCACAAATTGAAATTATTTGAAATTGAGACATAATTAGTAATATTGTTGAAACCATTGTACTTTGGTGGATGCAGTTGAGAAAGAAGATAGGATGAGTGAAATATTCGAAGAGCCTAAGGGCTTAAAATCAATGTCCGGTGGATTTTTTTTCTCATCATCAATCTTGTCGCAGTAAGCAAAGGAAAATGGATGAACATGGAGGAAGCAAAGTGACAGGCATTAAACAGATTGTAAGTCTCAAAGAATTTCTAATTAAATGGCAAAATGTCACACTTGGCCCCAAAGGAAATGGTATCAATTGCAACAACAACGGAAATAGTAATAATAATAATAATAATCTCGGGAGCAATTCTCCTGGAGGAAAATCACCTTCAATTAGCATGAGGTTGAGGAACTATAACATATATTGTGATTCAGATGAAGAGAGTTGTCAAAGTCCAGAGCCACCCCATGGTGTCACTAGAGGCTATTTGGCTGTTTACGTTGGACCAGAGCTTCGGAGGTTTATAATTCCGACAAGCTATCTTAGTGATCCATTGTTCAAATTGTTGTTGGATAAAGTTGAGGAAGAGTTTGGATTTGATCATACTGGTGGACTCACTATACCTTGTGAGATTGATACATTTAAGTTTCTCATGCAGTGCATGGAAAATCATCAAAAAGATCAAACTTCTCTTGCTCACCATTCTGGTAATTACCTCTCATCATTTCTTTTCTTTTTCACCACAAGTGCTATTTGGGTCGGTATTGGTAACTCTGTCAATCACGATTTATCAAATTATCTTCTTTAGTTATACTTTTGTCAATACTCTTTTACGATAGATGGATTGTTGGCTAGTTGTCATTTAGAAAAGTATGTATGGTTATAGAACTAAAATGCCTCTAGTGCTATTGACGCTCACATCAACTATTTGGTTCATACTCCTACCTTCTAGTGGAGGTGGATAACTCTGTCAACCAAGATTTAGGCAGAGGACACTAGAAGTTACTCTGCCCTTTTGTATGAATTAATCTTCTTTAACTATATACATGTCAATATTCATTTACGATGAATGGATCATTAGCTGATCATGATTAGATATGTATAATTATTTTACTGAATTCCTCTAGTCCTTTTGATTTCATCAAGTTTTAACAAGAAACCTTGATGGTTTTGATGCAGCTGGATCTTCATCAGTTATGGCGTGAGTAACTATCATGATCTTGTTGATGATTGAATGCTTAGGGCTAATTACTTTTCTTTTCTGTTATCATATTATTCTTCTGATTATAAGAACTTACAAGGTCCATTGTAATCGTGTACCCTCCTATTTGTACACTTGTCCTCTGTTTGTCATGTGTTTATAGCTGATTCAGAAAAGAAGAAGAAATTGGAGTAAAGGAAAAAAATAAATCAATAAAGGGCCTAGGTAGTTATATTCAGAAGGTTCATCGGCAAAAGAGAGAAAGCAGAAACCTTTGACCTTTTGTTGGTATTACCTAAGAAATTGTGAAGATCAAGCTTCACAAAGGTTATTGCTTTTTGTTTTTAGGTATTTGTCACTTGTATTGGAATAATCCTGTCCATGTGTATTGTCAAGTACTTGACTTTTTAATTGTACAACAATGTTGTGTCAAATTTATATTGCATTGTAAGGCTTGTCTTTTTACTACTATTAATATTTAGTAATTAAAATGCTGACATTGGAGTGCGAGGATTGCTCAGGTGGTTGAGCATCTTTCGTCTCTCCCCATCTTCCACCATCCCAAATAAAAGAAAGAAAGAAAGAAAATATTGATATTCTGAAATTATAAAAGAACCATATTGTTGCGCTAACATTAATTGACAATTTTGCGATAAACCTTTAGATTTGACTCCAAAACATTTGTTTCAAACAGAATCTCACAAACATATATAAAAAGTTTTATTAAATATAGTTACAGAGAATTCTAATTAAATGAAAAATCAATTTGGAGTATATTTGTCTTGGTCTTATGTAACATGGGCATTGGCAAAATGAACTCTCTTGCAAACTCAATTGGAAAAATACCCGTTTTAATGACTTTAGTAGAAACATCTTTTCCGCCCTAGTCTCAAAAGTTTCGAAAAAGACAACACAGTCCCCATCCCCAAAGTCTTAAAGCTTCAAAATCTCCTATTTCTCTAAAAATCAAAGTAGATCTATTTCAAAACTACAATACCATCTGAAATAGTAAATAAATGAGAATAGAGGAAGTCATACATCACTTCGAATGCAAATTAACTAACAAAGCTAATGAAAAATCAAAATCGAGCAACAATTAGAGAGAAATTTGAGATCGAGCAATGACTAAAGAGCATGAGAGGGATGAGTATAGAAATTGTCATTGATTGGAAAGACTGAAGAGCATGAGAGAGATGAGTGTGGAAATGGTGATTGATTGGAGAGAGAAATGATGATTGGCTAGAGAGACAAAGGAACTTATGTCACAGCCCAACCCCGGGAACATGACTCTTGCCGACTAGGCACTTAAACCAATATTAAATCGCAAAACCACAACTTAAAGTCTAAGAATCCTACCGAAATTTCGGC
>JAOTQJ010000091.1:15185699-15206563 GCA_025642045.1 Solanum sejunctum
GAGGGGGGGGGGGGGTTAAAGGCAGCTTATATTATTTATAGATAGAAAAGACAATTATAAGGGACCAAGTGTCTGAGATATCATATGACCACATACTACTACTCTGTCAGAAACTACAGAAATATTAGAAGTAGTTAGTGCACACGGTTAAAAAGATAAAAAGGTAATGATTCTATGAAGATTTTTGAGGAAGTTGTATTAGTTTTTGAATACGTACGTTATACTTACATTTCATATAAATTAGTATAAATTTTTAAAACTAATATAAATATTATTAAAATATATGTTGGATTAATTAACATGAACTTGAAAGTGAGAAAATACAAGCTCAAAAAAATAAAAGATAAATCAATTCGACCAACTTGACAAATGAATATTAAATAAGTAATTATCTGCATATGTAGCTAGACAAGTATACATGTTGTGTAATGAGATTAATTTTATGTTATTCGATACAACCACGCATATGTTATGGTTGTTTCTCAACTATTCCTTGTAAAAATATTTTGGATGTACTTTCCACTATGTCATTTTAATTAGGTTGCTTTTCATAACAAAATTCTCATTGTGGACATATTTGGCAACTCTAAGGAAACATTAGGAATGCACATGAGGGAAAGTCTCAAATAATGTCCTTTCACCAACACAACTAATGCTCCCTTCAGATCCAGGAAAAACAAAACTAATATTCTATATACTTAGAAAATAAATTCTTTGATGAACCAACAAATTTTTAGAACTCATTTTAATAACTTCAAATTTGATGAATACTCTAAATATAAGAACATTTTAAGATCTATGAATGAAAGAATCCCTTGAAAATACTTGTTAACTTGCAAGATAATTTAGGGTTCGTAGTGACTTTTGAAAGTTAATTAAGATTAATTGACGATAATAAGAATAATGATAAGGGGAATTGACTATGATGTTAGGAAATACAATCTGCAAATCTAAGAAGAAGAAGGAGGATTGAGGAAGAAGAAGTTCTTCCTAGAGAGAAGGCAGAGAAAGATAATCAGTTTAGAGAGAGAAATATTTTCGTGGTAACGCCCAATGGGTAAACTCCACGGCGATAGGGTTATATATATTAATGATATTCAGATATTTACAATTACATAGAATACATGTATACACGAAGAATAAACAGTAGCACTCTGGCCTTTGGGTGGGGGGCTCCTACACCCCACACCCCTCGACAACATCACCGTGAAGGTTGAACCGCACCAGTACATAAATATAATATCAGGCTCCATAACCTAACAATTATCCCACTTGGAGACTGATCCATTTGGTCTCCAAAATAATAAATGTATTCCAAAAAACAAATTGTTACTCTATCATCAGTATCTTCATCCCATCGCAACACTTTTTTTTGTACAAACCTACAGAAAGACCAACCAAAAGTTTTGCACAACCTTAGTTTTTCAACACCAACGCACTTGTTCAACGTGTCTGCTAGATTCTTTGCACCCTTTATCTTCGCCAAACACATGTCAACATCTTCCACTGACCTCCGAGTGAAATGGTACCGTCTTCGGATGTGCTTCATTTTCAAATGATATATTGGATTCTTCACCAACTATAGGGCGCTCTGACTATCTGTATAAAGAATTTTCTCGCACTACTTTCTGCCTTATTCTTCCAAATAATCCATCAACCATATCATTTCTTTCCCAACTTCAACTATTGCTATGTACTCAGCCTCAGTCGATGAAATTGCAACACACTTCTAAAGCTTAGACATCAAGATAATCGTTGTTCCATCTATAGTGTAAATGTACCCAAATGTGCTCTTGCTCGAATCCACGTCTCCACTAAGATCAGCATCCACAAAACCCTATAGGATTACCTTGCCATTACCATAACAAAGTGAACTACTAGATGTACCTTTCAAGTATCTGAAAAACAACTTCACAACTTTCTAATGCTCTTTCCTCGGATTTGCCATGAACTTGCTAAAAATTCCCACTACATGTGCTTTATCAGGTCTAGTGCAGACCATAGCATACGTCAAGCTCTGAACTATAGAAGCATATGAAACTCGTGCCATATGCTTGCGCTCCTCAATTGTCTTTGGTAACTGCTCCTTTAACAATTTTAAATGATTTGCCAATGGAGTAATTTTAGGTTTAGCATCATTCATCCAGAATCTGGACAACACCTTCTCAATGTACTCCTCTTGGGATAGATTTGAGGTACCGGCTGATCCCAAGAATCTGCTTTGCTGTACCTAAGTCTTTCATCTCAAACTCTAATGATAGGGTTGCCTTTAGAAAGTTTATGTCCTTCATATTTGATATTGTAATTAGTATGTTATCCACATACAAAAGTAGAATATGTAAGAATCAGTGTATTTCTTGAAAACCATTCTTGCTCATGAAGGAGTGAAACTTCATATACCATTATCGAGGTTTTTGCTTCAGCCCATACAAGCTCCTAGTGAGCTTGCACACCATGTGTTCCTTACCTGTAACTACAAATCCTTCAGGTTGTTCCATATAGATTTTCTTATACAAATCTCCATGTAAGAACGCCGGTTTTACATCCATTTACTTAAGATGTAAATTCTCCGATGAAACAATACCTAAAAGGATTCTGATAGTAGTTAATTTCACAATAGGAGAAAATATTTTAGTATAATCAATACCTTTTCATTGTGAATATCCTTTAACCACCAATCGGGAGTTGAACCTCTTTTTTCCATCTGATTCAGCTTTCAGCCTAAAGACCCATTTGTTCAGGAAAGCTCTTTTCCCTGTAGGCAGCTCAGTCAACACCTACGTGTTGTTCTTCTCAATTGAAGTCATCTCATCATTCATGGCTTGCTCCCACTTGATTGAATCCTCCACCTGTAAGGCCTAATCAAAAGACTCTAGTTCTCCTTCATCAGTCAGCAATAGATAATGTAATGAAGGTGAATACATATCTGGTGCCCTAATGGTTCTAGATAATTTCCTCAACGTCTGCTATGGTGTTACTTGTTCCACCTTAGGTTCTTCAGCAATTGTCTCTAGAGTTTCTTGAGTTTTAGTGGCAATATTATTAGGCGAACTCCTTTGCAACTCAACTTCAACTCCCACTTGCTTTGCATTCGCTGAACCCGACATATCTTTGTCCTTGTACAAGACGTTCTCATCAAATGTCACATCACAATGCCTTAGGATTTTTCTATTTTTATCATCCCAAAACCTATAACCAAACATATCTGAACCATAGCCTATGAAATAGCACTTTACAACCTTAGCATCAAGCTTGACTCTCTTCTCCGGATCAATATGAAAATAAGTCGTGCAACCAAAAGTCCTCAAGTGAGAATACTTGAGTCCTTTTCCCATCCATACTTCTTCTGGAATCTTAAACTCCAAAGGAACAGATGGTCCTCTGTTAATTAAATATGCAATTGTGTTCACAGCTTCTATCCAAAACATCTTTGGCTTTCCAGAGTGTATCCTCATGCTCCGTGCATGTTCATTCAATGTTCTATTCATCCTCTTAGAAACTCTATTCTGCCTCGCCTTCCCTGGAACTGTTCTCAACATTCTAATTCCCTCAGCTGCATAGAGTGCCTTAAATTCTGACTTGCCATACTTGCCACCATTATCAGATCTCAGACATTTGATTTTCAACCCTGTTTGATTTTCAACTTCAGCTTTCCACCTCTTGAAGGTGGCAAACATATCTGATTTGTTCTTGAGAAAGTAAACCTATACCTTTCTGTTGAAATCATCAATGAAGGTAACATAGAATCTAGATCCACCAACTGACGAGACTGGAGATGGTCCCCAAACATCTGTATAGACTATTTCTAATGGCACTTTTTTCAGTTCTCTCGCAACCTTTGTGAAGCTAACTCATTTTTGTTTACCCATAACATAGCTTTCACAAAGTCCCATATCAACAACTTTCAGACCATCCAAAACTCCCTTTGCAACTAGCATCTTTATTCCTTTGGTGCTCATGTGTCCAAGTCTATTATGCTACAGACTTGAACCGAAAGTACCCTCAGCAATAGCAACTGCATTTATACACCCTGCAGTAGTGTATAAAGTTCCAGATTTTATGCCACATGCTACAACCATAGAACCTTTCACAATCTTCCATGAGCCCTTTCTAAGATACACTTCATAACCTGTACTATCCAACTGACCAACATAGATTAGATTTTTCTTTAGTCCAGGAACATATCTGACATCCTTCAATGTCCACTGATTATAGGCTAGAGTATGTATACAAACATCCCCTTTTCCTTAAACCTCCATAGGCTTATTGTCACCAAGATACACTTTCACGAAATTTTCAGACTTGAAATTTATAAATAAATCCTTGCTTGGAGACGAATGAAAGGATGCATCCGAATCCAAGATCCAGGACTCAACTGGACTGTGCACACTAAGGATTCTACTGACTTTACAGAATCGTTATCATCTCCATATTTATGATTCTATTTTTTCTTGGGTTTCTTGCATTCATTTTTATAGTGACCCTTCTCTCCACAATTCCAACACATCACATTTGATTTATGTGGAGACTTTCTACGTGCCTTCAATTTTGATCTGCCGTGTGTGTTTTGTCCCTTCGATTTGCTTCTCCTCCTTTGATCAACACTAAGAGCACTGCCCGATGAATCCCCAATTTCTCGCTTGCAAATACTTTCACTGAGAATTACATCTCGGATTTCATCAAATCTAAGTTTTTCAGATCCACGAGAACTGTTAATCGCAACAACAACACTATCCCAAGATTCAGGTAAAGATGACATCAAAATCAACGCTTTAAATTCATCATCAAAATTAATCTCCACAAAACTTAGTTGACTAACAATCATATTAAAATCATTTATATGATCTGCCATAGGTCCACCCTCTGACATCTGTAAATTAAACAATTTACGTATCAAGTATACCTTGTTCATCGTAGAGGGTTTCTCGTGTATATTCGCCAAAGCCTTCAACAGATTTGTTGTTGTCTTTTTCTTAATGATGTTGAAAGCCATATTTCTAGACAAAGTCAACTGAATCAAACAAAGCTCTTGGCAATCCTTGAGCTTCCAATCTTCTTCTTTCATGGATTCCGGCTTCACCGAGACAAGGGTTCGTGAATATCCTTTTGATACAGATAAACTTCGATCTGCATCTTCCAGAAACCAGAATCGGATCCATCAAACTTCTCAATTCTGATTTTTGAACTCTTTATCCGCATAGATCATAGTGATTCCAGCCCCACGGTGGGCGCCAATTGTTAGAAAATATGATCTGCAGATCTAAGAATAAGAAGAAGGATTGAGGAAGAAGAAGTTCTTCCTAGAGAGAAGGCAGAGAAAGATAATCTGTTTAGAGAGAGAAATATTTTCATGGTAAAGCCCAATGGGTAAACTCCATGGCGATAGGATTATATATATTAATGATATTTGAATATTTACAATTACACAGAATACATATATACACGGAGAATAAACAGTAGCACTTAACATATGAGATAAATTATTCTCGAAGTTTTAAAAATAAAGGACGTAAAGCAAGAATGTATTTATATATATTTAATTAACTAAGATTTATAACAGGATCAATAAAATTGGCTTATACTCAGATTCAGGAAAGTTCTTCTAGGGGAAAATGCATAGTTAATCTAGTAAATTTCAGCTGGGTGTTGACAATACTCAAAGTGATTGAAATCATATGGATAAGTTAGGTGAGACTAGGATTTGATGTTCCAATTCGAAAACATACCAACTATCCAACCATGCTTTCTTAAGCCTAAGATTGTGTTACAATGCAAAACACCTAATACCCCAGCACAATCACTCTCTCTCAAAAGCAATATTAGTAACACAACTTAATAGCCATTTATCAATTTCACCCACTCCATACAACTTTCTCAAGTATGAATGCAGATCTAAGCTAGAATTAAGTTTGCAACCTCAGTTCATAAGTGAAACATTGAGAAATTATGAAACTCATAATCATTTAATCAACATTTAAGCAATTATCAAACACCCGTAAACAAATCTACAAATTCAAATAGTACATTCCCCCTAGAAAGTTGGGATTTGTCATGACCCAAGCCTAGGGCCTAGTCATAACATGGTGAATGAAGAACCCAAAGGCACCTTACCTAGCCTCTTAGAATTCATTAAGCATTTATAGGTATTAAACATAATAAAAGCGGAATTTTTAAAAATTGATGAATGGAGTGTAACACCAGTCATGTTTATAGGCTTGGACAAATTTGGAGTTATGATTTTTGTTGATGGATTGATCCTACGAGCCACTCTATGGCCTGTAGATGCATCCACGGACCGTAGGTTCACTCGTGAAAAGTGTCTAGTGAAATTAAAAAATCAAAGAAATTCTAGAAGTTAACTTACAATTTAGCAGACGGACAGTACAAAGAACCATGACCTATTAATAGGTCTCACAGGTGGAGGCCCTGATGAACCAAAAAATGTGTCAAATTTTGGACTCTCACTACGAAGGGTTATATGGACCGTAAGTTCATCCATGAGCCCTGCTGCATGTTTGTGGATCAGAAGCTACAATTCTAGTAGATTAACCTTTGTGACACCCCAATATACAAGGCAAGATATGAGACATAAGTTGATCTATGACCCATAAAAGGGGTTTTGTAGACGAATCCAACAATTTTTAATGAAGGGTGTTTTTGACTTTTCTAATTTATCTAAGTCCTAAACTATGTCATTTTGGATACTCTAACTACCCTAACCGACTTTACCTCTACAAAATCCTATTTCTAAATCATTCAAAACTTTTAATTCCCAAATTTCTCTCAAGGGTTCACAATATTTCTCTCTCTAAGTCAAGAGTTCCATTGAAGTTAGAGCTTGAAGGATTGACTAAGGATTTTCTAGATTTTCTTCTTCAATTCTAAGGATTCCATTTGAAGTTTGTAGGGCTTCATTCATGGGTTAGATTCATCTATGAATCCCAATCCAAAACCTTTCTTTTTGTCAAAATTCATGATAATTTTTTATGGGCTTCTAAGCTATGATTCCTAATGCATGAATTATGACTCCTATATAAAGATTGTGACTAATTATACATGAATTATGATAAATTTCATGATGTATATGATTTTTAAGCAATGTGATTTTAAAGTATCCATGATTATGATTTGATGTAGGTTCCCTTGTGAATGATCTAATTTGATTTCAATTACATGTTTTCTCTAAGAATCCTACTCAATTGCATGATTTTGACTCAAATGTCTATGAGCACATATTTATCCCTAGTCTTCTGTGATAAAGCTATTTATTACTATGCCAATGATATCAAGTATGAAAAAGCATATTTTAAATGATGATGATGATATTATGATTATGGTGATTTTATGAAAGCTATAATGATGCTATAATAAAGCGGGTGATGAAAATCCTAATATTTTAGGGAGTCCATGAAGCTGTGTCTAGTAGTCTTATTTATGGGTGTGTTGTGCACCACACTTTTTAAGTAGAAAGCTATAGGATATTAGCAATGGTTACACGTCTTTCATTATCTAATTCGTGCGATAGAATTAAAACTCCATGAAACTTTATTCTAATTCATGCGGTACACGTTTTTAGAATTATCACCATGCCTCCAAGAACAGCTATTTGAGGTAGAGGGTGCCCTACCAGAAAAAAATGTTAACCAGCCTGAAACGACCCCAGTACCTGAAAATGTGCCTCGGAAGTGCCCGAAATCATGATTTTCATATATCTCAAAATCCGTGCATGATATCAATAATCTGATTTCATGTTCTTAATCAGTGAGAAAAGTTGAGTGCGAAATGGGTCTGACCCCGATTTTAGTACAACAGTGTCTAAATTTGAAAATTGCAAAATATGATTTCCAAAAGCAGTGCATGCCCCTGGCTTGACAAAGCTAGGCGCGTCATTGTGTTATTTTTTTCCTTAGTTTTTCATTTCGGTCCAAGACTTTTGGATCTTGGGCCTAGGTCTTCATATGTGTGAAAATACCTGTACTTAACCATATTTCGCCTTCATATCATATAAGACATTCCCCAATACTCTCTCAAACACTTAGACAAATATTTTACTCAAAATTCAAGTGTCAAATCTATTTTCGGATCTTAAGAATTTAAATCAAGCTTCAAGTTTTCATCTCAATCTTCATCATGGAATTCTTCAAAGTCAAGGTATGTGGGTTTCAACCATTAGGTTCTTTCAACCATGATGCCCAAGCTTCCCTTTTACCTAAATTACATGTTTCTAAGTTGATTTACTTATGGGTTTTACTTACTATGAATTTGACTATGAACTATGTTGGTGTTTCATAAAAGTATGACTGTTTAAACATGTTTTACGCTATAAATCTTTGATGTATCTTGAGATTTGATTAAGAATTTTGATGTATATTGATTGAGGATACTACCACGTGTTAGTGGGTGGTTTTACATTGAATTTACTTGCATGATTTCACTCTTTAATTACATGGTTTTATACTAGTATTATACGCCTGCTAAGTGTTTGATAAAATTTTCTGTTAATGCTTCTTAAGTTGTTGTAGGCCTAATGCATGGTATACGAGTTAAGTGACTTTAGGATGATAAAAGAGATGTGTATATATGTTGATTTAATGAATGGTATCTATAGTGTTGGAAGTTGTCAATTTTCTTTTTCAATGAATAGTAGGCCAAAACTACCATGTTGGGGGGTATATACCTCAATCGCCTAACTCAGGGGGTGGAAGGACTATGCTACTATATTGGCAGCTACATACCTCAATCACGTCGGTCGAAGGGTGATAGGCCCATGCTACCATATTGGGGGGTACATACCTCAGTCCCCTCGCCAAGGAGGTGGTAGGCCTTGGTTACTAATGATGGTTTCTTCCTACGCATGTAGAATGTTCTATCTAAGCATTTTTTACTATAAGCATTATTCATGCATGCCATATTTCTATATTCTCATTTATTACCTAAATATGCATTTCGATTATGTTGTCTATCTCTTGTTGCATGTCATCCTATATACATAGTACATTCAAACATACTAACGCATACTCTATGCCTACATGATGTTACCATGTAGGGACCGGAGCTCTACTTGATCATCATCATCCTCCATGTGCCTAGTACGATTTCTCTACAAAGCAAGTTGGTGTGTCCTCAATTTCAGGGATAATGTCTTTGATCTTATGCTATGTATAAAGACTTTCTTTCCTTTATTATATGTTTTGACTTTGATGGTGAGCCCGGTTGCTTGTCTTGGCCCCCGCTAAGCTTTATGTTTAGAGGTGTCGTTGGATAAGTTATGTAATAATTCTATAAGCTTGACTCTCTTGATATTTTATGAAATGAAGGTTTTCCCTTAGTCCCTATACCCTTATTTCTGTTCTTTTATTGTTGTTTAATTGCATCTATGACCAAAGATATGTAATGACATGTTAAGAGGCTTGCTTGGGGATTCTTTCGGGTTCTCCATTTGCCATGTCATGTCTAGGCCCTAGACTTGATTTTGTGACAAGCTTGGTATCAGATCACTAGGTTGTTGATGGTCCTCGACATCCAACACACTATGTCAATTAGAGACTTATTCATGGTTGTGTTACGCGCCATAACTATAAGAAAGAGGCTATGAGGCATTTTAGGAGTTATTTTCCTTTTTCTTACTCTATGTCATGCTATAGAAGTTAAGGTAAGGTTTTACCCCTAATGATTGTTATTCGCTATGCTAGATCATACCTAACACAAGAGGAAGAAGAGCCTACATACCCGAGAAACAATCAGTTCATGGAGAGCTCCGGGGTGCTCTCACCTTGCTAGCTCAAGTTGTGGCTAATCAAGTCAATCAAGGGGCCCAAGCCCTTCATGCTCCTACTTCGGCATCTTGGGTGAGGTACTTTATGAGGATAAACCCACCAAAGTTCTATGGTTCTAAGGTGGATGAGGATCCTTAAGAATTCATTGATGAAGTATACAAAGTGTTGGCTATCATGGGTATGACATCGAAAGAGAAGGCAGAGTTGGCGGCTTACCAACTCAAGGGAGTGGCTCAAATAACATATACTCAATGGAAGGAGGAGAAGGGGAACAACAATATGATCCTTTGGGAGGAGTTTAAGACGGCTTTCCTCAATCGGTTCTTTCCTCTTGAGCTTAGGGAGGCCAAAATGATAGAGTTCATGAATTTGAAGCAAAGATCTATGAGTGTGAGGGAGTATTCCCTCAAGTTCAACCAGCTCTATAAATATGCTCCATACTTGGTTATCAACATGATGTCTAGGATAAACAAGTTTGTGATGGGTGTATCTAATTTGGTGAATGAGGAATGTTGGGTCACTATGTTGATGAGTGACATGGACTTGTCCCGCCTAATGACTTACGTCAAACAATTAGAAGGGGAAAAGTTTAGAAAGAGGAGGGATAATGAGTCCAAGAGGGCCTGTTTTGATGGGAGGTTTCAAAGTCCTAAGGGTGGCTGATTTCATCAAGGCCAAGGGTCTTCTCATGCTCTTAATGGAAGGCTTGCCAATGACTACCCAAGGGCCCAAGGTGATGGTGGTGTAGGGTCTAATGCTATGTGTATAAATGTGGTAAGGGTCATATTAACCCATGCTTAAGGTATACTAGTGCTTGTTATAGGTGTGGGGAAGTAGGGCTTATCATAGGACTGTCTATGTAGTCGCAATAAGGGAAAAGATATTCATCCACAAGGCTGGGGTGCTAATGCAATTTCTTTGGGGTGAGGAGGTAAACAAAGTGGTACCCCAAGGCACAATCGATTCTATTAATTTCAAGTGAGACAAGGGGTTGATGAGGTGCCAGATATCGTCACCAGTATGTTAAAAGTCTTTGCCTTAGATATGTATACATTGATAGGCTCGGGTGCCACTTTTTCTTTTGTTACTCATTTTGTTGCCAAAAAGTTTCATGTTGAGCCCGAATTGTTATATGAGTCATATGAGGTGTCTACTCCCATTGGTGCATCTATTGTTGCTAGAAAGGTCTATAGAAATTATTCTGTTTGCATTTTGCATAAAATATTGCCTTGTGATCTTATTGAGTTAGATATGGTGGATTTTAGTGTCATTCTTTGGATGGATTGGTTGCATGCATATTATGCCTCTATTGATTGTAGAATCCGTAGAGTCAAATTCTAATTTCCAAATGAACCCATCCTTGAGTGAGAGAGTCAAGGGTAAGTTTATCTCTTGCATTAAAGCCCAAAAGTTGATCTCTAAGGGGTGTCTCTATCATCTCATGAGGGTTAAGGATGTAGAGTCCAAAGACCTCACTATAAAGTCAATTCCGGTGGTAAATGAATTCCTTGATATCTCTCCTAGTGACTTCCTGATCTTGCTCCCCAAAGGGAAATATATTTTGGTATAGACCTCCTTCCCCCTTATCGTATGGCCCCGACGGAGTTAAAAGAGATGAAGGAGCAATTGAGGGATTTGTTGAAGAAGAGTTTTATTAGGCCTAGCCTATCATCTTGAGGTGCACCGGTGCTATTTGTGAAGAATAATTATAGGTCTCTTAGAATGTGTATTGACTACCAGTAACTTAATAGGGTCATTATCAAGAATACGTATCCGCTACCATAGATTTATGATTTGTTTGACTAAATTCAAGGGGCTAGCCACTTTTCTAAAGTTGATCTTTGGTCCAAATTTCATCAACTGAGGGAGTATGACATTCCTAAGATGGCTTTCCAAACTAGGTATTGGCATTATGAATTTGTGGTTATGTCTTTTGGGTTGACCAATGCACCAACTATTTTCATGTATCTTATGAATAGGGTCTTTAAACCCTACCTTGATTTATTTGTTGTAGTTTTCATTGATGATATCTTGATCTACTCTCATAGAGAGAAGGAGCATGTGGGTCATTTGAGGGTGGTGCTTCAAAAATTGAGGGAAGAGAAGTTGTATGCTAAGTATGAAAAGTGTGAATTTTTGTTAAACGAGGTTGCCTTTCTAGGTCATGTGGTGTTAGGGGATGGTATGGTGAATCCTAAGAAGACAAAAGTGATTAGAAATTGGCCTAAACCTTAGACCCCGTCGGACATTAGAAATTTCTTGGGCTTAGTGGGTAACTATTGGATATTTGTGAATGGGTTCTCTTCTATTACTTATCATATGATAAAGTTAACTCAAAAAACGATAAAGTTTGTGTGGATCGATGAGTATGGAAAGAGTTTTCAAAACTTGAAGAATAAGCTTATCTTGGCTCCTATCTTATCTCTACCGGAGGGGTTTGAAGGGTGTGTTATGTATTTGAATGGTTTGAGTTTTTTTTATGCAAAATAGTAAGGTAATAGCCTATGCTTCTAGGTAACTCAAAGAGCATGAAAAAAGTTTTCCTACTCATAATCTTGAATTGGCCGTCGTAGTATTTGCTTTGAAAATTTGGCATCATTATTTATATGGAGTGTATGTTGATGTGTTTACCGATCATAAGAGTCTCCAATATGTATTCACTCAAAAGATCTCAACTTGAGGCAATGAAGGTGGTTAGACCTTCTTAAGGATTATGACATGAGTGTGCATTATCATCTTAATAAGGCTAATATTATGGCAGATGTTTTGAGTAGGGTGTCTATGGGTAGCCTAGCTCATGTTGATAATAGGGGAAAGAGGTGGCTAGAGAGGTTCATTAGTTGGATAGATTGGGTGTTAGGTTGGAAGTGGTTGATAATGGTGGCATTGTGGTTGTTGATGGTTCAAAATCTTCCTGAGTTGGGGTAAAAGCAAAGCAAGATCTTGACTCCTTCTTGTTAGAATTGAAGGCATTGGTAAATGGTGGCAAGGTGGAGGTTTTCTCCCAAGGGGGAGATGGTGCCCTTAGGTACCAAGGTAGGTTGTGTGTGCCTAGTGTTGATGGCTTGAAAGAGAAGATTCTTGATAAGGCTCATAACTCTTCCTATTTTATTCACCCCAGTTCTACAAAGATGTATAGAGATTTGAGGAATGTGTTTATGTGGGGAGGTATGAAGAGGGACATTGCCAAATTTGTATCTGGTGGTCACAGTTGCCAACAAGTCAAAGCCAATCATCAAAGGTCAGGTGGCCTAACCCAAGATATAGAGATCCCTACTTGGAAGTGGGAGGAAATTAACATGGTTTTTGTGGTTGGGTTACCTAACACTAGAACGGGTTTTGATTCTATTTGGGTTGTGATTGATAGAATGATAAAGTCGGCTCATTTCCTACCTGTTAAGACTAGTTATGGAGACGAAGACTATACTAACTTATACATTCATGAGTTGGTATGATTGCATAGAGTGCCCTTGTCTATCATGTCAAATTGTGGTGCTCAATTCACTTCTCACTTTTGGAGGTCCTTCTAAAGAGGTCTTGGTACCAAGGTTGATCTTAGTATGACCTTTCACCCTCAAATGGATAGCCAAGCTGAAAGAACTATACAAACTCTTGAGGATATACTTAGAGCTTGTATTATGGAGTTTAAGGGTAGTTAGGATGATCATCTTCTATGGATTGAGTTTGCTTATAATAATAGCTATCATTCTAGCATTAGTATGGCTCCGTTTGAGGCCCTTATGCAGGTGTTGTAGATCACCGGTTGAATGGTTTGAAGTAGGAGAAATGGCTTTGTTAGGTCTAGATCTAGTTATTGATGCTATGTAGAAGGTAAGGTTGATTAGATTGAGGTTGAAAACAGCCCAAAGTCACCAAAACTGCTTTGCCGATGTGAGGAGAAGGGATCTTGAATTTAAAGTTAGTGATTGGGTCTATTTGAAGGTTTCACCATTAAAGGGTGTGGTTCATTTTAGTAAAAAAGATAAATTGAGTCCAACATATGTAGGTCCTTATAAGTTGTTGAGGAGGATTGGTAAAGTAGCCTATGAGTTAGAATTGCCTAGTGAAATGAATTTAGTTCATCCGGTCTTTGATGTATCCATATTGAGGAAATATGTGGATGACCCGAATACTATTGTCTCATTGGATGTGGTGGGTGTTATTGAAGACAACTTGACTTATGAAGAGGTTCCAGGGGAGATCTTGGATAGACAAGTGAAGAGTTTGAGGAACAAGGATGAAGTTTCCGTTAAGGTTATTTGGAGGAATCAACAAGTCGAAAGTGCTACATAGTAGGCCGAGGAGAACATACAAAATGATATGCCTATCTTTTCCATTATACTCAAGCCTAAAGTAATAATTCTAAGTCCCCTATATGATTTGAAGTCTCATGTTACAGCCCTTGTGTCATTTGCATGCATTTATGTTTATGTTGACAAGTTCATGATGATTTTTCACACTTATGTTGAGATTTTGAAAATAGTGTTTAAGTATGTTGATGCATTCTTGTTGTGGTTGATTTCTTCATGATTACTCTTCTTATATATATTTCTTTGACATTCAGAAATGAATACTCCCATGGGGGAGATATTGAAATGACCCCAAAAGTGCTCGAAAATGTGCCTCAGAAGTGCCCAAAATCATAATTTCTATGTGTCTCAAAATTTGTGCATGATATAGAAAATTCAACTTTATATTCTTGATCAAAGGAAAAAATTGAGCGAAAAATGGGCCAAACCCCAATTTTAGAGAAACCATATCAAAATTTAAAAATCACAAAATGCAATTTCCAAAGAGCTGTGTGCGCCCTTGGTGCGACATGGCCAGGGTGCGCCACTGTGTTATTTTTTTTCAGTTTTTCATTTCGGTCAAAGACTTTTTGGTATTGGGACTAAGTCTTCCTATGTGTTAAAATACCTTTACTTAGCCATATTTTACCTTCATATCATACAAGACATTCCCCAATACTCTATCAAATACTTAGACAAATATTTTGCTTAAAATTCAAGTGCCAAATCTCTTCCTGGATCTTAAGGATTTCAATTATGCTTCAAGTTATTATCTCAATCTTCATCAAGGAATTCTCCAAAGTCAAGGTATGTGAGTTCCAACCATTGGGTCCTTTTATCCATGGTGTCCAAGCATCCTTTTTACGTAAATTACATGTTTCAAGTTAATTTACTTATAGGTCTTACTTACTATAATTTGACTATGAATTATGTTGGGGTTTCATAAAAGTGTGACTATTTAAACATGGTTTAACCTATAAATCTTTGATCTATCTTGAGATTTTATAAAGGTTTTTGATGTATATTATTTGAGGGTACTACCAAGTGTTGGTGGGTGGTTTTATATTGAATTTACTTGCATGATTTTACTCTAGAATTGCATAGTCTTATAATAGTATTACACACCTGCCAAGTGTTTGATAAAATATCCCGTTAAAGTTTCTTAAGTTGTTAGAGGCCTAATGCATGGTATATGTGTAAAGTGAATTTATGATAATGAAAGAGATGTGTGTATATGTTTATTTCATGAATGGTATCTATAATATTGGAAGTTGATCAACTGCCTCGTTCGGGGGGTAGTAGGCCCGAACTACCATGTTGGATAGTTATATACCTCAATCAGCTAGCTCAAGGGTGGTAGGCCAATGCTACCATGTTGTGGGTTTTGCATGCATTTATGTTTATGTTAACAAGTTCATGCTAATTTTTCACACTTATGTTGAGATTTTGAAAATGGTGTTTAAGTGTGTTGATGCATTCTTTTTGGGGCTGATTTCTTCATGATTACTCTTCTTATATATGTTTCTTTGACATTCAGAAATGAATATTCCCAAGGGGGAGATATTGAAATGACCCCAAAAGTGCCCGAAAATGTGCCTCAGAAGTGCCCAAAATCATAATTTCTATGTGCCTCAAAATTTATGCGTGATATCAAAAATTCAACTTCATATTCTTGATCAAAGGGAAAAATTGAGTGGGAAATGGTCCAAACCCCGATTTTAGAGAAACCATATTAAAATTTTAAAAACACAAAATGCAATTTCCAAAGAGCAGTGTAAGCCCTTGGCGTGACACGGCCAGGGCGCGCCACTGTGTTATTTTTTCCTAATTTTTCATTTCGGTCAAAGACATTTTGGTCTTGAGCATAAGTCTTTCTATGTGTGAAAATACCTATACTTAGCTATATTTTACCTTCATATCATACAAGGCATTCCCCAATACTCTATCAAATACTTAGACAAACATTTTGCTCAAAATTCAAGTGCCAAATCTCTTTCTGGATCTTAAGGATTTCAATTATGCTTCAAGTTATTATCTCAATCTTCATCAAGGAATTCTCCAAAGTCAAGGTATGTGAGTTCCAACCATTGGGTCCTTTTATCCATGGTGTCCAAGCATCCTTTTTACGTAAATTACATGTTTCAAGTTAATTTACTTATAGGTCTTACTTACTATAATTTGACTATGAATTATGTTGGGGTTTCATAAAAGTGTGACTATTTAAACATGGTTTAACCTATAAATCTTTGATCTATCTTGAGATTTTATAAAGGTTTTTGATGTATATTATTTGAGGGTACTACCAAGTGTTGGTGGGTGGTTTTATATTGAATTTACTTGCATGATTTTACTCTAGAATTTCATAGTCTTATAATAGTATTACACACCTGCCAAGTATTTGATAAAATATCCGGTTAAAGTTTCTTAAGTTGTTAGAAGCCTAATGCAAGGTATATGAGTAAAGTGACTTTATGATAATGAAAGAGATGTGTGTATATGTTTATTTCATGAATGGTATCTATAATATTGGAAGTTGATCAATTGCCTCGTTCGGGGGGTAGTAGGCCCGAACTACCATGTTGGGTGGTTATATACCTCAATCGCCTAGCTCGAGGGTGGTAGGCCCATGCTACCCTATATGGGGATATGTACCTCAATCGCCTCGCCAAGGAGGTGGTAGGCCTTTGTTACTAATAATGGCCTCTTCCTAGATATGTAGAATGTTCTATGTAAGTATGTTTTACTAAAAGCATCATTCATGCATGCCATATTGTTATATGCTCATTTATTGCCTAAATATGCATTTCTATTATGTTGCTATCTTTTGTTGCATTGCATCCTACTTACTTAGTACATTCAAACTTACTAACGCCTACTCTATGCCTACATAATGTTACCATGTAGGGACCGGAGCTCCACTTGATCCTCCTCCTCCACCATGCGTCTAGTACAATTTCTCTACAAAGCAAGTTGGTGAGTCCTCAATTTCAAGGACAATGTTTGTGATCTTATGCTATGTATAAAGACCGTCTTTCTTTTTTTGTATGATTTAACTATGAGGGTAGGCCCAATTGCTTGTCTTGGCCCCAGTTAAGTTCTATATTTAGAGGTGTCATTGGACAAGTTATGTAATGATTCTTTAAGCTTGACTCTCTTGATATTTTATGAAATGAAGGTTTTCCCTTAGACCTTATGCCCTTATTTCTATTCTTTTATTGTTGTTTAATTGTTTCAGCGACCAAGGATATGTAATGATATGTTAAGAGGCTTGCTTGGAGATTCCTTTAGATTCTTCATTCGTCGTGTCATGTCTAGGCCCTAGGCTTGGGTTGTGACACAACCTGAGCCACAGGGACGTGATGAACCCATAGGTCTTGTTATCCCTGTTGATCAACCATCACAAGGTAAAATCTCGAACATGGAGCTTTGCTAGGATATCCATACTCTAGCCCAAGTTGTGATAACACCTGCTGTTAGACAAGGAGGGGGTAGACAGGATGCCTAGAATACATCCAGAGTCTGCGAATTATTAAGGATGAACCCAGTTGAGTTCAGAGGGTCTACACCCAATAATCCTGAGAACTACATCGACGAGCTTTAGAAAATATTTCAGGTGATGTATGTGGCTAATGTTGATAGAGTTGAACTAGATGCCTACCAACTCAAAGGTGTTGCCATACTGCGGTTTGATTAGTGGAAGAAGGGTAGAGGGGAGGAAGTACTAATGCTAACTTGGGCAGTGTTCAAGTAACCCTTCTTCGGGCGTTTCTTTCCGAGAGGATGGGGGGGCCAAGATAAGAGAGTCTTTGAATCTGAAATAGCTCTCTAAGAATGTGAACGAGTATAGACTTAAGTTCACCCAACTATTTCTCTATGCTCTAGATATGGTTGCAGATATGTTACGACCTGGAACTAGGGCCTAGATGTGACACAGCGTATGGGAACCCAAGAGTCCCCAAACAATCCTCAAGATACCAAAACTCACATCATCAGTTCGGAAGCATAGGTAGAAATCAACACATAGTTCTAAGAGATGGGAAAGTAGGACTAACGCTATGGGGGCATTTCTGGTCTTAGGATCTTTCCATCAACATGAGAACAAGTCACACATCAGTACTTAAATATAACCACATACATAACATAGACTTAACCGTAACACATAACATATAACGTGAAGAGGTTTACAAGATGTCCAACAACGCCTCTACATGGATGGGTCGGGGGCCAAGACATACCCTGGGCTCACCCTCAATACATAAGGAGAAGTAAGTAACATAGGTAGATAAATGGTGGTACATCTTTGAAAGATGGGACTCACTACTATAAGTAAATTTAGAATCCGAGCTAAACATCAAACGATGGATGGTCAAAGTTCTCGGTCCCTACATGATAAAATCATGTAGGCAAGAGTATGCGTTAGTACGTTTGATTGTACTAATTATGCATGGTGCAATGCATGTAACTTACGAAAACCAACATATCAACGTTAAATGACAAGGTACATAATATCTAAAGAGTTGAATACCAAAAAAATGTAATATAACAAGATGCTATGAAAGTCATGATGCATAGAATGCAAATGATGCACTCGTTTATATATATATTGGGGATGTGACCTCAACCGACATAAGTAAGACCAAGCGGCTATTACTTGGAATCCCAATGAAATCCCTTCATCGGTAAAGAGGTGATCTACTTGGCAAGGGTAGACCATGCTTCACCTTAGAGGACAACTCCCTCTTCATATGAAGTAACCTTCCTTATGGGACAACTCCCTCTTTGGATAGAATTTTTACAAATCATAAATCAAATCATTTCTTCTCCTTATGGGACAACTCCCTCTTCGGATCGAAAACCTATGTTAGGCACATAGTTCAAGGAAAGAGAGAGGTCCCTTGGGGATAGCCCAAACGCCTCCAATCCATTAGTGCTTTGTCGTCATCCCACAAGAATAGATATATGTATATATATATATATACTTTCAAATGACGTAAATCATTTTCGAAACCATCTCAATGCATTAAGCTTAAAGGCCAAAACATAATATCATAGTCTTTATACTCATGCATAGGAATAGCCCTTCAATATACAAAATGGTGCAAGCACCCAAAATGCTCAAAGAGCAAAAATCAAAGACATATATGTGATCAGAATATTGTCAAATAACAAATATTTTATCAATATCATATCATAGAACATAATTGGGCTTAACCCATAACATAATTTCCATAAATTCTCATGAATATGAATGCATATGTTATGAATAATGTAAAAATAGCATGGGTAATTGAGATTCAATCTAAAATCAACAATATAACATAACATTGAAGTAAATTCATATTTAAATCCACAATTCAAAATTTTAATATAGTCACCCATGCTTAGATCAAAGCCTTATAATGGACATGCATACTTTCAAATTCCATAAACCCAAAGTAAATCCTTATGTAATAGTTTAAATCACATTAAAATCCTCAAATAAGTGCTACTCATGCATAATTAGAATTTTAGGATTCATAATCTTCAAAACCCTGATTTAAAGTAAACTAGAAATCCATGAAATTGCTTGAAAATAATTTTGGGTGTCTATGACTGAAAGGAAATCAAGGATCAACCCACATACCTTAGACCAAGAGTTTCCTTGGAATTTAGTTTGGGAAGAATGGAAGCTTGGAAGTGGGTCTTGGAATCCAAACTTGTTCTTGGGTTTTCTTGAAATTGAATTGGAGCTTAATAGAGGTTCTTGAGAGGATTTAGGAGTGTGATTGAGATGAGAGTAGTGAGTTATATCATTAGGAATGGTGTTTAGGTCTTTTATGAAGGTTAAGATAGCTTAGGAAGTCAAAAAGGATCATTAGAATAATTAGCATTTACGAAAATATCATTAGTGAATGGATGGAAAAATTGGTAAAGTGGTGGCCCATGGAAGGTCCCATGGGTCGTGTGGCACTCTATAGGTCGTGTGGAGTGATCGTGACAAGGTACTTAGTCTAAAAATTAAAGTTGGAAATCGATTGGAAAAAGACATCTCGTTGCGACCACGGAGGCCTCCACGGTTCGTGTGGAGCCTCACGGGTCGTATGGAGGATTGTGGCACCATATTTAGTACTAGAAAATGTTGCCCAGGCTCCACGCCAAGGAACAAGGGTCGTGCACCATGCTAAGGGTGATAGTAAGGGGCGTGGCACAATACTTACCAAGAAAACTCCCCCAAACGCCCACTATTCCTCTATTGTGCTGACCCCACGACCAGCCACACGGCCTGTGCCACTGGTCGTGCTCTATGACTTAGGATAAAAATGGACTTTTCAAACTCAAGACACCTCACACGGTTCACCAAAGACACCTCTGCCAGTATACGCACCCGTGAGGCTTCACTACACGGGAGGGTCTCACGAAAACGGTCATAACTCCTTCATCCGACATCGGAATGAGGTGAAACCAAGTATGTTGCAAAGATAACTCAAAGGGATTTAATTTGATATGTTGTGAGCCACCTAGTTCCACATTTTATAAGATTTATTCTTGTTTAAAGTCAACCCTTCTACCGGTACTAGTGTCGAACTTAGCCAACGAAAAATCCTTTGAACTTGGCTTGACATCGAGGGCCCATGATGAACTTAAACAACATAAATAAGCTTGAAAATTTGAGTCCTTACATCATCTCTCCCTTGGGAACATTCATCCTTGAATGTGCAAGAACAAGACTTGAAAGGCTTGGAGGGAACATGCAACTTTCAAACACAAGATATTATGCATAATTCATCATTGGAAATTACAAAGCCATTAAATCTCATGT
>JAOTQJ010000091.1:15206663-15276465 GCA_025642045.1 Solanum sejunctum
AGTTGTGAAGAGTTTAACCATAAATAATCCCTTAACCAGCCCATCAAATAAGTGGAAGATTCATTAAACTGTGAAACATTACCCTGCAATAATGTGATATGCTTCCAATGCCAATAAAAAGTAACCCATCCAATAGTATTTAACATCCAAAAAACTGCCAAATCAAATGCGTCCCATGCCGAAATATCACAAGTACTGCCTCATCATGGGCCATCGCACGAAAAACTATATCCGAAATCCTTTTTATCTGGCATTAACTTGGAACAACATGCATCTAAAACACTTTTTACTAAGATCAATGTAGTTGTATGTAAACCAAGGACAATAGCATGATGAACCAAAAAATGTCCAGGACCTATTATTAAGAATAATGAATTACTATTTTCATTAACAACATTTAACCAACCCGGCAACCAGATGCTTCGACTCGCATTGAATGATGGGCCACTCATTGAAGATAAAAGTACATCAAATCCATATGAAGTTTTATCATGAGCAAATTGTATCCATTGAGCAAATATAGGTTCAATCAAGATTTGCTTGTCTGGAGTGACAAAGGCAAGCATGACATCATTATGAACATAAAGTGCCAGGGTGTGGAATCCCAGAAAGAGGCTGGCCCAACTTAAATGAGATATGATAACTTTTTTATGATTTAACATTCTTGCTAATACATTATCTTCATTTTGCTCCGGATTGTAATCTCTAATAAAAAATATATCTGTATGAGCAAAAGCTCCTATCATGATTCATCCTGCGATATATTGGTGGTGGGTATATAATGCAGGTTGAGTAGTAGAGTCTTATGCTATAAATATATAAGCAGGTAAATAGTACATGTGTTGAGCTACCAAAGAAGTAATAACCCCTAAAGAAGCTAGAGAAATGCCTAATTGAAAATGAAGTGAATTGTTAATTGTGTCATAAAGACCCTTATCTCCACGCCCCAATCGTCCCCCCGGAGGAATATGTGCATCAAAAAGATGTTTCAGACTGTGCCCATAAAAAAACGTGGAGCCACCCATTAATAGTAATAGAACTCTACGCAAAGTTTCCTCCCATGATATGAGTTACTACCCCTTGATGAATTACACTGCCCCAAATATCTGACTGTATTTTCCAACTGAAATTAAATAAGACTACCAAAATGGAATTGGAGTGTACCAATTTGGGTCAGATTAATAAGCTTACGACCACTGAACAAACTTGGTTGACAAACATAGTTTATGCTCTGCTAATATTGTAGCTTGTCGAGAATTTGACAAACTAACACCATCCATTTCAAATAGGATTTCTCCCCTGTACACACGAGCAATCCAACTAGTAGGATTTCCTTTTCCTCTTCCCGTTCTTACTTCTGTAGGTTTCCCGGTAATAGGGATATGCAATCACTCTTAACCATATCTTACCATTTCTTTGGAATTGGCCGCTCATAGCATGATGGAAGTGTTCAATTATAGCACGATATGCTGCTTCAATGGCTCGATATGAAAGACGACCAGCTCTACAACTTTTAGTGCCATATCTTCCAAAACCAAGTTGTGTACCATCTGGTTTACAACCGCTACTACATCTGCCTTTATGATATTTACTATATTTTTAATGTTTCGAATATAGCATGTTCCCTCTTTATTAGCCCAGGTCAGGCGACCGGGCTAATAGTAAAGGATTTCCTGTGAAAGTCGCTACTTTTTTTCTAATCTAATATCAAATTGATCACCCTAGTTTAATTCTAAAGTTGCATAGTTTAATTAATTGTAATTGCTTTTTTCATCCCTGGGGAGTTTCACGCTCGATACCAATCGAGAATTTCCAACTCTTGACCAGGACACTTGTGCCTCGGCCGTTGATCCCCATGCCGAAGATGGATCATGCAGAATGACCCTTTCCAACCCAACGGATCGTAACCTTAGGGCGATAGCCGAACCACGGTTAGTCCAAAGAAAAAGAAGGAGTTTTTCTTTCACAGCAGGGTGGGACGGGAAACCTCATAGAATCTCCCCAAATCAAATATCAAATTTCAAACTATAGTGGATTGATTAACTTGCTTTTTTCTGCAATAAAAGTAATTAATGAAACTTTAGAATTCAACAAAGTAATAAATTAATTAGACTATGAAACTTGATAATGAAACTATTATCTGACTGCACAAAAAGCCATTAATGACACTTATTCATTCTTAAAGTAATTCCACTTTAAAGAAATTAATTCCACTATTATACTTTTTAATGAAACTATTTAATTAAACTAAGAAACTTATTTAAAGCAATTAATTCAGCAATAAAGTAATTAATTGATGCAAATAAACTTGAAAGTAATTAACTAATGAAACTTGAAAGTAATTAAATAAAAGTCTATACACCAAGAAACCTATGATTATGTAAAGTCCAGTGATAAATGTCAAAGAGAAGAAGGAGTTTTGCGAAGGCACGAACTTTTTCTAAATCCTATCTTGGTCAAAGAACTATTCGATGTTTAGGTCATTGATTTTGTGGGACCCTTTGCTAGCTCTCACAGTAACAAGTACATTCTGATTACAGTTGATTATGTCTTCAAGTGGGTGGAGGGCGTAGTTCTACTGAATAATGAGGGTAAGAGTGTTATGGAATTTCTCCAAAAAAGCATTTTCTCCATGTTTGGTATGCCTCGGGCAATTATCAGTGATGGAGGTTCTTATTTTTGCAACTAACTGTTCAAAGCTCTTCTTGAAAGATATTGTCAGAAGCACCATGTGGCGACCCCATATCATCCCCAAACTAGTAGGCAAGTAGAAGTATCGAATAGGGAAATAAAGTAAATGATGAATGTGAATTGTATTGATTGATCAAGGAAGTTGGATGATGATTTATAGGCCTACCGTACTACTTTCAAAACTCCCATTAGAATGTCTCTATATCAACTAGTGTTTGGAAAGGCTTATCACTTGTTGGTTGAACTTGAACACAAACCATTGTGGGCATTGAAGAAACTGAATCTAGATTGGCATGAAGCTACAACCTCAAGGTTGCTGCAAGTGAATGAGCTTGATAAGTTTTGACTGCGAGCATATGAGAGCTTTGCTTTGTACAAACAACGAATGAAGGTTCAGCATGATTGCAGAATTGAAGATCAACAGTTTGCTCCAGGAGACATGGTATTTCTTTACAACTCCTGGTTGAGGTGGTTTCTTGGAAAACTCAAATCTAATTGGATGGGGCCTTTCAGAGTTGTGCGCATTTTTAGTCATGGTGATATCGAGTTAGAGAGTAGGGATGGCAAAACTTTAAAATTCAATGGACAAAGGGTAAAAAGGTATATGGATCACATGGAGGAGATAAAAATAGTGGAAGATTGGGACCTTGAAGAGGGATGAACGCAAAAGCATCTTATTATGTCGTTACAATAAATCAGATGCTTTATGGGAGGCAACCCATGCTAAGCCCCTTGCACCTATTCTTTGTGTTTCTACTTTGAGGACAAAGTATCATCTTTTGGTGGGGTGGTGGAAGTTATGGATTAAGGTGAAGTCTGAGTAGCCTCAAGTCCATAACTTCTCCTATTTTTGATCCCAAGATTTTCTTGTAGTGTTTCTTTTTCCTTATGGATATTTAATTTTCTGTTGAACCGACATATTTTAGGAAGTATAGATAATTTATAAATGCATAGTAATGTTATCTTTTGGCATATATATAGTTCTTTAATGTACATTAAATACCCCAAAAAAATTTTGTATTGTGATTATTGATGCATGCACACATTTTTTAGTATATGGCAATGCTTGTTATGATATTGTGAAGGTAAGCTGAGACTTAAAGAATGACCTGTGAGTCTATACTTGATTGTGGATGCAAATGTCATATGTGCTGTGAGCTTATTTTAATGCATTCATGATCATGTATGAACTCAGAACTTGCCCTAGTACTCTAAAATTGGTTTGATGATTTGGTTAATTTAGAAGTGATTGTAGGCCTTTGTTCTTATAGTAAGCCCACTTTTGCCTAAATTACCTACCAAATGAACTAGTGAATCCCTTGTTCCAAATGTTTGAGCTTCTCATCTACTCATATTTTCTTCTTGACACCTTGCTGACCTAACCTTATTTGATGAAATACCTTGATATTGGCCTTGATCTATCCATGAACATATGAATCTTGATTGAAGCTAAAATCCTAAGTTGAGGTTGGCAGCATTGGTGACCCTAGTTTGCAATATAGATATTGTGTACTTCACCTTAGGCTAAAATCCTAAGTTGAGGGTGGCCCTTATTGTGGTAAAGTAACAAAAATGAGGTGGTTAGTTAGGGTAAAAAAAAAAGAAAATAATTAATCATAGGTCGGGTGAAGAAAAAGAAAGGAAAGAGTGCCTTAAGTTGAAAAGATTAGCAAAAATGAGTTCAAAATGAAGGCACAGTTAAAAAGAGAAAGAATAAGCCTGGGAAAAGCTTAAAATGGGAAAACACGGGAGGCGTTGGTGAAATGGTTGGATTATGAAAGCAACAAGTGATGGTAAACATGGTTCAAGGATAGATTTTAGTCAATATTTGCCTAAAATACCATACCAAAGCCCCCTGAGCCTACGTTATAAGACAATAAGTCCTAAAGTGATCTAAATCCACTTTGGCACCAAACTGAAAAATGAGTATAGTGGCAAGCATATAGTGTTAGTCACTGTACATGAATTTCAATTGTGAGAGTAAGAATGCTTCCTCAGTCCCTGATTTCTGAATGTTCTTAAGTGAGTATAAGGGATTTCTTTCTAGTGAGGGCATTTTGCACTATTTGAGTAGCATATGACTATACCAGTGATTATGGACGGTTGATGCTCCTTAGCTTGTTATAGTTGGATTACTAGGTATTTCATTATGTTACTATTTGCTAAATAATTTTACAATCCTATTTTAAAAATGGTAGCCGGGTACCTAAATCAGAGGAGTTGATGGATATGTCATTAGTATAGTTTCTATGTATTTCTTTTTGTCTGTGTAGATTGAGTCATCGCTTGAGGATAAGTAATAATTCTAAGTTTAGGGTGTTGATGTGCTATCAAAACACAACACATTTGATGCCTGAAACAAGGAATTTTTCGAGTTCTTAAAGCAATTTTCTAGTATATTTGTGTTAATCTTGCAAAAAATTTAGGTTAGCATGATTTTTCAAGAAAAGTTGCAGATTTTGTTGAAGCATAGGTCATACGTGCCCACCTACAGGCTATAGTTCATACTATGAGTTGTAAGTTGTGTCGTCGTAGGAATCAAAGACCAAAAATCAGAAATTTGCCAAGTAAAGGTCACCCCTACAAGCCCAGCCTATGAGTTGCAAGATACACTACGACTCGTATAGATGGACATGTAGCAAGAATCAAAGAGCCAAAATGTAGGACCAAAAATTGAAGGTCGGGACTACGAGACAAGCATACGAGTCATAGGCCAAGCAATGGCTCGTACTAGTAGGTCATACCAATAAAGTTCAAGATACCAAGAGCCTGATATAAGACCCCAATTATGATTTGTAGTTCACCCTACGAGTCGTATTTGCGAGACATCCCAGCTGCCAGCTGTCTTTTCTGCATATTTTTTTAGGGTTAATTGTGTACACTATAAGTACTTTAAGTAGGATTTTTTATTTCATCTCTTGAACATCAGCCTTAGAATTTTGGCTCTAAAGTATTCTCTCAAGAATATTTTAGGGTTTTACTATAGTTTATTGTTTTCTCTTGGAAAATCCATTTTAGGGGTTACAAATCTTGTGCTATACACTTTGGAAATCTATCAATCTTGTGGGTTTGCAACTTGGGTGTATTCATTTTCATTGTTGTTGGTAAAATTCTCACCTATTTTTATTATTTGCATGTTTGTGTATTTTGCCTTAGCCATGTGTAGCTAAGCACCACAACTTGGGATTGTGGGAACCATGGGTAGTTGACTTGAGATGACCTAGGTTTTATGTATTTCTATGATTGGGATTTTGCATGTATTATCTAATCACTTGGTTGTTAATGTTGTTTTGTGGTGGGAAAAACCAAACCCCGCCTACTATCATATTCCTGATCAAGGCAGTTATAAATAGAAAAAGGGAAGTAGATGATAGGATTCAGTTGTTGTGTTCTCGTCTAATTGACCAAACCTAATCAAGGGGAGGTTGACTAGCACAATAGGTAACTGTTAGTTGGCACGCCATGATAGCCGATCAAACGCCATTGTAAAATTCGACCTTCACCTTCACAGTAGGGAAGAATGAACCTAAGTTACTGTCCTGCATATGAATCCCCATTGTAGTTGTGTTATCTAGGATAATTGAGTCAACGAACCATGGAAACACAATTTCCAAGTTGTCCCAAAAATTGAGTGTTCTCCCGCATTTAATTAGTGTTTATTTTATTTTGTTTTTTAATCACAAAAAAACCCTCCCATTTAGAGGTTATAGTCATAAATACAAGAAATGATTAGTAGTGAAGTCTTATAATCAAGCCCTGTATCCCTTGTGAAATCAACCCTAACCTCGGTTTATTATTGATAGAGATCGCTTTCGTATTGGAGCGTGACCATCATCAATTACCTTTCAATCAAGGAGACCTAAACTATTTTCAAGCAATTTTACAAATTTTTAGCTTACTTTAAATCGGAGTTTTCAATATTATGATTCAGAAAATTCTACTTATGCATGGATAGTGTTTATTTGATGATTTTAAGGTAATTTAAACAATTATATGAGGATTTACCTTGGGTGTATGAAATTACAAGTATGCATTTCCACTTTAAGACTTGTTTATGTATGAATGATTATATTATAATTTTAAATGTGGATTTAATTATGTTTTCACTTGAATTTCACATTATATTATGGATTTTAGATTGAATCTTAATTACCCGAGCTATTCTCTCATTGTTCATAGAATATGCATTCATGTAAATGGAATATTATGGAAATTATGAAGTGGGTTAAGCTCAATTTTGTTACATGTTATGATTTGGATAAGATATTGGCTATGACAAGATGTGATCACATATATGTCTATTGATTATGTCTCTTTGAGCATTTTGGGTGCTTGCACCATTTCTGTATATGAATGGGCTATTCCTATGCATGAGTATTATGACTATGAAGGTATGATTTTGACATTTGAGACTAAGTATGGACTACTATAAAAATATTTGGCTTTTAAGCCCTATTGTGTATTGAAATGTTATGGCAAGAATGATTTCTTTTGAAGCATGTATAATTACATATATTATAAGTATTCTTATAAGATTATAACTTAGCACCGATGGATTGGGGTGTTAGGGCTATCCCTAAGGGCCCTTTCCTATTTTTTGAACTATGTGCCTAGCGTAGGTTTCCTTTTCAAAATGAAGGACCCGTAAGAAAAGATGACTCCGATATGGGGTTGCTCGTGAGAAGAAGAAATAATATGATATGATATGTATTGCAATGCAAATCCTATCTTAAATGGGAGTCCCATAAGAAAGGTTGTTTCATACGAAATGGTAGGCTCGTAAGGTGCATCATGGTATACCCTTGGCAAGTAAACCACCTCTTTACCGATGAGGGGTAATCATTGGGATTCTAAGTATTAGATCACTTAGTCTTACTCATATCGGCTGAGGTCATATCCCCTCTATATATATGAGCATCATTTGCACCTCAAGCATTATTGGTTTCATGATATCTTGTTATACTATCCTTCTTGATATATGTATATCTCTTTCTATAATATTTGCCCTCGTCATGTAACATTGATATGCATATTTTTGGTACGTTCATGCATTGCATCTCACATACTTAGTACATTCAAACGTAATAATCCATACTCTTGCCTATATGATTTCACTATGTAGGGACCAAGGGATTTGATCATCCACCGTTTGATGCTTAGCTCGAATTCCAAGTTTACTTTTAGTGGTAAGTCCTATCTTCCAATGATGATACACCATCTATCTACCTTTATTACTTTTAACTTCTTTAAGTATTGAGGGTGAGCTCGGGGAATGTCTTGGCCCCCAACCCTTCTACGTAGAGGCACTGTTGGACATCTTGTAAACCTTCTTACATTTTTATGCTATGTGATGTGACTTAAGTCTAGCATATAGGTTGGTTATCTTGATTGTCGTTATATGAGTTAGTTTTGTTATTGATGGCATTGTTATATGTTATGATTGAAAGATCCTATGTCCCAAAATGCACGTATAGAGTAAGTCTTATTTTCCCATCCCGTAGTACTATGTGTTTATTTATATGTGCTTTCGAACTGATGATGTGAGTTTTGGTATCTTGAGGCTTGTTTAGGGATTCTTGGGTTCCCATTCACCATGTCACATATAAGTACTAGGATCAGGTCGTGACAAATATCATATTAGAGCCCTAGGTTTGTAAATGATCCTAGGAGTACAACGTGTAGCGTCAAGTAGAGTCCTATTTATGGGTGTGAAGTGCACCATGCCTATAAGTGGGAGGCTATGACCACATTTAGGAATTGTCTCACTTCTTCAAGTCTTATGTCATGCTATGAATAGTTGGATTAGCTCTTGACCTTGAATAATATCCTTGCTCTGTTTCAGAAGATGCCTCGTGGTAGACCCGCCAGACTATCCCCAACTAATGTGGGTCAAGCACCTCAAGGGCCTATGGATAAGCCTATCTCTAATGGTGAATTTTTTATGGCCTTTTCCATGCTTGCTCAAGTGGTGACTAGTCAGACTAGGCAGGCCAACCTGCCTCAGGATCCCACTCCGACATCTAGAGTGAGGGATTTCACTCAGATAAATCCTCTAGAGTTCTTTGGGTCTAAGGCTAATGAGGATGCTCATGAGTTCATTGATGAGCTTTCCAAAGTATTGAATGTCAAGGGTGTCACTTATGAGGAGAGGGCTGAACTGGCTGCTTATCAATTGAAGGATGTGGCACAGGTACGGGATACTCAGTGGTCTATAGAGAGGGTTTATGGTGATGTTGTTAATTGGGAGGAGTTCAAGTTTGCTTTCCTAGTTTTCTTACCACTTGAGCTTACTAAAGCCAAGATTACTGAGTTTTTCAACCTTAGGCAGGGTTATATTAGTGTGAGGGATTATGCCCTCAAGTTTTCTAAGATCTCCAATTATGTTCCAACACTTGTGGTTGATCCTCGTGCAAGAATGCATAAGTTCATTTCCTGTATCTCTGAATTTCTTGTACAAGAATGTCATATGACCATGCTTAATCGGGATATGGATATTTCTAAACTTATGGTTTATGCCAAACAAATTGAAGGGGAGAAATTCAAAGGGAGAAGAATGCATGATCCTAAGAGGGCTTGTTATGATAGTGGCTTTTCCAACTCTCGGGGCGGTAGTTTTGGTCGCTTCCAATAGGGATAAGGTTCATGTGCTCAAGTTTCTAATGCTAGGGTTCCTCCTCTTAGGGATTTAGTTGGTGGACAGGGATACCCTTTGTGTGATAAGTGTGGGAAGCACCATATGAGTGATTATTGGAGAATCTCTAGTGCTTGTTTCAGGTGTCGTGATAAGAATCACAAGGTTGCTAATTATCCCAAGAATCCTCTGAAGGATCAAAGCCTGGTGGTTCAAGGTGAACAAGGTCAGCCAAAAGTTCCTCAAGGTGTTTCTCCCAGGAACAACAGATTCTATGTTGTTCATGCACATTAGGAGGTCGAGGAGGCTCCAGATGTTATGACTGGTATGTTAACAGACTTTGATTTTGATGTTTATGCTTTGCTTGATCTAGGTACAAACTTATCTTTTGTGACTTCTCTATTGGCTATTAAGTTTATTATGAGTCCAAAAATTTTGAAGAATCCTTAGTTTGTAATCTCTTGGGTGAATCTCTTGTTATACATAGAGTCTATCGTGGTTGTCCCATTTTTATGTTGCATTAGGTTTTCCCATCTGGTCTTGTGAACTTGAAATGTATGATTTTGATGTAATTCTTGGTATGGATTGGTTGCATGCACCATATACCTCTATAGATTGTAGAACCCGGAAGGTCAAGTTCCAACCTTCTGGTGAGCCCATTCTTAAATGAAAAGATAGTGACTCTACTATTAAGGGTCGATTTCTTTCCAACGTCAAAACTCGGAAAATGATCTCCAAGGGGTGTATATATCGCATAGTGAGGGTTAAGCATATGAAGTCTAAATTACCTAGTCTTGAATCTATTTTGATGGTGAATAAGTTTCGAATGTGTTTCCGAAAGACTTGTCCAGTATTCCTCGTGAAAAGGAAGTAGACTTTGGCCTAGATCTTCTTTCGGATACTCAACCTATATTTATTCCTCCCTATCGTATGGCACCGATTGAATTGAAAGAATTGAAGGATCAGTTGAAAATTTTGTTAGAGAAGGTTTTCATCAGGCCAAGTATATATCCATGGGGTGCTCTGGTGTTGTTTGTAAGGAAGAAAGATAGATATCTTTGGATGTGCATTATTTATAGGAAATTGAATAAGGTGACCATTAGAAATAAGTATCCATTGCCTAGGATCGATGACTTGTTTAACTAACTTCAAGGGGCTACTCACTTTTCGAAGATTGACCTCCGTTCCAAGTATCATCATTTAAATGTTAGAGAATGTGATATTCCCAAGACGACCTTTCGAATGAGGTATGGGCACTTTGAGTTTGTGTTGACGTCGTTTCGCCTAACCAATGCTTTGGACATGTTTATGAATCTTATGAATTAGGTGTTCAAGCCATTCCTTGATAGTTTTGTGATTTTCTTCATTAATAATATTCTCATTTATTATCGGAGTGAGCGAGAACATATGGATCATATGAGATCGGTCTTGCAAACTTTGAGAAAGAAGAAGTTGTATGCCAAATTTAGCAACTATGAGTTTTGGTTGGATTAAATTGCTTTTCTAGGTCGTGTGGTGTCCAGTGATGGTATAAAGGTGGGTCTAAAGAAGATCTAGAAGGTTAATAATTGGCCTAGACCTTTGACTACTTCGGACATTTGAAGATTCCTTGGGTTAGCAAGTTATTATAGATGATTCTTTGAGAGGTTCTCGTCCATTGCATCTCCATTTACTAAGTTGACCCAAAACAAGGCTAAGTTTGTGTAGTCAAATGAGAGTGAGAAGAGTTTCCAAACTTTGAAGGATCAACTTACATCAACTTCGATTTTGACTCTACTAAATGATTTGGATGGATTTGTGGTGTATTGTGATGCTTCTTGAATTGGGTTGAGTTGTCTACTTATGTGATATGGTAAAATGATAGCTTATGCATCAAGGGAATTGAAGGTGCATGAGCATAATTACCCGACTTATGACCTTGAGTTAGCGACATTGGTTTTTACTTTGAAGATTTGAAGACACTATTTGTACTTGGTGCATGTTGATGTTTTCACCAATCATAAGAGCTTACAATATGTGTTAACTCAAAGAGATCTTAACTTAAGACAAAGGATATGGTTGAAACTCCTAAAGGATTACGACATGAGTGTTCTATATCACCCCAGCAAAGCTAATATGGTAGTTGATTCTCTTAGTAGGCTTTCTATAGGAAGCGTGGCTCATGTTGAGGAGGAGAAGAAGGAATTTGTAAGAGATATTCACCGTTTGGGTAGATTGGGTGTTAGAGTAGCCAATTCTAATGATGGTGGTATACATGTTCTAAAAGGGGTCGAATCCTCAGTGGTTGTTAATATGAAGGCCAAGCAAGACCTAGACCAATCCTTGGTTGAATTGAAGAAATTGGTTGCCGAGAAGAATGTTGAGGTGTTCTCCTAAGCGGGAGATGGTGGATTTTGGTACCAAAATCACTTGTGTGTTCCAGATGTGTATGATCTTAGGAAGGGGAACATGAGTGAAGCCCATAGTTCTCATTATTCTATTCAGCCAGGGTCTACTAAAATGTATCAAGATCTGAAGGAGGTGTATTGGTGGCATGGTATGAAGAGAGACATAGCCAAGTTTGTATCCGAATACCCAAATTATCAACAAGTGAAGGTGGAGTATCAAAGTCCCGGTGTGTTGGCTCAAGACATTAACATTCCTACTTGGAAGTGGAAAGACATAAATATGTACTTTCTGGGTGGGTTGCTTAGGACCCAGAAGCAATTTGACACCATTTGGGTTATCATTGACTAGATGACTGAATTTTCTTATTTCTTACTGGTTAAGAATACTTTTGGTGTCGTATGCTATGCAAAGTTATACATTTGAGAGTTGGTAAGGTTGTATGGTGTGCGTGGGTCCATCATGTCATATCGGGGTACCCAATTTACTTCTCACTTTTATTTCAGAAGGGACTTGGTACTAAGGTCAAGTTGAGCACCGCCTTTCATCCTTGAACCTATGGGCAAGCCGAGAAGACAATTCAAACTTTGGAGGACATGTTGAGGGCTTGTGTGTTGGAGTTTAAGGGTAATTGGGATGACCATCTGCCACTAATCAAGTTTTCTTATAATAATAGCTTCTATCTTAGCATTGGTATGACCCCGTTTGAGGCCTTGTATGGTAGAAGGTGTAGGTCTTTGGTGGGGGTGGTTTAAGTTAGGGGAGGTGGCTTCGATAGAGAAAGTGAAGTTGATTAGAGAAAGGTTAAAGACGGCTAAAAGTTGCCAAAAGTCCTATGCAGATGCTAGGAAGAGGGATCTTGAGTTCTAAATTGGGGATTGGGTGTTTTTGAAGGTCTTATCTATGAACAAAATTATGCATTTTGGCAAGAAAAGGAAGCTAAGTCCCCGGTATATAGGCCCTTATGAGGTTAATGAGCGGATCGGGAATATAGGGTATAAAGTAAAGTTACCCCCGGATTTGAGTTCTATTTACCTGGTCTTCCATGTGTCCATATTGAGAAAGATGGTTAGTGATCCTAGAACTATTATGCCTTTGGAGGGCATTGAGGTTGAGGAGAACTTGTCTTATAAGGAGGTGCCGGTGGAGATCTTGGATAAACAAGTTAAAAGAATCCATAACAAGGATGCAGCGTTGGTAAAAGTGCTTTGGAGGAACTAACATGTGGAGAGTGCTACATGGGAGGCGGAGTTGGACATGATAAAGGTATCCCCATCTTTCCCAATCTACTCAAGCCTAAGTTATTAGGTTCTTCCTTTTCTCATTGGTCCTAATTCTTTCCTTCTTGAGTCTCATGGTATGACATGCTTACATGTGCATTAAGTATTCTTTTATGATGTTTTGAATGAGTTATTTTTTTCATATGAGATTTAATGGTCTTGTGATTTTCAAATGATGAACTATTCATGGTATCTTGTGTTTGAAAGTTTCATGTTCTAACTCAAGCCTTTCAAGCCTTGTTCTTGCAAATTCAGGGATGAATCTTCCCAAGGGGGATATGATGTAATGACCCAAATATTGTATGACATCGTTGGACCTTGAGAAATCTCTTTTTGGCAAAGAGGAGCAAGTGTGTCTCAAGAGAGACCACACGACCAGTGGCTTGTATGACCTCAAGTGAGACCATACTTGGCCTCAAATCTTGCACGTTGGCCTTGGGTGGTACTGCAAGCTAACAAACACCTTGGCGGCATCCCACATGAGCCATGTAACACTTCACGGGTCATGTGAAGAAGCTGTGGGGTGCCCTAGGCTTGAAAACCCCATCATTGGGGATAAGGTAGGCCATATGACCAATCGCACAAGTCATGTCATATGAGATGGCCCGTTTGGCCTTCAGTGAAGCTCGTGGAGTGAAAATATTATATGTATAGGGTCACTATCTCATAACGTTTCCCAAAATTTTCCTATGGTCGGGGTGATGGGAGCACCACACATATCGTGTGGCTTTACACAGCTCGTGAAGGGTGTCCATTTGGTGAACTCGTGTGAAAAATTGTAAGTGTTGGTTCAAGATCAAAATTTCTAGAAAATTTTCTAAGTGTCATCTCACGGGCACTCCAGATGGACTGTGGAGTGCCACACAGGCCATTTGCCCTCAAGTTAAATGATTTATGGTAAACGTTTTTGATTTATTAATGGTGTTTTCATAAAATTGGTTATTTCTATTGGTCTTTTGGGTATTCATGTGCTATTCTATGGTCATCTAAAGACGTAAAACCTATTTTAAACATTCAAACTCATCTCTCATAATTTTGAACTTTCTCAAAACAACTCTCAAAGGAATTCTTGGAAATTTCAATTTGGGGGCTAAGGAACTCAACTCTTCTTCAAAATTCTTTGGGGTTTCTTCATCTTTGTAAAGGTATGTGGGTTTGATCCTTGATTACCTTTCAATCAAGGAGACCCAAACTATTTTCAAGCAATTTTAAGAATTTCTAGCTTACCTTAAATCGGAGTTTTGAATATTATGATTCCTAAAATTCTACTTATGCATGAGTAGTGTTTATTTGATGATTTTAAGGTGATTTAAACCATTATATGAGGATTTACTTTGGGTTTATGGGATTAAAAGTATGCATGTCCCCTTTAAGGCTTGTTTATGCATGGGTGATTATATTATGATTTTTAATTGTGTAATTAATTATGTTTTCACCTGAATTTCATATTATACTATGGATTTTAGATTGAAACTAAGTTGTCCATGCCATTCACTCATTGTTCATAGCATATGCATCATGTACATCGATTATTATGGAAATTATGAAGTTGGTTGAGTCCAATTCTGTTACATGATATGAGTTTGATAAGATATTGGTTATGACAATATGTGATCACATATCTGTCTATTGATTATGGCTCTTTGAGCATTTTGGGTTACTTGTACCATTTGGTATATGAATGGGCTATTCCTATGCATGAGTATTATGACTATGAAGGTATGATTTTGGTATTTGCGCCTAAGTATGGACTACTATGAAAAATATTTGGCTTTTAAGCCCAATTGTGCATTGAAATATTTTGGCAAGAATGGTATCTTTTGAAAGCATGTATAATTATGTATATTATAAGTATTCTTGTTGGATGACAACTTAGTTGATGGATTGAGGGTGATTGGCCTATCCCCAAGGGCCCTCTCCCATTCCTCGGACTATGTGCCTAGTATAAGTTTTCTTTAAAAAATGAGAGGCCCATAAGGAAATATGCCTCCAAAATGTGGTTTACCATAAGGACAAGAAATGATATGATATGATATGTGAGGCCCACAAGGAAGGTTGCTTCATACGAAATAGGAGGCCCATAAGGTAAAGTATGGTGTACCCTTGGCAAGAAAAGAACTTTTTTACAGATGTGAGGTAATCATCAGGATTGTAAGTAAAAGCTTGCCTGGTCTCACTTATGTCGGTTGAGGTCATATCCCCATTATATATATGAGCATCATTTGTACCTCATGCATCATTAGTTTTGTGACATCTTGCTATACTATACTTCTTGATATATATATATATATATGCATGTATCCTTCTATAATATGTGCCCTTGTCATCTAACATTGATACGCAGATTTTTAGAAAGTTCATGCATTGTACCCTGTATACTTAGTACATCCAAACGTACTGATGCATACTCTTGCCTACATAATTTCACCATGTAGGTACCAAGGACTTTGATCATCCACTATTTGATGCTTAGCTCGGATTCCAAGTTTACTTGTAGTGGTGAGTCCTATCTTCCAAGGACGATCCACCATCTATCTACCTTTATTACTTTTCGTTTCTTTATGTATTAAGGGTTAACTTAGGGAATGTCTTGGCCCTGACCCTTCTATGTAGAGTGTCATGACCCAAGCCTAGGGCCTAGATATGACATGGCGCATAAAGAGCCAGAAAAGACCCCAAGCAAGCCTCTTAACATATCATTACACATCCTTGGTCGCGAGAGCAAGAAAACATCAATAATAAATAGTAAACAGGGACAATCGAGGCTAAGGGACAACCTTTATATCATAAACAACAATAGCCAAGAGAGAGTCAAAGATCATAGCATAATTCATAACATGTCCAACAACACTAATACTATATAGATAAGAGCGAGGGCCACGACAAGCAACCGGGCTCACCCTCATTGTCAATACATACATAAAAGAAAGATAGTCTTAGGACATATCGTAAGATCATAAACATCATCCATCGAATAGAGGACTTACCAATAAGCTTGAGGGATATAGTACTAGCCACGTGGAGGAGGATGCTCAAGTAGGGCTCCGGTCCTACATAGTGACATCATGTAGGCCTAGAGTATGCGTTAGTACATTTGTATGTACTTAGTATATAGGATGCAATGCAATAAGAGATAAGTAACATAATCAAAATGCATAAGCATAGGCAATGAGTATCATATAGCAATATGGAATGCATGGAAGACACTTGTAGTAATTCATGCTTATATGGAACACAATACAGGTGTAAGGAGTGACCATTATTAGTACAGTCCAAGGCCAACCATCTCCTTGGAGAGAAGCATGAGGTATAAACCCCTTCAAGAGGTTGATGAGGTACAAACTCCCTAATGGTTTAATAGAGTACAAACTCGCCAACAAGATTGATGGGTACAAACCCCCAGCAAGGTTGATGGGTACAAACCCCAAACAAGGTTGCACAGGCCTGCCACCTTCCGAGGGAGGCGATCAAGGTACAAACCCCTCAATAAGGTTACCCGAGTCTACAACCTCCTGAATGAGGCTTGGTCATCCCTAACACTATTGAGATAATATCATATATATGCATTCCTCTCATCATCATATAGTCATCATATACACATATTCCTTTCATCATCATAACATCATTCAACTCATAAAAAATGCATTGGACCTTCAATTCCTCAAGAAACTATAACCGAACATTTTGTCAAATACTTAGAGGGTGTGTACTGTTAGTGTAAAACTATGCAATTCAAGAGTGCAATTCAACGAGTACTTGGTAACACCCTCAAGCAATATACAAACCTTTCATCAAATCTCACAATCTTGGTTTCATAGCTCAAAACATGCTAAAATAGTCACAATTTCATGCACCCTAACACAATGTATAGTGAAATTCATAATAAGTAAGATCCATTTGTAAATCAACTTTAAATCATGCAATTTTAAGTAAAAGAAAGTTTGGCTATCATAGGTAAAAGGAACCCATGAAAGAAACTCACATACCTTAGCTTTTGAGAATAACTTGATGATGATTGGACATGTAGACTTGAATCTTGGTTGAATTCCTTAAGACTCGGAGAGGGTTTTGGCACTTGAATTTTGAGAGAATTATAAGCCTAAGTGTTTGAGTGAGTATTGAGGATTCTTTCGAATGATATGAAGGCAAAATATGGCTAAGTATAGGTATTTTCACGTGTGGAAAAGCTTAGGCCCGTGACTCAAAAGCCTTGGATCAGATAAAGAAAGCTGGACAGAATTAACACTAGTCCGTCTCGCGCTAAGGATGCAGACTGAAATTGTTTTTCATCAAACTTGGAAAATTGAAATTATGAATCATTTAACTCTAAAATTGGGGTTAGAGCCATTTTTCACTCAATTTTGCTGCCTGAACAAGAATATGACTTTGAAATATTGATATCACGTATGGATTTTGAGATATATGAAAATTATGATTCTAAGCACTTTCGATGCACATTTTCGGACACTTTTGTGGGTCGGTTCATAGATGCACCAATGGACATCTTGTAAACCTCCATACGTTTTTATGCTATGTGATGTGCCTTAAATCTGTGATATGTGTTGGTTATCTTGATTATCATTATGTGCGTTAGTTATGTAATTGATAGCATTGTCCTATGTTCTGATGGAAAGATTATAAGTCATGTAATGCCCCCATAGAGTGAGTCCTATTTCCTTATCCCGTAGTACTATGTGTTTATTTATGTGCACTTCTGAACCGATGATATGAGTTTTGGTATCTTGAGGCTTATTTAAAGACTCTCGGGTTCCCATTCGTTGTGTCACATCTAGGCCCTAGGTCCGAGTTGTGACAAATACTTAGACAAATTCCTGGGAATTGCGATCTTGAACCAACACTTAGAATTTTCACACGAGGCTCACAAAATGGACACCTTCACAAGTCGTGTAAAGCCACATAGTCCATGTGGTGCTCCCGTCTCCCTAAACTTATGAAATTTTTGAGGAAAGTTGCAAGACAGTGATTTCATACTTACAATATTTTTCACTCCAAAAGCTTCATGGAGGGCCTCATGACCCGTCCCATGCAACACGGCCCGTGTAGCTGGGCATGGAACCTCCCTTAGTCCCAAATGGTGAGGTTTCAAGCTAAATCCACTTCATATCTCCTCTACACGATCCGTGAGGTGTCACACGGCTCATGTGGGGTGCCAGTGAGGTATTCCTTAGCTTGTACACCACACTAAGGGTTAATAATAAAAACCAAGGCTATGTATTGTCGCACTAGAGGTCGTACGAGCCGTGTGACATCACACAAGCCGTGTGTTCTCCATTAGGACAACAATTGGTCCAACGTTTATCCGAAACAAAATATCTAGTCCCAATGACATCATACGATATCCGAGTCATTACATCATTTTCCCCTTGGGAACATTCATCCTCGAATGTGCAAGAACAAGGCTTCAAAGGCTTGAATTAGAACATGAAACTTCCAAACAAAAGATATCATACATAGTTCACTATTTAAAAATCATAAAACCATTAAAACTCTTGCCAAAACAAGATGAAATCACTCAAGTCATCATAAAAAGCATTTTTATGTACATGTACGCATGTCATGCCATGAGATTCAAGAAGGAAATGATTGGGACCAATTAGAAAAGTAAGAACCTAATACCTTAAGCTTAAGTATATTGGAAGAGATGGGGATTGTCACGACCTAACCCTAGGGCCTAGATGTGATACGATGAATGGGGAACTCGAAGGAATTCCAATGAAGCCTCTTAACTTATCATTACATATCATTGGTCACGAAACCATTTAAAAGGCACGAAGTAGGAATAAGAGGCAAAGGGGCTAAGGGATATCTTGTAAAACATCATCATTAAGAGACAAGGAGCCACAACTCATACCATATATACATAACTTGTCCAATAAATACCTCTAAATACATATATAAGTGCGGAGATCAAAACAAGTAACTCGGCTCACTCTCATAGACAAAATAGAACATAAAGTAGTATGTCTCAATACAAAGTAAGGAAAAACATAGCCTAAGGTCCTCGGAATAGAGGACTCACCAACTAACTTGAAATAAAATTGACTAGCCACGTGGAGGAGGAGAATGGTCAACTTCAGATTCAGTTCCTACATGGTGATATCATGTAGGCAAGAGTATGCGTTAGTATGTTTGAATGTACTAAGTATATAGGATGCAATGAAACAAGAAATAGGAAATATAATCAAAATGCATAACAATAGGCAATGGACATAGTATATCAAAGATGACATGTATGATTAATGCTACAGTAAAATAGGCTTACATAACTCATGCTCATATAAGATATCATATGTAAAGAATAGACCAAGCTAGATTTCCAAAGTACAAATCCCTTGGTAGGTTAGCGATGATAGCCCCCATCACCTTAGTGTGTGAGGTACAAACCCCTCATCAAGGTTAGTAATGATAGCACCCATCACCCTAGTGTGTGAGGTAAAACCCCCTCATCAAGGTTAGTAATGATAGCACCGATCACCCTAGTGATTGAGATATTAACCCCTCAACTAGGTTACATGGGCTCTTAACCCCCCAGATCGGGAATGGTCTAATTTAACACTTCATATAGAATTCGTCATGTACATAAGCTTATTTCATCATCATATAGTTATTTATTTAATAGCTCATGCTTTCGACCTTCAATTCCCTCAGAAACCCTAGTCGTATATTTTATCAAATACTTGGGGGGTGTAATGGGGTTAAAAGACCATGCAATTTAGAGAAGAAATCATGCAAGAAAATCCATTGTAAAACCATCAATCTACACCTTGCAACCCCCCCAAGAAATTCAAATTAAAACCCCTCATCTAATCGAACATTAGATCCAAGATTTAGAGCCCAAAATATGCTAAAACAACCATACTTTCATGAACTCAAATCAAGGTGCAGTAAATTTCTTATTATACAAAACCCACATGTAAAATCAACTTTAAGTCATGCAATATTAGTAAAAAGGAGGTTAGGGCATCATGGGTGGAAGACCTAATGGCTAAAACCGACATATCTTAGCTTTGGAGAAGCTCTTGATAAATATTCATAATGGAGGCTTGAAGCTTGAAGAAAATCCTTAGTTTCGGATGAGGATTTTGAGTCTTGAATTTCGGAGTGAAAATATGGCTAAGTGTTTTAGTTAGTGATGGGAAATATTTTGGGTGATATGAGGGTAAAATTTGGCTAATTTTAGATAAAAACACATTTAAAAAAACTTGGTCCCAACACTTAGAATATTTTGGACGAGCTAAATAAAATAGTGCCAAAATAAAGCACTGGTGCATCGTGGAAGCGGCACGCCTGCTCTTTAGATATCCTTTTCATGTAATTTCATAATTACTATCTTCGCTCTTAAATTGTGGTTCGACCCTTCTCCCCTAAATTTGGATCCCTTGAACAAGAATATTTAGTCAGATTTTCAAAATAACAAACGAATTTTGAGATTTATGGAAATTACAATTACGGGCATTCCGAGGCACACTTTTGGGGTCGTTTCAATATCTCCCCCTTGGGGATATTTGTTCCTGAATGTAAAAGAGACATATAAGACAAGAGTGATCATGAACAAGTCAGATCCAACAACAATACAACATTACATTTAAAACATCATTTTCAAAATCTCCACATAAGTGTAAAATTATCATGAGTTCACCAACTTAAACATGAATGTATATGAATGACATAGGGGCTGAAATGTAAGACTTGAAATCACATAGAGGATTGAGGATTAGTACCTTAGGATTGAGTTGAGTGGAAAAGATAAGGATACCACTTTTGCATGTCTGGTTCGGCCTCCCATGTAGCACTTTCCACTTGTTAGTTCCTCCAAAGGACCTAACGGGTGCCACCTCTTTGTTCCCCAATCTCTTTACTTGCCTATCTAAGATCTGAATGGGAACCTCCTCATAAGTCAATTTATCCTCAATAACGCCCACAACATCAAGAGGCACAATGGAATTAGGATCACTAACTATTTTCTCAACATAGAGATAAGGAATAATGGATGGACCAAATTAATTTCACTAGGCAACTTCGACTCATAAGCTACCTTGCCAACCCTCTTTATCACGTCATAAGGACCAACATACCATGGAATCAATTTCCCCGTTTTTACCAAAACGGACCACACCTTTCATTGGAAAAACTTTCAACTAGACTCAATCACCCACATAGAATTCAAGGTCTCTTCTTCTCACATCGACATAGGATTTTTCATGACTTTGGGTTATCCTCAACCTTTCCCTAATCATCCTAAGCTTATCAAAAGCCTCCATAACCATATTTGGTCCTAATAGAGCCACCTCTCCAACCTCAAACCAACCCACCAGTGATCTGCAACATCTCTCATAAAGAGACAAAAATGGTGCCATTTCGATACTAAAATGATGGCTATTGTTGTAGGAAAACTCTATCAATGGAAGATGATCATCCCAACTACCTTTGAGCTCCAAGACACAAGTCCTAATCATATCCTCAAGTGTTTGAATTGTCCTTTCGGCTTGGCCATCTGTTTAGGGGTGAAAGGTCGTACTAAGGTGAACTTTGGTATCAAGACCCCTTTGAAAAGACCTCCAAAAGTGTGAAGTAAATTGTGCACCACAATACAATATAATGGTAAAGAAATCACTTGTAACCTCACTAACTAATGGATGTACAACCTTGCATACTCTTCAGCCAGATATGTAGTCTTAACCGATAGAAAGTGAGTTGATTTACCACAACCCAAATTTAATCAAAACCTTTCCTAGTCTTGGGCAACCCAACCACAAAATTCATATTAATCACCTCCTACTTCCAAGTAGAAATCTCTATATCTTGGGTTAGGCCACCCGACCTTTGATGTTCATCTTTGACTTGTTGACAACTATGGCAATTGGAAATAAATTTGGGAATGTCCCTCTTCATGCCTCCCCACCAATACACATCCCTCAAGTCTCTATACATTTTAGTGGAACCGGGCTGGATAGAATAAGAAGAATTATTGGCCTCATTAAGAATTCTCTCCCTCAAACCATCAACACATGTCTCACACAATCTGCCATGCTATATAAGGTCCTTATCTCCCCCTTAGGATAAAACCTCTATTTTGTCATCTTTCACCAAGGACTTCAATTCAAGCAAGGAGGAGTCTAGATCTTGTTTTTCTATCACCTCATCAACGAAAGAAGATTTAGAACCATCAACAACAATAATACCATTACCCACATCTTTGAACGTCACCCCCAATCTAGCAAACTTATGCACCTCCCTAATCATCTCCCTATCACCACCATCCACATGAGCTAGGCTACCATAGACACCCGACTCAAAGCATCCACCACAATATTTGCCTTAGCAGAATGGTAATGCAAACTTATGTCATAGTCCTTAAGAAGTTCTAGCCACCTTCTTTTTCTCAAGCTGAGATTTTGTTGAGTGAAGACATATATGAGGCTCTTATGATCGCTGAAGACATCAATATGCACCCCATGCAAATAATGATGCCCAATCTTTAATGCAAATACCACGGCGGCCAATTCAAGATCATAGGTAGGGTAGTTCTTTTCATGCACTTTGAGCTGCCTTGAAGCATAGGCTATGACTTTACCGTTTTGCATTACACAGCCTAAACCAACTCTAGATGCATCACAATACACAACAAAACCCTTAAGCCCATATGGTAGTGATAATATAGTATTGGACACAAGCCTATCTTTCAATATTTGGAAGTTTCTCTCACATTCATCAGTCCACACAAACTTAACCTTCCTTTGTGTCAATTATTTCATAGGGGAAGCAATGGAGGACAACCCATTCACAAACCTTCTATAGTAACCCATAAGGCCCAAGAAATTCCTAATATCCGATAGGGTCAATGGTCTAAGACAATTTTTAATCACATCGCTCTTCTTAGGGTCCACCTTAATGCCATCCCTCGACACTACATGACCCAAGAATGCAACCTCCTTCAACCAAAATTCACACTTTTCATATTTAGCATACAATCTCTCCTCCCTCAATCTTTGCAATACAACCCTCAAATGGCCCACATGCTCCTCCCTACTATGTGAATAGATCCAAATATCATCAGTAAAGACCACAACAAAGGAACCAAGGTAGAGTTTGAAGACCCTATTCATTAAGTCCATGAAGATGGCTGGTGCATTAGTCAACCCAAAGGACATCACCACAAATTCATAATGCCCATATCTAGTCCGAAAGGTCGTCTTGAGAATATCACACTCGTTTTCCCTCACTTGATGATACTTGGACTAATGTTCAATCTTAGAGAAAAAGCTAGCCCCTTGTAATTGGTCAAATAAGTCATCAATTCTTGGAAAAGGATATCTATTCTTTATAGTACCCTATTGAGTTACTGATAGTCAATGCACATTCTAAGTGACCATCTTTCTTCTTTACAAACAATAATTGTGCATCCATAGGTGATTAGCTGGGCCTAATAAATCCCTTCTCCAACAAATCTTTCAATTGCTCCTTTAACTCCTTCAACTCCACTAGGGACATACAGTAAGGGGGAACGAAGATAGGTTGAGTATTGGAAAGGAGATCTATGCCAAAGTTTATCTCCCTTTTGGGAGGGACACTGGGAAGGTCATTTGGGAAGACATCAAGAAACTCATTTACAACCAGAACGGACTCAATTGAAGGGATTTTGGACTCCATATTTTTAACCCTCATAATATTATACAAACACCCCTTAGAGATTAACCTATGGGCTTTAATGCATGAGATGAACCTATACCTTACCGCCACATTATGACTTTTCCACTCAAGGACGAGTTTAGTTGGGAATTGAAACTTGACCCTATGGGTTCTACAATCAATAGAAACATCAATAGAAGCATAGTATACATGAAAATAATCCATCCCAAGAATAAAATGAAAATCAACCATATCTAATTTCAACAAGATCACAAGGTAAGATTTTATGCAAGATGCAAACCGAACAATTTCTATACACCATCCTAGCAACAAAAGATACACCAATAGGAGTAGACACCTCTTATGACTCATGCAACAACTCCGACTTAACATGGAACTCTTTAGCAATAAAGGGGGTACCAAAGAAAAGGGTGGCACCTGGATCAATCCACGCATATATATCAACATCAAAGATTTTCAATATATCGGTAATAACATTGGGCACCTCACTAATCCCTTGCCTCCCATGTAGAGCATAAAACTGATTATGCCTTGGGACACCACCTTGAGGACCACCTCTACCCAATAGAACAGCATTTATACCCCGAACCTTGCCACGGTTTCTTAGACAATCTATCTTCTTGTGACCAAGCTCTCCACATTCATAGAATGCATTAGAACCCTTTAAACATGGGCCCTTATGGCCCCCTCCACATTTAGGACACACATCATTAGCAGCCACAACACCAATACCTTGAGGCCTAGGGAAGTCATTGGCAAACCCCCTACTAGTAGAATGAGAAGGCCTTTGGCCTTGGTGAGATCTAGCACCCTTGTGGAACTTACCCTCAAAACGGGACCTCTTGGCCTCATGGCCCCTCCTCTTTCTCAACTTTTCCTCCTCTATTTGCTCGGCATATGTCATCAATTGAGACAAGTCCATGTCACTAATAAGCAAGGTAGGCCGACACTCTTCATTCACCAAGTCGAAGACCCCCATCATAAATTTATTCATCCTTGATCTAGGATCGGACACCACGTAAGGAACATACTTTGAAAGTTGATTAAATTTGAGGGCATACACCCTCACACTTATAGGACCTTATTTTAAGTTCATAAAACTCTACTAACTTTGCTTCCCAAACCTCAAGAGGGAAAAATCGATTAAGGAAGTACAATTTGAATTCTATCCAAAGAACCACATAAACATTTCCCTTCTCCCACTTCCATTGATCATACCAAATTTGGGCTACCCATTTGAGTTGGTACATCGCCAAATTCGTCTTTTCATTCGGCCTAACACCCATGATATTTAATATTTTGTAGACCTCATCAATGAACTCTTGTGGATTTTTGTCCACATTTGACCCATGGAAAACCGGAGGATTCATCCTCATGAAATCCCTTACCCTAGCTCCTGGGATAGTAGCTTGAGGGGCTTGGAACCCTTGATTGACTTAGTTGGCTACCACTTGGGCAAGCATAGTAAGAGTATCTTGGAGGTCACCATTGGTAGGTTGCTTCTTGGAGTTTTGGCCTGTCTTTCTCTAGTGTTTGGCATGATCTAGCATAGAAAAGGACAATCGTTAGGGGAAAAAGCTCACCGCAACCCTATAGCACGACTTAGAACATGAAAAAGGGAAACATTTTCTAAAATGCCTTACAGCCTCTTATTCATAGTCATGACATGCTTCAAAACTATAAATATGACTCTATTTAACACGGTGTGTTGCACTATAAGGATCTATCATCCTAGTGCTCTGATACTATATTTTTCACGATCCAAGCCAAGGGCCTAGACGTACACGGTGAATGGCGAACTCGAAGGAACCCCAATCATGCCTCTTAACTTTTCGTTACACATTATTGGTTGCGGAAACATATAAAAGACACAAAGTAAGAATAAAGGGCAAAGGAGCTAAGGCATAGCTTGAAAAATATCATTATCAAGAGACAAGAAGCCAAAGCTCAAATCATAGATACATAACTTGTCCAACGAAAACCTCTAAATACATAGATAAGAGTGGGGGCCAAGACAAATTAACCGGGATCACCCTCAAAGTCAAAATAGAACATAAATTAGTATGTCTCAATACAAAGCAAGGAAAAACATAGACCAAGGTCCCTGGAATGGAGGACTCACCAACTAGCTTGAAATAGCATTGACTACCTATGTGGAGGCAGAGGATGGTCAACTTGGGCTCTGGTTCCTACATGGTAATATCATGTAAGCAAGAGTATGCATTAGTACTTTTGAATGTACTAAGTATATAGGATGCAATGCAACAAAAAATAGGCATTATAATCAAAATGCATAACAATAAGCAATAGGCATAGTATAGCAAGATGGCACGTATGATCAATGTTAGAGCAAAACATGCTTAAATAACTCATGCTCATATAAGATATCATATGTAAAGAATAGACCAAGTTAGATTTTCAAAGTACAAACCCCTTGGTAGGTTTATAATGATAGCACCCCGTCACCCTAGTGTGTGAGGTACAAACCTCTCATCAAGGTTAGTGATGATAGCACCCATCACCCTAGTTTGTGAGGTACAAAGCCCTCATCAAGGTTAGTTACGATAGCACCCATCACTCTAGTGATTGAGATATTAACCCCTCAACTAGGTTACTCAGGCTATTAAACCCCCGTATCGAGAATGGTCGAATTCAATACTTTATATAGAATTCATCATGTATATAAGCTCATTAGATCATCATATAGTCATTTATTTAATATCTCATGCTTTGGACCTTCAATTCCACAACAACTCCAAGCCCAACATTTTATCAAACACTTAGGGGTGTGTAATGGGGGTAAAAGACCATGTAATTTAGAGATAAAATCATGCAAGAAAATCTATTGTAAAACCATCAATCAACACCTTGTAACACCCCCAAGACATTCACATTAAAATCCCTCATCAAATCTAATACTAGATCCAAGATTTAGAGCTCAAAACATGCTAAAACAACCATACTTTCATGAACTAAAATCATTGTGCAGTAAATTTCTTAGTATAAAAAACCCACAAGTAAAATCATTTTTAAATCATTCAATATTAGTAAAAATGAGGTTAGGGCACCACTGGAAGTAAAACCCAATGGCTAAAACCTATATACCTTAGCTTTGGATAAACTCTTGTAAAGATTGAAAATGGAGGCTTGAAGAAAATCCTTAGTTCCGAATGAGGGTTTCGAGTCTTGAACTTTGGAGTGAAAATATGGTTAAGTGTTTTAGTGAGTGTTGGAAAATGTTTTGGGTGATATGAGGGTGAAATTTGGCTAAGTATATATAAAAACATGTTTGGGAAAACATGGGCCCAACACTTAGAATATTTTGGGCGAGCTAAAGAGAATAGTGCCAAAATAAAGCACTACGGCACGCCTACTCTCTAGAAATCATTTTCTTGGAATTTCATAATTGCTAAATCTTTGATCTTAAATCAGGGTTAGACCCTCTTCCGCCAAATTTACACCCCCTAAATAAGAATATGAAGTTGAATTTTTGAAATAACAAATAGATTTTGAGATATATGAAAATTAAAATTTTGGGCATTCCGAGGCACATTTTTGGGCACTTTTGGGGGTTATTGCAGGGATATAGCTTCATCATGTCCAACTCTGCCTCCCATGTACCACTCTACAAATGTTGGTTCCTTCAAAACACCTTCACCGAAGTCATATCCTTATTATGAAGCCACTTTACTTGTCTATCCAAAATTTCCATCAAAACATCCTTATAGCACAAGCTCTCTTCCACCTTAATACCCTCCAAAGGTAGAATAGTGCTAGGATCCCCAACCATCTTTCTCAACATAGACACATGGAAGACTGGTGAATAGAACTCAAATCCTGGGGTAAGTCTACTCTATATTCCACATTCCCAATCTGCTCAATAACTTCAAAGGGCCCATATACCGAGGACGTAGCTTGCCCTTTTTTGCAAAATGCATCACTCCTTTCGTAGGTGAGACTTTCACAAACACCTAATCCCTAACATGAAATTTAAGATCCCTCTTCCTAACATCCGAATAGGACTTTGGGCGACTTTTGTACCGTCTTCAACCTCTACCTTTATTAATTTCACCTTCTCCATGGCCTCCATCACCAAGTTTGGGCCAATCAAAGCCACCTCCCCTAAGTCAAACCACCCCACTAGAGACCTATACCTCCTACAATATAAAGCCTCAAACGGTGCCATACCAATGCTAGTATGGAAGCTATTGTGATAAGTGAACTTGATAAGTGGAAGATGGTCATCCCAATTTCCCTTGAACTCCAACATAAAAGCCCTCAACATATCCTTAGAGGTTTGAATTGTCCTCTCTGCTTGCCCATCAGTTTGAGGAAGAAAGGCGGTGCTCAACTTGACCTTAGAACCAAGTCCCTTTTGAAACGATCTCCAAAATTGAGAAGTAAATTGGGTGCCACGATCTAATATGATAGACCTAGGCATTCCATGCAATCTTACTAACTCTTGAATGTACAACTTTGCATAATCCTTCGTACCATAGGTAGTCTTTAATGGTAGAAAATGAGCTGATTTAGTCCTCGGATCAATGATAACCCAAATGGAGTCAAATTTCTTCCATGTCCAATGTAACCTAACCACAAAATCGATATTTATTTCTTCCCACTTCCAAGTAAGAATCTCGATGTCTTGAGCTAACCCACCGGGCCTTTGATGCTTCACCTTTACTTGTTGATAATTTGGGCATTAGGATACAAACTTGTCTATGTCTCTCTTCATACTATGCCACCAATATACCTCTTCCAAATACCGATACACCTGAGTAGACCCCAAGTGAATAGAATAATGAGAATTATGGGCAACGCTCATGATCAACTCTTTAAGGTCATCCATATCCATAAGACATAACTAGTCTTGATATCGAAGTACACCATCTTTCTCTTGGGAGAAAACCTCAATATTCATTCCTGCAACCAATTTCTTCAATTAAACCAAGAATGGATCTCAATCTTGATTATTTTTCACATAAACCATAGCCGAGGACTAGGCCCCATTTTGAACATATATACCACCACCATTGGAGTTGGCCACCCTAACATCCAATCTAACCAAACGGTGAACATCCCTTACCAACTCCTTTTTCCCCTCCTTACATGAGCCACACTTCCCATAGAGAGCCTACTATGAGCATCGGCTACCATATTTGCCTTGTTAGGGTGATATAGAATACTCATGTCGTAATCCTTTAGGAGCTCCAACCATCTCATTTGTCTCAAATTAAGCTCTTGTGATTGCTGAAAGCATCAACATGCATGCTATACAAATAGTGTCTCCAATTTTTCAAAGCAAAGACCACCGCCGCTAACTCAAGGTCGGGTAGTTATGCCCATGCACCATCAATTGACTTGATGTATAAGCTATCACATTACCATGTTGCATAAGTACAACCCAACCCAATTTGAGAGGCATCACAATATACCACTAAACCATCCATATCATTTGGTAGACTCAAAACCGGAGCCGATGTAAGTAGGTCCTTCAAAGTTTGGAAACTTCTTTCACACTCGCCCAACCACACAAACTTAGCCTTCTTTTGGGTCAACTTAGTCAATGAAGATGCAATGGATGAGAACCCCTGGACAAGCCTTTTATAATAACTCGCTAACATAAGAAATATTCAAATATCTGAAGGAGTCAACAGTCTAGGACAATTCTTTACCGCCTCAGTCTTCTTCGGGTCCACCTTTATCCCATCACCAGATACTACATGACCCAAAAAAGCAACTTCACCCAACCAAAACTCAGATTTGCTAAATTTGGCATACCACTTCTTCTATCTCAAGGTTCACAAAACCAACCTTAAATAATCCATATACTCTCGCTCACACTGGGAATAGATGAGAATATCATCAATGAAGACAAACACAAAACTATTAAGGAATGGCTTGAACATCAAATTCACAAGATCCATAAATTTGGGCTAGGCATTAGTTAGTCCAAACAACATCACCACAAACTCAAAGTGTCCATAACTTGTCCTAAAGGCCATCTTGGGAATATTACATTGTCTAACCTTTAACTGATGATACTTGGAATAGAGATCAATCTTTGAAAAGTGAGAATCCCCTTGAAGTTAGTCAAAAAAATTATCGATGCTAGGCAATAGATACTCATTCTTAATGGTCACCTTATTTAGTTATTTGTAAGTGATGCACATATGAAGAGATCCATCTTTATTCCTTATATTTAACACCGGAGCACCCCATAGAGATATACTTGGCCTAACGAAATACTTTTCTAGAAAATCTTTCAATTGATCCTTCAACTCCTTCAATTCAGCTGGCGCATATGATAGGGAGGAATAGGGATAGGTTGAGTATTCGGAAGAAGATCTATTCCAAAGTTTACTTTCCTTTCGGGAGGGATACTAGGCAAGTCTTCAGGGAACACATCCAGAAACTCATTCACCACCTAAACCAACTCAATAGTAGGTAATTCTGACTCCACATCATTAGCGCTCACAACATGATATATACAGCCTTGGAGATCATCTTCCGAGTTTTGAGGTAGGAAATAAACTGACCCTTAATAGTAGAGTCACTATCTTTCCATTCAAGAATGGGCTCACTAGGAGGTTGGAACTTGACCTTCTGGGTTCTGCAATCTATAGAGGCATATGATACATGTAACCAATCCATCCCAAGAATTACATCAAAATCATACATTTCAAGTTCCACAAGGTCACACAAAAATACCTTATGTATCACAAAAACAGGACAACCACGATAAATCCAATATACAATAATAGATTAACCTGTGGGAGTATAAACTTAGTAAGGATCCCTCAAAATTTTTGTACTCAAACCAAACTTAACAGCCAACAGAGGAGTCACAAAAGACAAATTTTCACTTAGATCAAGTAAAGCATAATTATCAAAATCAAAGACTTTTAACGTACCAGTCACAATATCTGGAGCCTCCTCAACCTCCTAACGTTCATAAAGAGCATAGAACTTAATGTTTCTTAAGGAAACACCTAGTGGAGCTCTTTGTTAGTGTTTCTTACCTTGAGCCACCTGACCTTGATCTCTCTGAGGGTTCTTGGGACAATCAGCAACCTTGTTGTTCTTGTCACCACAGCTGAAGATAGCACCCAAATCTCCCCAACAAGTGCATGTGTAGGCCTTCCTACACTTGCCATATATAAGGTATCCTTGACAACCACCAACCAGTTCCGTGAGAGGAGGTACCTTAGCATTTGCAACCGAAGCACCTGAACCTTGGCCCTATTGGAAGAGAGCAAAACCACCACCTCGATAGCAGGAGAACCCACCATCAAAATGAGCCCTTTTAGGATCATACACTCCCCTCCCCTTGAGTTTCTCCCCTTTGATATGTTTGGCATAAGTCATAATTCTAGAGATCTCCATATCTTGATTAAGCATGGTCGTACAATATTTTTGTACCAACAACTTAGAGATGCTGGAAATGAACTTGTGCATTCTTGCACGAGGATCAGCCACAAGTGTCAGAGCATACTTGGAAAGCTTAGTGAACTTGAGGGTATAATCCCTTACCATCATATATTACCCTGTCTGAGGTTGATAAACTCAGACATCTTGGCTTTCCTAAGCTCAAGTGGGAAGAAACGATCCAAAAAATCAAGCTTGAACTATTCCCAGTTAAAAGCATTACCACAAACCCTTTCCATAGACCACTAAGTATACCACACCTGTGCTACATCCTTCAACTGATAGGTAACTAGCTTAGCCTTCTCCTTAAAAGTGAAACCCATGACATGCAATAATTTGGAGAGCTCATCAATGAACTCATGAGCATCATCGTCAGACATAGACCAAAAAATTCTGGGGGATTCATCTGGGTGAAATCTCTCACTCTAGAAGCTGGGGTGGGATCTCAAAGAAGGTTAGCCTACCTAGTCTGAGTAGTCACCACCTGCGCAAGCAAAGGTAAGCTTATACAAAATTAACCATTAGAATAGGCTCATCCAGAGGCCCTTGAGGTGTTTGAATCTCATTAGCCAGGATTGGTCTGACAGGTCTACTATTAGGTATCTTTTGAAATAGAGCAAGGATACCATCAAGGTCAAGAACTAAACCAAATATTCACATATGATATAAGACATGAAGAAGTGAGACAATTCCTAGAACGTCATCATAGCTTCCAAATCATAGGTGTGGTGACCTTTACAACCATGATTAGGACTCTACTTGACACGACATATTGGACTACAAGGATCATTTACAAACCTAAGGCTATGATACCATCTTTTTCATGACTTAGACCTAGGTCCTAGATGTGACATGGTGAATAGAAATTTGAGAGTCCCCAAATATGCTTCACGATACAGGTAAACATTAGTTCTACGGGATGAAATAGTAGGACTCACTCTATGAGGCAATACGACACTTAGGATCTTAACATTATAATATATAATCAAGCCATAAGTCACATAACAATAGTGAAAGATAGACAACACATAATATAGACTTTAACCTTAACACATAGCATAAAATGTAAGAGGTTTTACAAGGTGTCCAACAATGCCTCTACATAGATGGGTCGGGGGCCAAGATATTCCCTGATCTTACCCTCAAATACATAAATAAATGAAAGTATGAAAGGTAGATAGATGGTGAATCATCCTTGGAAGATAGAACTCACCACTATAAATAAACTTGGAATTCGACCTATGTGTCAAACGGTGGATAATAAAGTCCTCGATCCCTACATGGTGAAATCATGTAGGCAAGAGTATGTGTTAGTATATTTGAATGTACTAAGTATGCAGGATGAACTTACTAAAACCTTCCATGTTAGATGATAATGGCACATATTATAGAAAGAGATATATAACAAAAAAACATAATATAATAAGATGTTATGAAACCCTTGATGCATGAAGTGAAAATGATGCTCTTATATATAGTAGGGATGTGATCTTATCTGCTATGATTACGACTAAGAGAGCTATTACTTGGAGTCTGATGAAATTCCCTCATCAGTAAATAGGTGGTCTACTTGTAAAATATAAAACGTACTTCACCTTATAGGAACAACTCCCATTTCGAATAGGATTTTCACATAATGCATATCAAGTCATATCATATCATGTCTTCTCCTTACGGTAATAACTCCTATTTCGGAGGCAACTTTCTTTACCGGAGCAGCTCCTATTTCGGAGGCATCTTTCCTTATGGGAACAATCCCGTTTCAGAAAGGAAAACCTATGTTAGTCACATATTTCAAGAAAAGAGAGTAAACCCTCCATCAATCAGTGCTAAGTTGTCATCCCACAAGAATATGTATGTGTATATATATTCATGCTTTCAAAGGAGGCAATAGTCATTTTTCGAATCATTTCAATGCATCCTTATTCTTAAAAAGAATCAATTAACATTCATAATAATGCTTACTTAGGCTCAAATGCCAAAAACATTGTTGATAATCATAATACTTATGCATAGGAATAGCCTATTCATATACAAGATAGTGCAAACACCAAAGATGCTCAAATAGCTATAATCAATAGACATATATGTGATCACATTCTTGTCATAACCAATATCTTATCCATATCATATCATAGAACATAATTAGGCTTAACTCACTTCATAATTTTCATAAATTCTCATGAACATGCATGCATATGCTATGAATAATGTGAGAATGGCACGGTTACTTGAGATTCAATCTAAAATCAATAACATAATATTTATTGAAGTAAATTCATAATTTAATCCACATTTAAAATTATTTATAAATCATCCTTGCTCAAACAAGCTTTTAAAAGGGACATTCATAATCATAGATTCATAAAAATGATGAATTTTAATATTTCAAAGCTTATATCATCTTAAAATCTATAGATAAACATTAGCCATTTATTATTGGAATTTAAGAAATCATAATATTTAAAACCCCAAATTAAAGTAATCAAAATTCATGTAGATTTCTTGAAAATAGTTTGGGTCTCCTTGATTGGAAGTAACCAAGTGCTAAAACCCGCATACCTTCACCAAAATGGAGAAAAAACTTCAAAGAATTTGAAGAAGAGTTGAGTTCCTTTGCTCCCAAATTGAATATTCACAAGAGTTCCTTTAAGAGTTGTTTTGAGAGAGTTCAAAATGTGAGGAATGAGTTTTGAATGTTTGAAATAGGTTTTAGGTCTTTAGATGACCATTGAATAGAATAGGAATCCCCAAAAGACCAATAGAAATCATCAAATTTATGAAAATGCCATTAATGAATCCAAGGAAAATTTTCCCGAAAGCCACTTAACTTGATGCCAAACAGACGATGTATCACTCCACGGTTCTTGTGGATCGCCCTGAAGCAACACTTAGATGAATTTTTGGGAATTGAAATCTTGAACTAACACTTAGAATTTTCACTTAAGGCTCACCAAGCGAACATCTTCATGAGTCGTGTAAAGCTACACGGTCTGTGTGAAGCCACATGGTCCATATGCTGCTCCCATCTCCCCAAAATTAGGAAATTTTCATGGAAAGTAAAGAGGCGATGACTATATACTTGCCCTAAAAGGTAGGGTTTCAAGCTCAAGCCACTTCATGGCTCCTTTGTACGATCCATGAGGAGTCCCATAACTTGTATGGAGTTCCAATGAGGTATGCCTTAGCTTGTACACCACACCAAGGGACAATAATCAAAACTAAGGTCTCGTGTTGCCTCACTGGAGGCAACACTATCTGTGTGACCTCACACGAGCCGTATGGTCCTTCCTTGGGACTACACTTGGTCCAACTTTTGTCAAAAATAAAATTTTAAGTCCCAAAGACTCTGTACGCTATCCATGTCATTAGATAGAATAACTCAAAACTTAAGAAAATGAAATAAAAGACATCCTCCAAATGAAGGGGATAACTCACCTAGTTTCTGAAGCTAGAAGTCTCTGAACCTCAATAAATTGTCTACTGAAGTCCTTTGTCTACTAAATCTGCACAATGAAATGATGCAGTTCCAAATGGTATCAGTATGTGAAATGCACAGTATGTAAAATGGGCTAAAAGTAAATAATATAAGCAGATATGACATGGAATGACACCAACTCATTAGGTACTCATCTCAACTCAGGATAAGGAGGAGGACAGTATCACATCAACATCAATCAACACCTATACCATCATATCAACATTAGAGTACTATCAAGATGAAACTGACAACTATCACCTATGAGCTAGTAATGACACAATTAAAGTAATGTCATTACCACATTCGTCCAATACCTTACTAGGGTAGAGGACATGTTTATCCGTGGATTCATAAATCTATCAAGTCCTCTTTTAGGACAGAGAAAACATCTATTTTTCATGATCTAGTCCTCTCCTACATTGGTCACATAGTTAATGAGTGCAAGTGGGTCTGACTCTTACTCACTTGGATGCTCAATACTCCTGCTAGGACTCAACATGCTCATAAACTATCAAACAATCAAGATATCCCATCACTTAGTCTTTTTTGGACAAGGAACATCAACTCATCTCATCATTGATTAACTCAAGGAGTTAGGAATATTCTTTAAGATTAAATTTAACCTCTTTAAGACTCTAAGTATATCAATCTTATCAACATCATCATTAGTATTCAACTCAGGATCCAGAAAACAACAAGCAAGCACACCTATATGGTCAAGGCTCTAGACAATCAACCCATAAGTTCATTCTTGTAATTTTTAGCAAGTAATCATATAGGGTTTCTATAATCATTCAAATAATTTATTTAAATAAATGATTCAGTTTATGATGATCATCAATTCAAGAAAGTATATGTAATATAAAATAGTTTTTAGCAAAACAAGAATTTTGCAGACAGAATCCATCACCCTCAAGTATTAACTTTCCATAATCAAAGGGGCATATGTGAGAATAATCTCGTGCATTGTGTATCATTACTTACCTGGAATAAAGAATAGTGCAAGTTTCTTGCAAGAATTTGATCCCTAACTCAAGGCTTCAAGCTTTCTCCTTCAAGGTTCTTCTCTTAGAAGTTGAATAAAAATGTGTTTTGAAACCCTTAATCGATATAAAATGACCCTTAAACTTGTTTTGGGGACTTAGGATAGATTAGGGAATGACCAAAAGGCCCTTTCCAAAATTTAAAAAATAATTTTCACCCCGAAACACCATGTCCACATCGCGCTAGGGGCGCGGACATGTACATTTTTGCAAAATTTCTTCTTTCTAGTTCACATCGAAAAGAATGGAAAAAAAACAAGTGTAAGTCCGCACCCTAGGGGCGTCCCGCCCTGGGCGCGCACTCTCACTGTTTTAGAATTAGTTGGCAAAAATTATTTTTTGACTTAGTTGCTTTAAAATTAGGTCAAGGTCATTTCTCGCCTCAATGTTTCTAGTTGGTTGCAATTCCGATCTCAAATTTTCTATTGGAGCTTAGAAAGGCATGTATGCGTATGATTCCACTCTAAGGGTATATTGGTAATTTTATGGGTGTTACAGTATCTCCCTCTTAAGATCATTCATCCTCAAGTGATGAGTAAAGGTGGGGTTAAAGCATGAGTAGACTCAAGACTCATCTCGATACTCACTCGAAAGTCTCGAACTCTCAACCATCCATCACCCTCTGTAATCTCAATTTTTAGACTTAAGAATAGAATGAACACATCAAATCAAGAGTGAAACTTCAATTGAATTATGGATAGGGACATTACTTTTGATATCATTGTCATTTGACATGAATAGGTGCATGTATTTGATCTTTATAGCTTCTTTTGCTTCCCATGTAGCTTTCTCAACAAATTGATTTCTCCACAGAACTTTGATGGAGGCTATCTCTTTGTTCCTCAACTTATAAACTTGACGATCAAGGATTTAGACTGGAATCTCCTCAAAGGCCATGTTATGTTTTACTCCCGGACTCTCAATAGGGATTGCCATAATAGGATTTCCCAAACTCTTCTTCAGTATCAAAACATGGAACACTAGATAAATCCTCTCTAGCTCAAAAAGTAATTCCAACTAGTACACGAGCTTTCTAAGCCTTCTCAAAATCTGGTGGGGAACAATATAGCGAGGACTCAACTTTTCTTTATTCCCAAACCTCATGACTCCCATCATAGGTGACACCTTCAAGTACACCAATCATCCACCTCAAATTCTAAGTACCTTCTCCTCACATCAGTGTGTGACTTCTGGCCACTTTGTGCAGTTTTAACCTTTCTCTAATAACCTTTACCTTCTCCATGGACTGGTGGACAGGAGCAGGTCCAATCAATTTAGCTTCACCAACCTCAAAACACCAAATCAGTGATCTACATCTTCTCCCATATAAAGCTTCATAAGAGACCTTTGGATACTTGCATGATAACTATTTTTGTAGGCGAACATGATCAATGGCAAGTGGTAATCCTAATTTCCCTTAAAGTAGAGAGCACAAGCCCTTAACATATCCTCAAGATTCTAAATAGGGCCCTCTGCTTATCCATTTATTTGAGGGTGGAAGGTTGTACTCAGATTTACCTTTGTACCCATTCCCTTCTAAAAAAGTCTCCAAAATTGGGAGGTGAGTTAAGCTCGTTTGTCTGAGATGATAGACAAGGGAACTCCATGCAGCCTCACAATCTCACAAATATATAACCGGGCATAATCTTTAGCCATATTAGTTGTCTTGACTGCCAAGAAGTGGGACGATTTAGTCATCCTATCCACAATCACCCATATCGAGTCATGCTACTTTCAAGACCTTGGTAGACTAGCAATGAAGCCTATGTTGATCATCTCCCACTTCCACTCTTGAATTTCAAAGTTCTGAGTAAAACCATACGACCTCTGATGTTCAACCTTGACCTGTTGATAATTGTGATATTTAGAGAAAAATTCAGCAATGTCCTTCTTCTTTCATTTCCACCAACAGACTTCTCTCATGTCGTGGTACATCTTGGTAGATACAGGATGGAGAGAATATTTAGAGTAATGAGCTTTAGCCATGATTCTTTCTCGAACACCATCAACATCGAGCATGCATAATCTACTCTAGTATCTCAACATTCCATCTCTCCCTTTAGAGAAAATCATCACCTTCTACTTATGGACATCCTCTTTCAATTGGAGTAACAAAGGGTCTTGATCTTGCTTTACCTTCACTTCTGACAATAAAGATGAAGCAAACCCATTTTGAACGTTAAGTCCGCCCTTATAAATTCCCCTCAAGTTATACTCCCAATCGGGCCAACCTATGCACTTCCTTAGCCAGCTCTTTCTTCGCTTCCTCCGTATGGGTAGTTCTACCCATATACAACCTGCTAAGAGCATCGAAAACAATGTTAGCCTTACATGGGTGATAGAGAAAGCTCATGTCATAACTTTTGAGCTACTCCAGCCATCTTCTTTGTCGCAGGTTGAGCTCTTTCTAGCTGAAGACATATTACAAGCTCTTGTGGTCAATGAACACATCCACATGCACTCCATACAAGTAGTGATGCAAGATTTTAAGCACGAACACCACTGCTTCCAACTCGAGATCATGAGTCAGATAGTTCTTCTCATGAATCTTAAGTTGTCTGGAAGTATAGGCTATAACCTTCCCTCTCTGCATCAACACACAAACCAGTCCAACTCTGAATGCATCACAATATATCATGAAGTCTTTAATCCTATTGCGTAAGGTCAAAATGCATGTTGTAGTCAATCTAGTCTTTAACTCTTTAAAACTCTTCTCACATTTATCGGACCACTGAAACTTGACCTTTTTCTAAGTTAGCTTCATCAATGGTGCAGACAAGGAATAAAAACCCTCAACAAATCTACGATAGTAGCCTGCCAACCCCAAAAAACTCTATATATTAGTGGGAAAGCTTGGTCTGGGCCAGTTCTTAACCGCTTTAGTTTTCTAGGCATCCACTTGAATACCGTTGCCTGAGACCACATGACCTAAGAAGGCCATGGACTTGAGCCAGAACTTACACTTAAAAAACTTTGCATACAGTTCATTGTCTTTGAGAGTATGTAAAACCACTCTAAGATGATTGGCATTCTCCTCTTCATCCTTACAATATACCAAGATGTCATCAATAAATACAATCATGAACATGTCAAGATACGGTCTGAATACTCTAGTCATCAAGTCTATGAAAGCTGCAGGTTCATGAGTCAACCCAAAGTACATAACCAAGAACTCAAAATGGCCATACCTTGTCCAAAAGGCTATCTTTGGGTTGTCGCATTCCCTCACCTTTAATTGATGGTAACCCGATTTGAGGTCTATATTGGAGAAACAAGAGGAACCCTTGAGTTAGTCAAACAGATCTTTTATCCTGCGGAGAGGATAATTATTATTTATTATGACCTTGTTCAGTTGCTGGTAGTTTATACATATTCTGAGTGACCTATCTTTTTTGTGAATGAATAGGATAGGGGCACCTCAAGGAGGAATACTAGGTCTTATGAATCCTTTTTCTAGCAAGTCTTTCAACAACTTTTTCAATTCTTTTAATTCAGTGGGGGTCATCCTATAAGGTGGGATTGCGATAGGTTGGGTATTAGGGAGTACATCAATGTCGAAGTCAATCTCCCTATTAAGAGGGACTCCAGACAGATCCTCAGGAAACACGTCAGGGAACTCATTTATAATCAGAACTAACTTTAGCGTGGGGGACTCAACATTATCAGACTTAACTCACATGAGGTGATAGATACACCCTTTAAAGATTAGCTTTCTAGCACTAAGATAGGAGATAAATTTTTCCTTAGGTGCAATAGAACTCTCTTTCCACTCCAAGATAGGTTCATTAAGGAATTGAAACCTAACAATCTAGGTCCTACAATCAACAAATGCATAACAGGCATGTAGCCAATCCATGCCAAAGATCATATTAAAGTCAACCATCTCCAATTATACCAAGTCAGCCAAGGTATCTCTATGATAAATAGATACTACTAAATCCTTATAAACTATCTCAGCTATGATAGACTCACCAATAAGAGTGAAAATAGAAAAGGATTCAAGCAAACACTATAGAAAGATCCCAAATCTACGACCCACATAGGGAGTTACAAAGGATAGATTTGGGTAGTAGATTTGGGAGTCAAGAAATGCATAACAATCAAAAGTAAAGACTCGAAACATACCCATAATAACATCTGGTGTTACCTCCCGATCCTAATTATTACTCATGGCATAAATATGGTTTGTCCCACCTCCTGCACCCTTAGTAGTGCCCCTCTTATAACTGCCAGTTGGGGGTGCTGCAGAGGACTGTACTCTATTGCTTTCTTCACCTCATCTCATCTTCAAGCACTCATATAGGAAGTGACCAATCTGTCCACATAAGTAACAAATATCTCTGCTCATGCGACACTTACCTAGATAGATTTTATCATATTTGTCACAAAGTGGTTTTCCCTTCGTACCTTGGGTCACAGTAATTTGAGATTGGGAACGCTGCCCCCTAAAATTATAGTGACCATAAGACTTCTGATTATACCTGTTTTATGGGATAGGTGCACTTACTGCAGAGGGTGCATAGAGAGAATACCTCTTCTGAAAATAGGATTTATCACTCTTATTCTATCTCGGCTAGCTAGGCTCATACCATGCTGATTTTGCTTTCCTACTCATCTGCTTATCTCTATCTCTCATTTTATCTTCCTTAGTTTGCTGGGCATATACCATAATCCTAGAAATGTCCATACCTAGGATCAACAATGTTGCTGTGCATTCCTTGTTCACATGCCTGCCTAAACTAGATACAGACTTCCTCACCCTTGCCCTCATGTCTTCGACTATCCCTGGATTATATCTGGACAACTTAACAAACTAGAGGTTGTACTCCTTAACGGTCATCCCCTCTTGTTTTAAGTTCATGAACTCCTCAAACTTTGCCTCCCTCAACTCTTGGGGAAAGAAGTGGTCAAGGAAAGCAACCTCAAACTTCTCCCGCTCCACAGGTTCAGCATCTTCACCTCTACTATCCTCCCATTGGTTGTACCAGATAGTTGCAACATCTTTCAGCTAGTACGAGGCAAGCTCAACTACTTTAATCTCATTAGCATGCATGGCCCTGAAGACCTTCCATATCTTGTAGATGAAGTTCTGCTAGTCCTCTTCAACTTTTGACCTCGTATATATTGGTGGGTTCATCCGTAATAAGTCTTTAAGCTTAGTTGCAGTCATGGACTCCTTTGAGATGGAACTAGGAGTTTGAGGACCTTGACTATTACCCTGGGAGGCCACTACCTGAGTAAGCATTGTAATAACTCCCTTAAACTGTCTCTGATGTGGGGGCTAGATCTGGTTGGGCAGGGGCGCTTATAGGACCTCCGCAGTCATGGCAGGTCAACCCTATCTCCTTGTCCCTATCTGGGTGGGGATCTCTAGTTGGGAATTCTCAGCAGTTGGGGCTGAGGCATCTTTCTGAGCAATAGTTTATTTGGGAGGCATATTCTACAAGCATGTAATGCATGAATTAGAACAAGATTTTCATAGAGTTAAACTCTATCGCACGAACTCAAATAATAGAAGAAGGGTAACACTTCCTAATGTCCTATAGCCTCCTACTTATGAAGTGTAGTGCACAACACTCCCATAATCAAGAATCTATTAGATACGACTTCATAGACTTCCTAAGACACTTGAACTCTGGGCTATGATACCAAGTTTGTCATGCCCTGAGAAGGTACTATAGGCGTAACTGACACTCAAAGACTATTACTAGTCCCTAAGTAAACCACCTAGCCTTATTTCGTCATCCAATCAATAGATTAGCGAAAGATATTAGAATATATATAATAATGGCAACTCGATCCTATCACATCTATATCAAGGATAAGGGCCATAGGTGACAAGACTAATCATCACCGTCCATACTATAAGATAGAATTATGACAATTCAAACTAGAAAGGGGAAAAGAACCTAACATCAATCCTTCATCCCACTATGTCTATGAAGCCTCTATCTTTGTAAGTCTAGGAAGGTATATGATAGGCCATGGCTACCATGAACTTAGAATAACTTAAAACGTAAAAAAAATGAAATAAAAGACATCCTCTGAATGCAGGGGAGGACTCACTAAGTCTCTGAAGCTAGAAGTCTCTGTACCTTAATGAATCATCTGCCGAAGTCCTTTGTTTACTAAATTTGCATCATGAAATGATGCAGTGCCAAATGGCGTCAGTACATGGAATGTACGGTATGTAAAATATGCTAAAAGTAAAAAGTATAAGCAGATATGACATAAAATGACATCAACTCATCAAGTACTCATCTCAGCTCAGGATAAGGAGTAGAATAGTATCACATCAACATTAATCAAGACTCATACCATCATATTAACATCAGAGCACTATTAAGATGAAACCCATATGGGAGTTTCTCTAATCAACAACTATCACCTATGAGCCGGAGATGATACAACAAAAGCGATGTTGTTGCCATATTCGTCTAATACCTTCCCAGGGCAGAGGACGTGTCTATCAGTGGATCCATAAATTTATCAAGTCCTCTTTTGGGACTAAGAAAACATCCATTTTTCATGGTCCAATCCTCTTCTATGCTAGCCACATAATTAATGAGTGTGAGTAAGACTCACTCTTACTCATTTCAGTGCTCTATTATCCTCCCAGGACTCTACATGCTCATAAACTATCAAACAATCAAGATATCCCATCACTTAGTCTCTTTTGGACAAGGAACAACAACTCATCTCATCAACTATCAACTCAAGGAGTTAGGAATATTCTTTATGATTAAATTTAACCTCTTTAAGAGTCCAAGGAAATCAATCTCATCAACATCAATCATTAGCACATTCAACTCAGGACCCTGACTACAACAAGCAAGCACACCCATATGGTCAAGGCTTTAGACATGAACTCCTAAGTTCATTCTTGTAATTTTTAACAAGTAATCATGTAGGGTTTCCATAATTATTCAAATAATTAATTTAAACAAATGATTCAAGTTATGATGATCATCAATTCAAGAAAGTATACATAATATAAAATAGTTTTCAGTAAAACATTCAAGAATTTTACAGATAGAACTCATCACCTTCAACTCTCAACTTTCTTCAATCAAAGGGTCACATGGGAGAATAATCCATGCTTTGGGTAGTCTTACATACCTAGAATAAAGAATAGTGTAAGTTTCTTGCAAGAATTCCCCAAGTCAAGGCTTCAACCTTTCTCTCTCAAGGTTCTTCTCTTAGAAGTTGAATAAAAATGGATTTTGACACCCTTAATTGATATTAAATGACCCTTAAAATATTTTTGGGACTTAGGATAGATTAAAGAATGACCAAAAGGCCCTTCCCGTAATAAAAAAGTAATTTCCATCTCGCAACACCATGTCTGCGTTGTGCCAGGGGGCACGGACATGTGTATTTTCACATAATTTCTTCTTTCCAATTCACGTCGAAAAGAATGAAAAAACAACAAAGTGTAAGTTCGCACCCCAGAAGCATCACGCCCTGGGCGCACACTCTCACTGTTTCGAAATTAATTAGCAATTCTGACTCAGTTGCTCTAAAATCAGGTTGAGGTCATTTTTCCACTCAATTTTTCAGGCTGATCCAAATTCGATCTCTGATTTTCCATTGAAGCTTCGGAAGACGCGTTATGCGCATGATTCCACTCTAGGGATATTTCGATAATTTTGCTGGTGTTACAGAGGGTTTACTTTACTCCATAAAAAAAAGCATAATATATATATATATATATGTATGTATGTATGTATGTATGTAAGAAAGAAAGAGAGTTATTAGTTTTAAGGGTATAAGTGAGTCAAAAAGGTGAATAAGGGTTATTTTTGGACTTAAAGATAGATGACAGGGACATTTTCGGACCAATAGGTGGATGAAGGGCATTTTGTACCATTTTCAATAGTTCGAGAAAATTTTAGGCCCTTCTCTGTTGAAATTATACTGCTATTAGGGATGTATTGTTATAAAGATTCAGTGATATTGAGATTGTATTGTGAAATCCGCTATTGCTTGTGTCATGGTTTGTTATGGATAAAAATTAAAACCAAATAAGATATATAAGTAATACATAATTTGAAAGCGATCCATATATAATTACAATAACATATTTGCTTGTGACGATAAAAGTATTCCGTGTCTCAATGGGAATCAGTTGGGTTTTCTTAGTACTCTGGTTCGGTCACTGGACTTGTTAAATGAACATTTAGTGTAATTAAATGCTATTACAAATTTAGCTCAAGAAAGAGCTTAGTAGAAAGAAGATCCTTTGTTGTTTTCTTGGTAATTTTCCTCTTAAATGAACATTTAATGTAATCTTAAATGTTTGAAGACTTACTTGGGCACATGGTGTCTACAAAATTAGCTAAGTTATTCATATATATATATATATATATATATTATTTTTCATAAGAAAATCTAACATATTTTGTTATTTATGTCATGTAAAGAAATTCTTTTTCATTTCAAGCAATAGTTGGGGGCGCAAGTTCTTGGAAAAAATAAATATCACTTTTTTAAGCACAATAAGTATTCTATGGGGGCACATTATCAATTAACATGATTTTAAGTTTTTAAGTGTCTTATATTTTGATTTTGTGCTCATTTTATCTTTTATTAGTTCACAGCGAAAAATTATTTTAAAGATACCAAATATAATCAAACCAAATTAGTTTAATTCGGTATATGGTGCACACTTTTTCAAAACCATAAGATGTCTCATGAAATATATTTAACAGTTTGACATAAACACCGGACATAAGTAAGCAATTTTCTTATTAAACTCAATTTAACAGTGAAGTTTTTAGTAGCTTCCACAGTTCTTTTTCTTCCCTCTAATTATGGCATTGTTCGTTCAGAACTGGTTTGCTTTTCACGTTTGTTGGTCCTTCTAACACTCACCCAAATATCTAATTTATGTTTAGTGAGCTTGAGGCTAGTTTAGCATGTGGAGCATAATGTATTACACATTCTTCAATGATATATTGTCCCAATGGAATTTTGTGCAAGGATTTCTCTTGCCTATATATGAACATTAAGACTGTAATCAATTGATGTTTTGACAATAGAGAGTTCAACAGCTTGCCTGAAGATATGTAAAATATATTAAAAATTAACTATTTATTCATAACTATTACCCAATCTATTTAACGTTTATTAATTTTTAATTATTTTATTTATTTTTGTATGATTTTTAAACCTTATAAAATTATTATTTTTAATATTGCAAATATATACCATATCACATTTCAAAAAATTAATATAACTTCTGTGAATCAATTTAAATAAAATATCAGTTTGATCTTTGATGATCTAAAAAAATATACGGGTCAAAATAGATTGAGCTAATAATTTTTTTTTTCAATTTATTCTTAGCCTTTTTCTGAAGGGTAATTCCAAACTTTTCACTAAGGTGTTCGAAAAACAAAAATATAGCTTGAATTAAAACTTAGAATCTAAAGGCAAATTTTTAATTTCTTTAACCACTAAGTCAATTCCTAATCTTATATTTAGGTGGCTCAAAACTGATAAATATACAAAAAAAAATTATATATACAGTGTTTACCAGAGTATTCTAGTATAGTTTCCAAGATTTGAGAGGCTTATTGGGGCTATGAACTAGTTTAACTGGCTTAGTTATGGAGCCAATTTTGGCATTAATTATTGGAATAATATTCACATTTTAGCATTTGTTGGGTTTCTTAGAACTCCCTAGTTGTATCCTTACTTGTTGGTCTATGATGTTTCCATGAAATTGTTGTCTTTATCTATATATACTTGTGTTGTTATCGATGGTTGGGTTGAGGCCTTGATGTTAAAGCAGTTGGACTGCAAGTTAATCCTCTCAACATTTGCCTCTGTAATGGTATAGGTTTATTTTCTTGATTCTTGTGTGACTTGTTTGGATGCTTGCGTGACATGCATTGTATTTGTTGTTCATGCATACTGTTTTTGTGGTACGATCCTTGTCATGCATTGGTTCATCATTGTGCATGAAAAGAGAGAGGGACAAAATGGTTTTTTGTACTACTGATATGATACTATTTCGGACTGGTTGTAAGGGATAGATGTATATAATGAATTTTTATTAGTTTTATCGTAATTCATACCACTTGGACCCATATACTTCATGTTTGACACTTTCAGGCATTAAAAACATACTCTTTTTTACTTGAGATAATAAGAGGCATCTAGGATGATCTCAGTTTTTATGATTTGACTAGCCAATACATTGACGCCATTTCTATACTTGGCTACTATTATTTATCTAGTATAATCGACAGAGATGATTATTATGATAAGATCTGTTGCAGAACAAAATAGTGCATACGAGTGTCCCAAGCCCCTGTGAGACTTCATGGCAAGGAGGCATTACACCGGATGAATGTTACCACGAGTCCTACCTTGCTATCTATACGACACTTGGTTATACGTAGTGAAGAGGTATCATGCATTGCATTTATGTGCATCATCATCCCTAGAATATTGTTTCTTTCGTAGTCCCTCGGTAGTTTGAGATGTCTTTTAGGGTTTTATTTGTTGCTTGAATCGCTGGTAGTATAGGACGCTAGATGATTGTTTTTGCTTATATCTGTATTGTCTGCAATGTTCTATTTTCCAGGGAATTGATATTCATGGTATGTGTAAGTGTCCTCCCATTGTTGGTTATGTACTAGGTTTAAATAGTTGAACTAGTTCCTAGGTTATTGGTTTATCCAGGCGTTGTAGCTATATTGTTGTTTTGTCTTCTGAACCTATCTCTTATGCTAGAAAATAGTTGACCTGACTTTGCCAGGTACATTTCCTGTCTCTTTTCATCATGTATTTTTTAACGTTTTATTAGCTTGATTGTTATTCTATACTTGTACTTTAAATACCTTATTTTTATGATATTTATACTTGCCTTATCGGTGGAGCCCAGTAGGCCTATGCCTACTGAGTATCATTTGTTTGGTACTATACTACACTTCTGCCTTTTGCAGATCGTGGTGCGAATACCTACTATTGATTGCTTATCATGCAGAGGTAGCTAACGATTTTCGACCACCTTGGTGAGCTCCTAATATCTGAAGTTGCCGATTTCCATCTTACTTCTTTTAGACTTATCTATATTTTGTATTCTGAGATGATCTGTACTGTTGATATGTAGCACCCGATAAAATTATCAAAATACTCCTAGAATAGAGATATGCGCGTAACGCATCTTTCCAAGCTCGGATGAAAAATCCGAGATTGGATTGCGATCAGCATGAAAAATCAAGTCAGAAAGTGGTCTTGACCCAATATAGGAGCAACCAGATCAAAAATTAATTTTCACAAAATTGACCAGAAACAGTAAGGGTATACGACATGTACACGACGCGGACCTATCGCATACCCAAAACAGTAAGGGTACACAATAGCTCCACAACACGGACCAATCGCAGACCCACACTTATATATTTTCTCAAATTTTTGACGGAATAGAATTTTAGAAATTCACAGGTGCGCGACTGTTATCCTGACCTGTTCCACCAAAGTTTAAAATTTTAAATATTTTGAGGGGCATTCTAAACTTTTTCTCACATCTTTTAAACTTAACCCACGACCCCTTTAGGTCGTTTTGATGAGTAAATAGGGTTAAAAACCTCATTCTAAGTCGTTTTTCACCACACTTGAAAGTTAGGGTTTGAAAGAGAAGAAAGAAGAACATAAGATTGGAGAATTCATGATGGGTGATTTGAAGAGCTTCATCCCCAGTATGTAAGGCTAAACGAAAGCATGAGATTATTCTCTCATGTGCCCCATAGGTGGTCTTAGATGAGAGTTGAAAGTTCTTGAGCTTAAATGCTTCATTCTTGATTATTTTCTTGAAAAGATTATGATTTTTACATGCATTTTCATATGTCAATGATCATCACAAACTTATTATCTTGAATTGAAATTTTAGATGAATTATTGCATAAACCCTACTTATTATTTCTTAAAGATTGCATGAAAGAAGATATGGATTGAGTCTAGAGTCTTTATTGAGAATGTGATTATGATTGTGATTGATATTGAGATGTGAGAATGATGATAAGCTGATAAAAATTGATATTCCCCTGAGTTTTCATAAGTGAACTCTAACGATTTGTCCATTAGATTGTTCCCTAATAATTTTTAAAAGTCTTGAGCTATTGATTGAGATGTTGATGTATGAGATGATTAGAGTCTCTACTAGACTAATCGAAAGATTAGCCTCCATTAGGTTGATTGAGATGGTTTGATTAGTTTGATTGAATGATGAGAGCCTTTATAAGGGTGAGTTGAGATAAGTCAATTGAGATGTATTGACTGGATGGAATATTTTATAAGCATTGAGTCATGGGAGGAGTATTGAGTAAAGAGTAAGATTTAGTCCAACTCGCACTCTTTGAACTACGTAGCCAAGCATAGATGAGGATTAGAACCATTACGTCTCATTGTGGTTCCCCCTGGATAGAGTCCTTGAAACAATAAAGGACTTAACTTTAACAGATAGTTGGGATCCCTAGTGGATTCGATTTGTCCCCCAACTGGCAAGTATGGGACAGCTGTGGCAATAACGATAGTTTGTTGTACAATCACTGGATCATAAGTGATTGTTATGGAATAAGAGAAACTCCTAGAAAGTTCCGACCTTAAGTACTCTAAGTCGAAATATGATGAGATAATATGAGATGTGATGATATGAGTCCTTCTGAGGTGAGTCTGATTTGCTTGATGAGTTGATGGGTCGATTGTCTACTCTTTATTCTTGCTTTAGATAGACATTTGGTATGTTAATTGCTTTCTATATTAAGTTGATATTGTTTCTATATTGTTCTACCTATTTCGGTTTCACTGAGTTATTTTATATACCAGTACATTTCAAGTGCTGATGTTCCCTTTTGTACTGCATCGTATTATGATGTGGATACATAGGATAGAGGTTGTCAGCAGGCGAATAAATCAGGATCTTCGAGGATTCAGCAGATTGGTGAGCCTCCCCTACTTGAGAGGACTCATTACATTATTTTTCATCATACTTTAGAGTTAGAGTTGCTCATCTTTTATTTTGATTGAGGTAGTTATGGATCTGTCATTGGCACCACTTAATAGTGATAGAGGCTTCATAGACTAGAGTCGAATGTTGATTGTCCAGATTGTGAGTTAGTTCTTTTACTAGCCTTTTTCTATATTATTGTTGAGACTAGATGATAAGATGTGCCCATTTATTTTTCCTTATCTTTCACTGACTAGTAAGATTGTTGATTGAATGAATATAATGAGGCCAAGTGGTTCGTTTAGAGAGTAGCAATAGTCTCTGGGTGTCGGTCACATCTTGGGTCCCCTCCCAGTGCGTGACATGACATACTTGAAGAGCTTTGTATTCGTATTTTTATGTACTAAAAGTTTAAATATTGACTGATGTTAGGTCTTGGGGTGGATTTCGATATGTTATTTCTTTGACTTTTGTATATAGTACCTTGTTTCATGGAAGCTTTTACTTAGTAGGGTTATTTTCTATTAGGTAGGCCATCAACAATAATTTTGGGTTACGGGATACGCTTACCTACCAATTGGTTGAGGTAGATACCATCACAACTAAAGAAATCAAATTATGAATAAAAGGACCTTAACTCCAGGCCTTAGATGTCACTTAAGTGAGCACCCTTGCTAAAGCAGCCTTCACTCTTTCGAAGGATGGGTCACTTTTGCGGCCTTCACTTAAGCGAACATATGTCGCAAAAGCGATGGTTGCTTAAGTGAAGCCTTGCACCAGACACCAGACGCTCTGAGTTCATTTAGAACACCATGAACACAACTCAGATATATAATTCTACTAAATTTGAAATTCTGAACTCAATGGAATCGTCAGAATTGTATCCAAGATCTCTTTGTCCCAAAATCCAATTAGTCGCTACTACACCATCTTAGGCCCCCAAAATATGAAAACACTATCGAAACACCCAAAATTATAATGAAGCCCATTATATAGTTAAAATCACCTTCTGAAAACAATAAAATCATCAAAAATTCAATCTGAGCACTAAACTTGAAATATTTATCAAAGTCAAACTATAGTCAACTTTTAACTCAATTTCCAACTTCAAACCTCTTTTATAACTCCAAATCTGATTTCGACAACTCTCTTAGAGTAATTTTCACATTTTCAAACTAATGAAATTGACAAAATTTTGTCCCGAGACTCAAAGCTCCAAAAACAAAACTCAAATTTGACAAATTAAGCCTTTAAAACTCAACTTTCTTAAGCAAAAACTCAACTTTTACAAGATTTTCAAAAATTAATTCTCAAAACCAGTCAAATACGACTCAGGGCTACTATCGGTAGGGATAAAATGATAATCTTTTTGAAAATAATAAAAATAACCTTCAGTGTCATTACACACTATTAAGTAGGTGGCATTAAAAATGAATATCATGTAAAAATGTATTTCAAATGTCATATATGTGAGAACATAATATTTATACACAAACCAATATATTTGCATTCATTTTTTGTGCATTAAAATTAACATAGATCTTGTATCAATACTGAATCACCATCATTTTAAAAAAAAATTCTTCAAATATTGAATCTGCATTTGGGAGATGATTGTGTGAGTCCAAATTGTGAGAACCACAAATAGTTAATGATTGTTTAACTCTTTTAACATAGGAACACAAAACGAAGTGTGATGAACCACAAAATCCTTAAATAGATTAAATAGCATAAATATGTGCCTGAACATTTATTTTGCGAGATCAGATATGTATGGTTTATAAGATAGGGAGGATTATGAAATATGATAGTAAAAAAGTGTAGTCGTCGTTTTTAGCAAAAAAATGGAGCCCTAGGTGACAGTAATTTAATTTAAATATATTCAATCTAGATGTGAATATTACTCAATATTATAATTACTCTTAAATCGTTAAATATATATTTTATAACTTGGATATGTAAGACTAAGTTGTCATCTAATTATTTTGAAAAACAAGAAACCATTTTAAAAAAACTATTAATAATCAACCCTATTTTTCTAAAAGAAAAGAAACAATGAAAAGGTAAATGTTTTGATGATTTCATGAAGAAGGTATTGAGCACCTCAAAAAATCTGCAAACATGATTATCGAAGAACTTAAATATTTTTGTGGCTAAAAAGAAAATAAATTGTTTGAAAATTAAGAGTTTGAAATCATTTATTTAGCTTTTAATTAAATCTAAGTAGTGAATATAGATATAATTTCAGCTCATACCCTTTGGTTCCTCTCTTTTGCTTCCTCGACTGTACGGCTCATAACAAATGCAAGTAAACAAATAGCAAAGGTAACAAAAGCTTGCACTTCAATGTACACTTAGATCAGTAGAGAGGTCCTCTTAAGGCAGCTCAAAACAATAGGGTGAAAGATAAATCATTGAAACTTAGGCCTACTACTACCGAGTAGTATTAGAGGATCACAACTCCTTGTATTGCATGTTTGGCCGACGATTGCCATTAACATAAGTAGCAGATACAATGTTTCTTCCTGTTCACAAAATATACATATGCAACTTCTTGAGCAGATCAACCTCGATATAGGAATAGGTGTTTGTCACAACAACTTTCACTTCTAAAAGTGTGGTAGTACATAAGTAACAACTAACAGAGCACCTCATCGATGCATTACAACCTAATTGATGGGTAGAAACATCATAGATATAGAAGCACCAAATGCAGGGCTACCCACGTGCATGGTTTGCGTACAACATGTGAAATCAAAACTAGCATCAGAAATTGTTCGCATTATTTAAGAAAAAAAGAAGGTCAGCTCAATATCGATACCAGCTACATCTGGGACATGACAAAAGCACCAGCTTAAAGTACAAATATATGTTGTCTATATATTATAAATAAGTATCAAAAGAACTATAGTTAAGAAAAATCGCAAACAGTACTGATGACAATCACATTATAATATTATGCTTCCCAAAAGGACTAATTAGGTGATCTGCATAGCAAGAAACCATGACCTTCACTGGCTCCAACGGGTACAACTAGCGTGACCTCAAAATTTTAAAAAAATAAACATATCAGATGATTACATGATTAATAGCGCAACAGATAGAGATGCTCGGCGTTAACATTTGTCGATGTAAATTTATCTAATTTCAAATGATCACTCTTGTTTGAATGATTGGTCTTAGCTCATTGGTTTAGTCTAGTTTTTTATATCAAAGGAAGTCAAGGGTTTGATTCTATGAAAGAAATTACCTTCACATGTGCACTTGAAAAGAACTTGAGAAGAAGGACAGATCTAACAAGTTATTTGTTATGACCTATTTCCATTTTCTTTGTACCTTAGTTTGGAAAAGGGCTGACTAGGATTACAAGGTACAATTTGGCAAATTCACTATCATGACAGTTAGTAACATTTGAATATCTAAAAGAGTCACCTTTTGAATTGTATATCATGGAAGTTGCCCCAGATATCAATAATATTTCACCTTTATTTGATATGAAAAAGTTTAAATATCATTCATCATTTGGATACGTGATGGTAGACATCTTTATTCAAGATTCAATAACTCCATACTCTTTCATAACCTAAGCACCTATATGAGTTGTCTCATAATCAGACAGATCACTTCTCAACTTTCCCACAAGCAATTGAGTCTCTCCTTCTCAGCACTACTATTAGTCGGGCCAATCTATTTAAAATGTTTAGAGTAAGGGTTTGGAAAATGTAAATGTGCAGAGTAAGATTGTCCTTTGATTCAATTATTATACATGTTAAATATATTCAATTTGAGGGGTTAAAATATAATTAATAAATAGTAGGTTATCTTGTCTAAAATAAGAAATGTGAATTATGACCCACTCTATTTAACTTTTATTAATGTTTTAATTATTTTATTTATTCATTTATCATTTTAAGCCTTATAAATTATTATTTTTAATGTTATGAATGTATATAACATATCATTTTTTAAAAAGAAATTATGTAACTTGTATAAATCAATTTGGATTATATATCAGTTTAATCTTTGATGACCTGGAAAAATGTATTGGTCAAAAATGAACTAAGCTAACAAATTTCTTTTTTTTTTCAATTTATCCCAGCCTTTTTCTAAATGGTTGATCCAAATTTTTCACTAAGGGATTCGAAAAATAAAAATATAGTTTGAAATTTAAACTTGGAATCTCAGGGTGAATTTTGAATTTCTTTAACTGCTAAGCTAATCCCTAATCTTATATTTAGGTGATTCAAAACTGATAGATATACATGGTAGATCCACCCCGTGAAGTTGGCTCATCTTTAAGACAGATACCCATCAAGTCTAATAATCATGTGTAGGTGGAAGTGTTGCTAGTTTGTTTCATAGTTTATTTAATTCTCTATTCCACTTACACCATATTATAAAGTTGGTTCATCTATATATCAGCCAGATTGTTAGACTTCATGGGGGTACCTGCCTCTATTATGTCTAATCGGAGTTCTTTGTTTGCATCTCACTTTCAGAAGGCTCTGCAACATGGGATGGACACTCAATTAGATTTGAGTACGACATTTCACCCTTAGACAAAAAATTAGTCGAAGAAGACTATTCAGGTGCTAGATAATATGCTCCGAGCCTGCGTTATTGATTTTGGTGCTAGGTGGAACCAGCATTTCCTTTTGGCAGAGTTTAATGATAACAACAATTATCATTCCAACATCGAGTTGGCTCTCCTTAAGGCCTTGTATATAGATACCCATAGGTTAATTTGATTATGTTGCGGTCGATGGCCTCAATACTGATTTGCTTAGAGATGCCATCGAGCAAGTTTGTTTGACTCAAAGTTAGTTGTTGATAGACTAAACTAATAGATATTCGTGGTAGATCTACCTCATGAAGTTGTCTCATCTTTAAGATAAGTACCTCATGAAGTCTAACAATCAGGTGCAGGTGAAAGCATTCCTAGTTTATTTAATTCTCTATTCCACCTGCACAAGATTATAAAGTTGGCTCATCTTTATATCAGACTGATTGTTAGACTTTATAGGGTACTTGTCTCTATTGTGTCTAATCAAAATATTCACATCTCACTTTTGGAAGGCTCTGCAAGCTGGGTTAGACACTCAATTAGATTTGAGTATGACATTTCACCCCAGACCGATGAGTAATCTAAGAGGACTACTTAGGTGCTAGAGGATATGCTCTGAGCATATGATGTTGATTTTGGAGCCAGGTGGAACCAACATTTCCTTTTGTCAGAGTTTGATCACAATAATAATTATCATTCCAGCATCTAGATAGCTCTTTTTGAGAGTTTGTATGATCGGGGATGTGGATCATCCATATGTTGGTTTGATTATGTTGCAGTAGATAACATCAATACTGATTTGCTTAGAGATGCCATAGAGCAAGTTTGGTTGGTTCAAAGTCGCCCGAGGAGTTATGTTCATAGGAAAGCTCGATTCTTAAAACTCATGGAGGGTGATCGAGTATGGTTGAGGTTGACGAAGGGCGTCATGAGGTTCGAGAAGAATGTCAAGCTCCAACATAGGAATATTGGCATTTTTGAGAACCTAGAGTGAATAGGATAAGTGCCCTATAGACTTTCTTTATCGGCTAGTATATCTTACATGTAGCTAGTGTTTCATGTCTCAATGCCACAACGTTACAACTCATATGAGTTTGTTGTGATTTCTCTTGATTCGGTGAAGTTGGGCCCAGATTTGACCTAGGAGAAGGAATCTGTGGCCATATTAGACAGAAAGATCAAGAAGGTGAGAACCAAGTAGATAACTTCAACGCAGGTTTAGTGGCAGCATATCCTATGGTAGAGGCTATTTGGGACGCCGAGTCTGATATGCAAATCGATTACCCATATCTTTTTTATATATTAGGTACATCATTTGCCTTATGTTCAAAGAGAAATATAGTTTTTAGTGATGAATAATATAATGGCCTTGAAGGTCATTTTTTGCATTTTCAGAAAAATTACCATTTTATCCACTCATGATCGCTACCCTGAGTGTATTTGATTGGCTTTGAAAGTTGATCTTTTGAAAATCTTGTAAAAATTGTAAAAATCGAATCTTTGCTAAAGATTTGAGTTTTGAAGGCTTAATTGCTTAATTTTGAATTTTTACGTCATCTGGAAACTTGAGTCCCAAAGTAGAATTCCATCGACTCTATCAATTCCAAAATATGAAAATTAGTCTAGGAGAGTTGTCATAACCAAATTTGGAGTTTTTATGTGAATTTTAGGCTCGAAGTTAGAATTTGACTTAGGTTTGACTTTGTTTAACATTTTGAGCCTGGGTGCACAGACTTGATTTTTTATAGTTCTACTGATTTGGGGAGGTTTGTCATAATTTTTGAGTTTTTCGGTGGTATTTTGATATTTCTGGTACCTAAATTAATTTACTTGCGTCTTATCAAATTCTATGTCAAGGAGGCACCGAGTTCAATTTTTGACAATTAGATTGAGTTTGAAATGTCAAATTTAATAGAATTTCATATATAGCTTTTGTGTACGGGATTTTAATAAAATTTCAATGGTCTATTTTGTGAAATTAAACTGATTTGTGACTGTTGATATCTAGTGTATACTTTCTTCTTCGCATTTGCAAAGGTAGGTATTCCTTGTTAGTCGTGATTACAAAGGGTCTAGTGCTTGTTCATCACTATCATGGGCTAAGTGGGTCACGATCGCGAAGGGATAAAAATTTCAGAAATAATGTTTAGACGGAACTTAGTTTTTTTCCACCATTTTTTACATTTCCAAACTCGTGTAGGTGAATTGTCAAAGGATTTTTGTGAAACTTTTATTCAATAAATCATTTTCAACCTATATCTTTATTACCCATTAATTAATTAGTGATTTTAACATCAAATTTAGTACTATTTATATTTGAAAATAGGTACTTTTCATGAACTTGAATTTCTGACAAAAATGATGATTGTGAATTCATTTTAACTCCAGTTTAAACTAATTTTTGCCATTAGTTTTCTAAAATCTTAAGGAATATTTTTATGTAAAACTTTACAAAGTTCAATCTCATTTTTTGGTATTGAATTTTGGATGATTTTACCCTTTTTCTCCAATTATATGATTTTAATGTCATTAGCTTTAAAATGTGATTGTGAATTAATATTTTACTAGATTGTGATATTTTGGAGTATAGTCGAAAGGGAAAAGTTTCGAATTTAGATTGATTGTGACTTTTAGCTAAGGAAAGTGTGTTTCTAACCTATGATTAAGCGTGTTAAACCTTGTAATTCCTAATTGTGTGACTGGGATGCACTGTGAATTAGTTTAAATGTATAATTACATGAAATGGTTTGTAAAATAAGATGTGACATCATCACTGATGTGTTAATTCATGTATTAATGTGAAAATTTGGATATGAAAAATTATGTACGTGTTGTGAGTTGATTTTTGATGAATATTAATGTAACTATTGAATGATATTGTGTGGCATTGTATTTCCATATCTCATTCAGTCATCCTCTGTATATATGCTTAACTACATTGGGTTGTGAAAATGAGATAAGAGAAAGGTATTGATATTTGAGACCGAGATTTCTATCAGTTGTGATTACTGATAGATACATAGTTATTCGAGGCTGAGGTTTCTACTGGTCGAGGATATTGCCAAGGGCTCCTCAGCTGACCCTGGTTTATTTCAATGGGTTACTACGATCGAGGTCTCTTCTAGCAGGTTATTATGTACAAGGTTTCTTCAGGCAGATTTTTATGGGTGAGGTCTCTTTTAGCAGATACATCATCTATATAAGAACCCCATGAGTTTCAATATAAGTTGATTAGCCGATGTTTATCATAGGATAGACATACATCACCATTATCTGACATTGCATTGCAATCATCCTGCGTGTTACTCACTATTGAATTGTAAGTAAATTCTTGAGTTAATTTTTCATATATAAATCTTGTACATTTACTTCTTGTTAACTATGATACCTTGAAATTTTGGTACTGATTGAACTATATAAGTGAATATATATACATATATGTTGTATGTGCTTGTTTTCCGTCGTGTATGATTATAGTTTCGGAGGTATACAGTTGGGGTGATGGGAGTACTTATGTTCTTCTTGGTTCATTTAGGCTTAGAATACATTTGTTGGATACCATGTTGTTGGATACTCACCCTTGTTTCTATGCTTGTGTAGGTATTGAGCACAGTATCTCCCGATCTCTTCATTTGCTATTTTGGTTCGAGCTCTGAGACAGTTTGAAAGGTAGTAACTAGTTCTTTTCAGCTGATGCTTCAAAACTCTGTTTACTTACTATTTTTGTTCTATTTGAGAATCAAAAACATTAAGAGTTGTGTAAATTTCTTTGAATTCTCTTGTAGTAGAGGCTTGTACATGTGACACAAGTCTTGGGTTAATTTTAGATTTGGATAAACTTCTTTGATGCTTACCTTTTTATCTTAGATTGTATTTTTGTATTATCTTTCACTTCATTTAGTTGATTTCCTTTTAGGTCCACTTGCATTATGAGTTAAAGGCAAGTGTCATCATGTCACGACCTGAAAATAATAACTCTCCAAGACAAATAAGCTCAAACTTGCTCAATTTAATAATAAGACTAAAATGGAATAGAAAGTCTAAATAAGGATAGGCTTTAAGATATCAAGTTTAAACAAATTATCCCAAGAGAAGTGTCGCATGTACACGCCTCTAAATATTGAGTATGAAGAAAATAATTATAAGTCTGAATCTCAGTCCTCAAATAGAATATAAGAAAATTATGCGAAGGACTTCGAGAGTCTACCAAATTGATAAGTCGCTACCTCTTGAATGTCCAAGAAGATCAGTCCAAAAAAATAGAAGTTGACTCAAGTGGAACTGAGTTAACATGCTACACATATGTGTAGAAGCAAGGGTGAGTATAAAAAACAACAGGCACTCGATCAGTAAGAGGATCTAACAACAAATAGAGCATACAGAACATAACACTCCTTCTACACTAGCCACATACTACCAAACTATAAACCTGCACTTAGAATTTCCAACGACGACATACATTTATGTATATATATATATATATATATATATATTAAGCCATCTTGGCCTACTACTTATTTTTTATTTATGTTTTGATAAGATTTAACAATTGCTTCGCAGTCTGTTCTGACTAGTATTTCAGCCTTGTTCAAAATATATAATCGAAAACTATTTAACCTACATACCACTGCTAGAATTTTCGTGTCTATACTACTCATGATCCCCCATTTTTTTAATACTTTCCTTTCTAATATGCACAAATTTTTTATTTACTTTTGTTACTATATTTATTTGGTCAAACTTTTAATACTGCTCCTCATCCCATAAAACTTATATCCGTTTCTATTATTAAATAGATTGTTTCAAGAGGTATATTTAAGTTAGAAATATTTTTAACCTTTTCTTTAATTTTTGCACTAGCGTAAAATCTTCTTAAAATATTTCTATCCTTTAATTATGGTCTTAGTGTACAATGGGCCTACTAGTTTTCTTAAGTCTTGGATGAAGTTTCTCGCATAATTAATAAGTTCTAGAAATTTTTGTAAGTCTTTTGTGTTCTCTAATTTATGTAGCATTTTCCGAACTTTTTTAGCTATATGCTGCTGTAGCTATATATATATATATATATATATATATATGTAACACACAATAAAATTATCAAAATACCCGTAGAATAGAGACATACACGTAACGCATCTTTCCATGCTTCATTTGAAAATCCAAGATTGAATTTGCGATTAGCAAAAAAAATTAAGTGGGAAAATGGACTTGTTCAAATTTTAGAGCCATCGGATCGAACAATGATTCCGAAATGAATTACAGTATTGATGCGCGATCGAGGCGCATCGCGCCCTTGTCTTGGATGCACACTTATGTTTTTTCAAATTTTTCGATGGAGATCGAAAAACTCATTCAAAAATTTTTTGAAAAAAATACACTAGTGCGCGATGGGTCCTCGTTGTGGACCCGCTTCCCTACAACATAAAATTTACAAAACTTTTATAAGGGACATTCCGGATAATTTTCAACCCCTCCTAAACTTAAAATGCGATCAAATTAGGTTATTTTGATGTAAAAAAGGGTGTAAAACCCCATTCCTAAGCCATTCTAAGTCCTTTGCTAAACATCTGGAGGACTAGGGCTTGAGAGAAGAGAAGAGAGAAGTTTGATTTGGGGAAATTCGAGGAGAATTCTTGAAGATTGGTCGTTAAATCTTCATCCCAAGTATGTAAGGCTAAACTAAAAGCATGACATTGTTCTCCCATATGCCCCATAAATGGTCTTAGAAGAGAGTTGAAGGTCCATAAGTCTACATACATGATTTTTAATTATTTTCTTGAAAAATTATAATTCCTTACATGTACTTTCATATGTTGATGATCATCATAAACTTGTTTCCTTGAATTAAATACTTTTCATGAGATATTGTATAACCCTACATGATTATTTTTTAAAGCGTGCATGAATGAACTTAGGAATTATTCTAGAGCCTTGATTTGAGAATGTTGTTTATGATTGTCATGTGAGAATAAGGATGAGTTGATAGAACTTGATAGTCCTATGAGTTTTCATAAACGAACTCTAATGATTTGTCTATTCGATTGTTCCCTAACAATTTTCCTAAACCTTAAGATGTTGATTGCTAAGATTATGAGAGTCTCTATAAGACTGATTAAATGATGATTGCCTCTACAAGGCTGATTTGAGATGAGCTTATTGAGATGATATGTTTAGATTTATGGGATTGATTGTGTTATGAACATTGAGTCTTGGGATGAGTATCGAGCACCAAAAAAGTAAGAGTTAATACAACTCGCACTCGCCAAACTACATAGCCAAGTATAGGTAAGGATTAATAGGACCATCATATCACATTTGTTGAGGTCCCCTCTTGATAGAGTCCCTGAAACAATAGAGGACTAGTTTTATTTACTATTGGTCCTTAGTCGATTTGATTAGTTCTCTACTTGGCAAGTACGGAATGGCTATGGCAACATCAACATGATTGTTATACACCGACTTATATGTGATTGTTGTCGAATAAGAGAAACTCCCTGAAAGTTACCAAACTGAGAAATCTGAGTTAAGATGAGATGAGATGAGCTGAGATGAGTCCCTCTGAGATGAGTCTGATTTGATTGATGAGGTTTGATTGGTTGATGGGTCACTTGTCTACTCTTTATTCTTGCTTTAGATAGACATTTGACATGTTGATTATTACTATCCTTGATGTTGTTATATTTTTCATATTATTCTACTTGTTTTGATTTCATTCATACTATTTTACATACTGTACATTCCATGTACTGATGTCACTCAGCGCTGTATCATTTTATGATGCAGATACATGGATCAAAGATCATCAATAGGTACATCGTTGAGGATGTTAGATGTTCAGTTGATTGGTGAGCATCCCCTACTTTGGAGGACTCATTACTTTATGTTCATCTTGCTTTAGAGTTAGATTTATTTCTTAGTCTTATTTTTATTGAGATAGTCATGGGTCTGTCATTGCCACCACCTGATAGTGATAGAGGGTTCATAGACTAGGGTTGAATGTTGAGTGTTAAGATTGTGAGCTAGTTCTTTCTACTAGCCTTTTATTTATATTATTATTTTGAGACTAGATGATAAGATATGCCCATTTACTTTACCTTTGTCTTCACTAATCAATATAATGAATGAATGTGATAAGGACAAGTGATTTATTTAGGGTCTAACAATAGTCTTTAGGTGCCGACCACATCATGGGTCCCCTCCTGGAATGTGACAAACTTAGTGGCAGAGCATGAGTTCTAGTGTCCTAGGGAGTCTATGGAGCCATGTCTAGTAGAGTCTTATTTATGGGTGTGTTGTCGACCACACTTAATAAGCAGGAGTCTATAGGACATTAGGAATTGTTTCACTTCTTTCATGTTCTGAATGGTGCGATAGAGTTATGCTCTATGAAAGATTCTATTCTAATTTGTGCTTTGCATGTTGCAGAGTTGCAAAGATGCCTCTCAGAAGAGACTTCAGAGGTACAAAACATCCCGCCAGATAGAATGTCAATCCACCTAAGTCTCAAGGACATGATAAGCCTGTGAAATAAGTTATCCCTTTGGCTCAACTCCCGCAAGATGAGGTCTCCAATGCTAAGCTTCGCTAGGCTATTCAAACTCTAGCCCAGGCTATCACACCATCTGTTGCGAGACAATGAGCGGGTTGATAGGATGCCCATGACACTTCTAGAGTCTAGGAATTCCAAAGGATGAATCTACCTAAGTTCACAGGGTCTGCATCCACTAAGGATCCTGAGAACTATGTGGAGGAGCTTCAGAAAGTGTTCCAGGTGATGCATATAGCTGATGCTGATAGACTGGACCTGACTGCGTACAACTTAAGGTTGTGGCTAGACTTTGGTATGATAAATTGAAGAAGGGTGGAGGAGAGGATTCCCCTGTGCTGACTTGGGATATGTTCGAGGAAGCTTTCTTAGGGTATTTCTTCCCAAGGGAGTGAAGAGAGCCAAAGGTAAGAGAGTTCTTGAACTTGAAGTAACGCTCTATTACTGTGCAAGAGTATGGACTGAAGTTTACATAACTATCTTGCTATTCTCTGGATATGGTTATTGATATAAGAGGGAGGATGGGAATGTATGTTGATGAGTTGAATAGAGGGCCAAAGAGATATCGGACGGGAGCAATGCTGGTGCATGATATGGACATTGGAAGACTGATGACCTTTGTACAACAAGCTGATGAGGAGCGATAACATGATAGAAAGGAGTTCAGAAGCAAGAAAGCTAAAACATCCAGCCATGAGGTTGGAAAGAAAGGTAATGGTAACCAATTTCCAGCACCATTATCTACTAGTGCACCTGCGCCTAGAGTTAAAAATTATCAGAGGTCCTAGAATGTTGGAGCTCGTGGGTCTCAGTCATAAGTTAGTGCGGCTCAAGGTTCATGAGGTAAACCACCATGTGGTACATGTGGCAAGTTACACATGGGTAAATATCGTGAGGGGGGGTGATGTATGCTTCAAGTATGGCCAAGCAGGTCACTATGAGAGAGATTGTCCACTGTGGGCTGATCGAGCTCAATCTTCTGCACCAACCCTGCTAGCTAAGGGAAGTCAGAGAGGTGATGCATTAGACTCACGCAGAGCTACAAACCATTTGTGAGCCATTGGTAATCCACATGATCTGGAGAACACCTTAGATGCTGTGGCAGGTATGATTAGAGTTTTTTCTATTGATTGTTATGTGTTGATAGATCCTGGTGCCACATTGTGTTTTGTAATCCTTATGGGGTCAGTAGATCTGATAGAACTCTTGAGAGTCTTCTTGAACCCTTTGGTGTTTCTACTCTCGTAGGTGAGTCTATTCGAGCTGCAAGAGTCTATAAAGCTTGTGTAGTGTCTATCCATCATAAAAATACATCATTAATCTGAACAAGTTAGATATGATTGATTTTGATTTGATTCATGGCATTGATTGGCGTCATGCCTGTTATGCCTCCATTGATTGTAAAGCCCAAACCATTAGGTTCTTGTTTCTAAATAAATTGGTTCTAGAGTGGAAGGGTGACTCCATAGCACCTAAAGGAAATTCTATCTCACATCTTAGAGCTAGAAAGATTATTGCTAAGGGTTATATCTATCACATCAAGCGAGTGAAATCTGATGATGTTGATCCTTCTATTCTTGAGTCAGTCCCATTGTGAATGAGCTTCTAGAAGTGTTTCTTGAGAATTTGCCAGGAGTCTATCCTGATAGGGAGATCGACTTTGGGATTAATGTTCTTCCAGATACCCAGCCTATCTTAATTCCACCATATAAGATAGCCCTGGTGAGTAGAAAGAGTTGAAAGAATAACTGAAAGATTTGTTAGAAAAAGGCTTCATAGTGTTTCTCCTTGGGGTGCCTCTGTCCTATTTGTGCGAAAGAAAAATGAATCTCTTAGGATATATATTGATCATAGGCAGCAAAACAAGGTCACCATAAAGAATAAGTATCCTCTCCCAAGGATAGATGATTTGTTTAACCAACTTTAGGGTACCTCTTGTTTCTCAAAGATAGACCCTAGATCTATCTACGATCAGTTGAAAGTAAGAGATGTGATATCCCAAATATAGCATTTATGACTAGATATGGCCATTTTTAATTCTTGGTCATGTCCTTTGGGTTGACAAATGCACCTGTAGCTTTCATGGATTTGAAGAATGGGGTATTCAGATCATAGCTCAATATTTTTGTGATTGTGTTCATCTATGATATTTTGGTGTATTCAAGAGATGAAGAGGAGCATGCGGATCACCTTAGAATTGTCCTCTAAACACTTAAAGGCCATGAATTATATATCAAGCTTTGAAATGTGAATTCTAGGTGAAATTAGTGGCTTTCTTAGGCCATGTGGTCTCTTGTGATGGTATTTGAGTGGATTCTTAAAAGATTGAAGTGGTTAAGAACTAGCCCAGTCCTACCTCTTTGACTAACATAAGAAGTTTCGTAGGGTTGGCAAGCTACTACCGTAATATATTGAGGGAATTTTTCTTCCCTATCCACACCATTGACTAAGTTAACTCATAAAGAGGTCAAGTTTCTAGTGGTCTAATGAATGTGGGAAAAGTTTCCAAGAGTTGAAGACTAGACTGACCAATGCACCAATTCTAACCTTGCCTGATGAGATGGAAGATTTTGTAATCTGTTGTGATACTTTGAGAGTTGGATTGGGATGGGTATTCATGCAGAGGGAGAAGGTGATATCCTATGCTTCCATACAACTTATGATTCATGAGAGGAATAATCCAAGCCATGATCTTGAGTTTGCAGCATTGGTGTTTGCACTTAAAATCTAGTGCCACTACTTTTATGGAGTATGTGTGGATGTGCTCACTGACCATAAGAGCTTGCAGTATGTCTTCAATCTGAAAGAGCTCAAACCAGAAGAGATGGTTGTAGTAGGTCAAGGATTATGACATGAGAATTCTCTACTATCCAAGTAAAGCTAACATTGTTGCTGACGCTCTTAACGGGTTGTCAATGGGTAGTACAATCCATATTGAGGAAAGGAAGAAAGAGCTAGTAAAAGAAATGCATCGATTGGCTAGATTAGGACTGCAACTTGAGGAGAATAATAGAGCAGGAGTTAATTTTTATAACGGGTCTGCCTTATCTTTGGTAACAAAGGTGAAAGAAAAGTAAGATCGAGATCCTATCATACTCCAACAAAAGGAGGATATCCACAATCAGAAAGTGATGGTATTCTCCAAAGGGGGAGACGGAGTGTTGAAATACCAGAACAGATTGTGTATCATAAATGTTCATGGTATTGGAGATAGAATCATGGATGAAGCTTACAACACTAGAATTCCCTTCATCCTGGCTTTACCAAGATATACCATGACTTGGGACAAGCTATTGGTGGAGTGGAATGAAGAGAGATATTGCTGAGTTTGTTTCAAAGTTCTCGAATTGTCAACAAGTGAAAGTTGAGCATCAAAGGCCATGTGGATTAGCTCAGAACTTTGAGATTCCGAAAAGGAAATGGGAGATGATCAATATGGACTTCATTACTAGTCTATCGAGGTCTCGAAAGCAACATGATTTGATATGGGTGATTATGGATAGGATGACCAAATCGACTCACTTGTTAGAAATCAAACAACTAATACTGAGGAGGAGTACACCGAGTTGTACATCCAAGAGATTATGAGGTTGCATAGGGTTCCTTTGTCCATCATCTTGTATAAAGGAGCTCAATTAACCTCCTAATTTTGGAGATCGTCCTAGAAAGTATGGGGTACGAAGGTGAATGTGAGCACAACTTTTCATCCAAAGACAGATGGTCAGGCAGAGCTTATAGTTTAGACGTTAGAGTATATGTTGAGAGCTTGTGTTCTTGATTTCAAGGGAAATTGATATAATCAACTACTATTGATTGAATTTGCATATAACAATAGTTATCATGCAAGTATTCAGATGGCTCCCTAAGAAGACTTATATGGGAGGAGGTGTAGATCACCGGTTGGGTGGTTCTAGGTTAGAAAAGCAGAGTTGATTGGGCCTGATCTTGTACACTGATCTTAGGCATATTTGTATGCCTAATTAACCAAAATTACACATAAGTAGAGATGAGTTAGAGGGTAAATTCGTAGAGTCTAGGTGTTTTAGTTTATTTTTCTTTTATTTTAGGGCCAAATGCACCAGTTGGTTGTACTTTTGTAGGATTTTGCTTTACATAGGAAAGTCTGAAGTTAAACCCAGATTCAGAGGAAGAACACAACCCAAAATTTGAAAAATAAAAGTTAGTAGAAGCAGTAAGAAGACTAAAGTCCATGTGGCAGCCTTGGGACAAAGTTGTGGAAGCTAAAAATGCAGAAAAAGGCACAAAGCTAAAAAAAATGTGCAAGGTCCACGTCGCATACCTGTGCAAAAGATGAGTAAAATTGCCTAATTAGCAAATTAAATGGAAACCTAGTAAACACAAGGGGTCCGCATCGCAAACCCGAGGAGAAGATGCAAAAAAGTCAAGTTACAGGATTTTTAATATTATTCTATCGTAGACTTTAGGTTTACATTCCTTTTTTTGATGCAATAAACTAAGTAGAGACGACGAAGAACCTTTTTCTCATAGTATTTTGGTTAGTCTAATCTTTATTCTTTGGGTTTTAATGTTTTCCATATCATTCATGGTGTATTTCACAACTATGAGTGGCTAAGCCTCGATATTCTAGGTGGTAGCCATAGACAATGTGTAGTTCTTAACTTTAAACATCTATGAGTAGGTTCTTTTGATTATTCCTATCAATTTTTATCTATGCTTTTGAGTCTGGCCAACTAGGGAGTGCATTACTTGTTGACTCTGGATTCGAGAGATATTGGAGTGGATAGAATGCAGTAGTATAAAGAGCTTGTTCGACTGGAAAACTAGGTTGATTCGTGTAAGGGGGACCAGTGACAACAATCCTTACATCTCGCTTGGTTCATAATACGGGAAGATAACTTTAATGTATTTTTATTAGTCTGTCTATCTCCGTTCAACGATGTAGTTAGGTAAACAATAACAGTAGGCCGATAGAGGTTTGCAACTCTGTTCAAGTAATTCAAACCACATAAATCAGCAATAAGGAACTTAGACATAAATAGACATTGTTTAAACTAAATGGAGTCGTAAAGGCTACAATCCTAGAATTGCTCGTTAATTGATATCTTGTTAGTAAAATTCAGATTAGCTTAGAAGAAATTTGTTCATTAAAATTATTTTACTTATTTCCAAAATCTTCTTACCAAAAGCACCATAAATATGCTAACTAAGAGTAGTTGCTGATTTTATTCAAATCTTTTAGGTTCGACAACATGGCTCTTTAATTAGGGCCACTATATTATTTGTGAGACCACATACACTACGATACCTCCGCATCCCAAACCTTGTACATTTTTGTGCAAAATTTTCCATCCTCATTTCTCGATGATCCATTGGGTATTTTTTGTATTTTTTTGGTCTAATCCACTTGTTTTATTATTTTGAAGCATATTCAGGTGTTCAGGATATTTTATGAGGTTTAGAGTGAAAAACTATTAATTTTATGAAGCTCAAAACAGTGAGCATTCGCGATTGCAATGGCAACACAGATGCATCGTGGATGCTTACTATTTCTGTGTACAATGAATGAATTTTACTAAATATTGATCTATTTTCTCTTCGCAACACAGATACAACACGAACTTATGTTATTTTGCCCATGTTCTATATGGACCTACTCCCCTTTAAATAACCCCAACCATTTCTTTTTCCTTTTTGCGCATCATCCCCAACCCCAAATTCATTTTCTACCATTTTCTCCTCTTATTCTTCCTTCTTTCCCCCAATTTTCATACAAATTTGCGTTGCACATCAATTAGGTTAAGAACTCCATCGTATAAAGGTCATTCTCCACTACAAGTTTACTTGATTTTAGTGCTTTAAGAGATGGTATCTTTCGTGGGAGTCAAGTAATCCAAAGTGGTTTGGGTTATTTACTAGTTGTTATTAGTTAATACTTGTTAGGAGTGACTAGTCTCAGTTTAGTTTGTTCATATAAGTGCATATTGTGTTTGATTGTTGAGGGTGCAAACCCTAAGTCGAATTTGTGAGAGATTTTGGGAAAAATTTGGGGGTTACATGTTCTTGACCATGTATTATACTTGTTGTGAGATTTCTATGTTGAATTTTGCCAAATTTAAATTGCGGGGGTTGAATACACCGAATTGAGGGGTTGAAAGGCTTAAACTATCTAATGTGCTCATGGGTTGAACAAACGAGTGATGAATTTGCCAGTTATAGGTGTTCTGGTAAAACGTGTTGCCCTAAAACAAGGGTTTCTGTTGAGTTGTAGAGTTATGTAGCCTGTCTAACTTAGGGAAGTCTGAGTACCCTTGCCATACAAGCTTGAATCTAAGTGTGGGGTTGTGGGAATTATTTGCTTGAGTAATGATTGTGGACTTGTTTGCGCTGCAGATATCATGTCTTCTTGTCCATGTTGTGCCAACTAATCTAGTAGAATGAGGTCTTCCAACACTAGAAAGCAAGCCCGGGATGTCCTTCAAGTGCCCCGCGACACATGAAGGGGCCAACAGGTCCGGTGAGGGGATAAGGCTGTGAATAAGGAAGGTAAGAGGTGGTATCAGTCTCATGATGAGACAAAGTACTACCCATACATCCCTATTTATGCTGACTCTCTGGGGGATGAATATCCCCAAATCTTGACCAGGTGCATGGAGCTACGATTGGGGTTTTACTTCAAGAACCTTGGCCTTGTAATCTAAACTTGGTGCGGGCATTTTATGCCAACATTAGCAAAGATTTATGGTCTTAGTCCGTGATCGTCCAAGGATTGGTGGTGAACTTCTCTCTTCTTGGTATTAATAGGGTCCTTAGCACCCCCGAACATGTCGCCGCAAGTGTCTTTAATGGGCTATGCCTTCGCCCACCATACCGATAAATTAGACACACACTTGCCGAGTTGACCTCCATAGCTAAGTGGGTCTGACATACAAAGAGAGGCTACCATCTTTCCTTCCCATTTGCTCACATGATGGAGGAGGCGAGAGTCTGCATCAATCTTATGACACATTCATTCTTCCCGGGACAACATTTCACCTGTGTGATGAGGGATCAAGTGTGTCTTACGTTTGCACTTATGATAGTGATGGCATTAAACTATGGCACCATTTTCAGGCTATCTATAAGGAATTCAAAGACTTGCAAGGGTTGCAAGTATGCATTTGGGTGCCTAATTACTTAATTATATCATATGACAGGTGTGCCAGAAGAAGAGGCCAATTATTACCCTATTATTTCGGGCCCCCTATGTTTCCACTCACATTAAGGGACCTGATGTGTCTTTGGGCCTAGTTCTCACCACTGTCGAGAGACTCTAATGGTATGATCTAATTACATCCCACATATATGGGCTTGAGATGTTGTGACACCAGATTGGTAGCCACTCCTCCACACGAGAAGAGTTTCAAGATATTGTGGTTCGATACCCACTGAACGCCCATGCTAAAGCATGTTAGGCATTGGTCCAAGGTTCATCAATCCCATGGAAGATAATGTACCCACAAATCAGGGGGAGGTGCATGATAAGTCCGAATCTGAGGATGAGGGATCGCTGACGAGTCATCAGTCTACGTTGTTGATGAGCCCATTCTACCAAGGCCTGAGGTGTGAGCACTATGATTTCCACTTCCCAGATTTCATATTGTTAGCACTGAGGGCAATTCTAAGTTTAAGTGTGGGGTGGGAATTAATCTATAACTATGCTTCATTTGATAACTCTTGGCATGTATTAACTAGATTTGTTATGTTGACTCCTTATATTTTGACATCTTTTAGTTTATTTTGGGTCTATAATTAGTAACAATTAACTATGTTCTGCATGGATGCGTGAATGTTTGTATGCTATTAATGCAATGATTTAGTAGTAGCTGCTTATATGTGTAAATAGTAGTAGTCATAGTCGAGTGATGGGGGGCCTATGATGGATGGATGACAACCTTTCGAAGGGTATTTGTCGAATCGAGTTGCATTTAGAGTATGGTAGTTGTAAAAATGAGCATTGAGCGTAATCATTTGAACCTAGTTTAGAAGTAGATGCTTGATCCTTGTAAGTCACAATTGTATATGTGTTTAATTAATTGAATTCATGTCAATATCACAATAGAACTCTAGTGACAACTCTGTGATGAACGTGTGCCAAGAGCAAGTGAGCAAATTATGAATCTCTGTTGTGATAGGTTCTAGAACTTTCCCAGTATGTAGATTGGACTTAGTCGAAGTTTGAATTAGAGCAGAGGATCTGGGCATTTCCTTGGTAGCCTAATAGTGTATCAGTGTATATCCTCCTAATAAAAATATTCGTAGTTAGCCCTTTCGAGCTTTAGTCCATTCTTTGATTAGCCAGAATTCAAGTCGATTTCTTTTATTTGGTTAATTACCCATATTTGATCCTAATTCACTAGCATTTTAGCATGATGACTCGAGAGGGAGGAAACTTGAATGGACACCCAAAGGCTGCTCATTAACAGAGTGTTAATTGAAAAACTTGAAAAAAAGGGATTAATTTCGACCAACAACGTTGATTCGTGATGCCTCTGCATCGCAGATCCATCACGGATGCATACTATTTTTGGTCCAAAAATAAAAAGTATGCATCTTAGTCATCTAGTGCTGATCCATGATGCCTCTGAGTCACAGATCCATTACGAATGCATACTGGTTTATGAAAAAACAATTTAGTGTGTCCTCTTGTGGGTAGTTCGTAATTGTATGTGAGTATTATGTAAATAAATTATAGGACCTGAAGTGTTGTATAATAAAGTGGTAACAAAGGGTGTTAAGTTAAGAAGGAATGAAAATGATAATATGAATGAAGTGGAGTGTAAGCTACACGCACTGGGGAATTTAACTTTGATAGCCATATCCATAAAAGTATCCCAACAGCCTGCAACATACATTACAACCAAACAAGGACCTAAGTGATCCTCTAAGGAAAATCCCAGCTAGATTTATGTTTTACATTATGAGCAAGCCTATGGAATCTAGGAGCAACATAAGACATCTTTTCAGAGAGAGAGAGAGAGAGTTATTTGTGTACCCATTTATAATCTTTTGTTTAGGTTCTTAGTGGTGTGCATGGGTAATTCTTTCTTAGTGAGGACACATGATCATCGAAGTTCAGTAATTAGAAGAACTTTTAAACATTTTG